>CM031983.1:11355379-11955379 GCA_018804465.1 Populus tomentosa | reverse complement strand
TCTGCTGTAGTAGTGATTTAACTGTACGTTCATTAACGGGGATCTCCATAACAGAACCTGCGAAAATCATTCCAATTTAAACGCTTTGATTTTTCTTTTTTCGATAAGAAAAAAGTATTTCTAGATGGGTAGATTGTAGTGCAGTGAAAAGAGTACCTGAGAGTTAGAGGAGCTGAGATTGGTTTTTAGGTTGGTGTTAGGAAGAGAGAAACGGGGAAATGGAGAGAGAGCAAGGACAACCTCCATGCTCATGGCATTGGCAGCGCACGGCCCCTCGATTTCCGTTGGCTTCTTCCGATTTGTTGTCTTATCCGTTTAGAAACTCGTTTTCGTTTTCTTTTAGTGTTATTGGGCCGAGAGCTTCAAGTTGGGGGCAGGACCAATAACACGAAGCCCATTTTACTGGGCTCGGTCCATACTTGATTGGAAAATGAGGGAGATGGTCCCATGGATCAACTTAATTTATGTGGAAAAGAGAAAGTACAGGGAAATGACACACCATATTTATTTTAATTAATTCCTGAAAATTAACTTTCTTCCTTACGATTTCATAGCAGAAAAGAAATGAAAAATCTTATAATTATAATATTCAAGGAGTAAATAATAATAATTATTATTTTATACGAGAGAGATAAACATAGGATAAGAGAAAATCGATGTAAATATGAAAAATTAATTTTGAGTATAATTAAATATATTATTTTTAATTTTGGTGGTTAACGTTTTATATTTAAGTTGGGTTTATGATGTAATTATTAATAATTACTGTAAAATAAAAGGATTGATATTTTTTAATTGATACAAGTGTGTGCATTAATTGAACGATTTGAAGAATACATTATTTATGTTAATTTAATGTATTTAAAATGAAATAAAGAAATTAACATTATACTATACATCTAAAACAATTTGGGTTTTTTATGGTATTTTATATATTTATTTTAATATATTTTCAAATAAAAAATACTTTAAAAAATAATTAAATAATTAGTATGCTTCAAGAACTCAAGGGAAGAGACACTTTTTGTGACATGTGAAATTGAAAACGAGCAATTACTTTCTATTTCGTCCCTGGAAAATATCAAAATAACTGTAGCAAGAAATACTAGTTAATAACCTCCCTGATCTAATTCATGTAAATCTTGCTAGTAACAACCAATGTTAACATATAACATTTTCAATCCCGTTTAGAATGTAATATTTTGGGACTGGCCAAAGAGAGAGGGGCGGTTGCTGGCCGGATGCGCCGTGAGAGAGAAGAAGAAGGGTGGCTGTAATTTCGTTGCAGGGATGAAAACAGAGGGAAGAAATTTTTATTCTTGACGTTCCTAACAGCATGTTTTAATTAATGAGATTAAATGACATCAAAATATAATTAATAACTAATACGAAGCCACTAATCATCCTTTAAATACTTTTTTATATTTAGTTATGAAAACCGTATCACAAATAAACTCAGAAGATTCTGCTTACTCTCGAATAATTAAAGGGGACGATGAGGATAGCTTACAAGAAGCCAGAAACTCATGAATGAATGAACGAATCCCAGGCACAGGGCAGTTGTCAAAAGAAAGAAAAATCCCAAAAATACTTTGATTGATTGTTTCCTGTTTGCTGTTGGAAGAAAAAACCAAACAATCCCCATACCATCAGGAAACCAACGACCACATGTATACATTATCTGAACCATATATTTGAAACTTGGCCGATCTAGAATTGAAATTGAACTAGGTTAAAAAAAATTAAAAAAAAAAAAAAACTCAATAAATTAACTTAAAAAGACTTGATTAAAATCTCCGTTACAACCCATTAATTTTTTGTTATTTTTATTAAACCGATATCGTTTTGATTTTTTTAAAAAAAAATGACTCAGATGACCTGGTATCTAGTTAAAATTCAAAATTTAAATTTTAAACCAAATTGAATCTAAAAACTATAATATAAACAAACCACAGGAAAAAACAACACCACTCCTTCCTGATAATGTTCCATTTTTCTCTACGACACCACAAGTATATTTACTTCTAGAGATTTTTTTATTTAACAAGAAATTTTATAAACATGACTGAACAAGAAAAGCTTGTCATCCACGTCTTCGTTATCCCAACAGGCACCACCCATCAAACCCTACAATATTGATTGATTTATCTTCCATATGTAAACAAACAACTTCTCACAGGCATATTCAAGCACCAACTAACCCTGTAAAAATACAAAATAGTCCCTCTTACACATCTGCACTAGAGGTTGTAGAAGTAGGCTCAATTTTCCCCAGCTGGATATTACCGGGCTTCTGAGACTCGTCGTCATCGTCATGGTAAATATAAGCAAACCCACCATGCCGGGTCAGATCCATACCCGCCATCTCATCTTCAGCTGAGATCCTCAAGAGCTTAAGCTTATGAAGAACAAAAAACAATGGACCCATAGTAGCACTAACCCATCCGAGAATCACCAAAACTTGTATCAAATGAGCAGCCAGGAGCTTCCCGTCACCACCCATGAACAGCCCATATGGGCGACCCGGTTTATTCGGGTAAACCTCCCCCACGTACTTCTCGGTGGCAAACAAGGCAGTGAAAATGACACCCCAAGTGCCACATCCACCGTGCAACTGCGCAGCCTCTAATGGATCATCAAACTTGAAGATCTCAGCCAATTTGTTGCAGCCAATCAACACCAAAGAAGCAACAAATCCGCAAACTATAGCAGCCCATGGTTCAACCACAGAGCACCCAGCAGTGATAGCAGCAAACCCTCCAAGCAAACCATTACAAACATCAGTAACATTCCAATGACCAGACAGAATTCTCTTACAAAAAAGAGTGGTCAAAGCAGCTGTGCAACCAGCCAGAGTTGTTGTAACGGCAGTCCTCCCAATTGCACTCCATTGACCATAATAGACAGAACCATCAGGGTAAGCACTCAAGATTTTATTAAATGACCCAGGATTGAACCCGTACCAACCAAACCAAAGCAAGAAAGTGCCAAGAACCACAAGGGAAGCACTGTGACCACGTAAAGCAATAGACCTGCCTGAACGGTGAAAACGCCCGATTCTCGGACCTTCAATTAGAGCACCCCAGAGACCAGCAATCCCACCCACCATATGCACCACACCAGACCCTGCAAAATCAATAACTCCAATCCCAAACAACAAATCTCCATGTCTCCTTATTGGACTAGCCCATCCATCAACAGACCAGAACCAGTGAGACACAACAGGGTAAACGAACCCAGTCAAGAAAGAAGAGTAAATCAAATAAGCAACAAACTGGGTTCTTTCAGCTATTGAACCACTGGTTATCCCAGCAGCCGCTATAGCAAAAGCCCATTGATAAAGAAAGTAACTGTAATCAAATGAAGAAGTTGGGAAAGCCTTAAGACCAAAGTTGTGTTTACCAATGAAGCCATTGGAGGGGGTCCCAAAGGCAAAAGCAAAGCCAAAGAGGTAATAAAAGAGGCCACCGGCTGCAGCGTCAAGAACGTTGGTGAGCATGATGTTCATGGTGTTTTTGGCACGTACGGAGCCTGCACAAAGCATGGCAAAGCCAAGTTGCATGGAGAACACAAGGTAGGCGGAGAAGAGGAGATATGTGTTGTCCACGGCATATTGGGTGGCGGTGAAATTGTTTGCCGCGATGTGGAATTGGGAGCAGATGAAAGCAGCAGCACCAGTGGAGTTAGTGACGTTGGGGCCCAGTAGCTGGGCTAGATCGCCTGCTGAACAGGTCATGGAAGCCATGGTTTCGAAGTGAAGGGTGTCACAGTCTGTGGCGAAGAGAGATAGAGGGAGCAGAGAGTTATAGCAAAAATCTATGGTGATTATTAAACATGGGGAGAAAGTGGGAAAATTTCATGTCAGTATACATCTTATTAATTATTATTTTTTATGTAAAAAGATATATATAAAAAAAATTGATGACCAATAAAACTAGAATATCTTCTCTTATAAATTTTTATTTTTAATTTTTATTTTTTTATCAACATGGATATCTTGACTAGTTTATACGTACCTTAACTAATTTCAAGTGGGTCTAAAATTTATGGACTCAAACTTTTATTTTCAATTATATTTATTATTTATTTTAAATAGATATATAGAATAATTAATAGAATGATTCTAGAATTCCATTTGGAATATACTTCATTTTTTTCTTCATTGAATTCAAAATGATAATTAAAGAAAGCTATATGATAAAATAGGTAAATACGAGTATTTAATTAATATATGTGTGTGTACACACACATTTGATTATTAAACTCTTCTTTGGACATAATGCATCGTTTAGTTAAGAAAACAATATTCTCTAATTCACATAATATTCTTTAATTTCACCTCAAACTAAAAGATAAATAAGGTAAACTATATTGTTAGCCTTGTAGATTTATCAATATTCCATTTCTATCATTGAAGTTTAAATTTCAATGTTATCCTTATAGTTTTCAAAAGCTCCAAACCTTTCCTTTTCTACTAATTAACTAATAAAAAATCTATTGTTTTCCATGTTTTTATTATATTTTTTCTTACTTTTCTCTCAAGTCCACATGTATGCTATAATATCCTGATCACAGAAATATTTCTAGATCTGTATAAAAGCTCCAACCAAATTTATGTAGTAGGCTATTTAATGATAAAATAATACATCAAAATAATAATAATTAGAAGGGTATAATTGAAAGATTTAAACTCGAAGTAGAACATTAAAGAATCTTCGAGGGCAAAAATTGAAGTTTATTTAAAATAATAATAATAATAATAATTTCATCATAAAACCTATCCTTGATATCCTCCTGTCTAAACCATTATTAATCTCGGTTAATAGCCGTTGTTATCCCATTTCACACAATGCGTACTTCTAGAGTTAAAAAAGGGGAGGAAAAAAGATGGAAACGAATAAGGAGTTAAATTATTTTCTTTTTGCAATATGATTAAATTACTCCCCCGTTGGTCTGGTTATTTTTTAAAAAATTTAAAAATAATGAATATAAATTATTTTCTTTTTACAATATGACTAAATTAATCAAGCAATTTAATCTTAAAATTTATTAATTTAACTTCTTATGAATTAAATTACATAAAAATTAATCTAAAATAAATTATTTAATTTAATACGTATAAAAACTCTTGGAACCACATATCATATAATAAGAGCTGTGTAAAAGCTACTTTCAGGTCGCAGAAATTTAGTCCAATGCATGAAAGTTACCTAGTACACCGTGCATTTCTAAATATATATATATATATATATATATATATATATATATATATATATATATAAAATAATCAATTAAGCCCTAATCTACCATTTAAAAAAAAAAACAATAAATAAATAACCCACCTCGTTGCATATATATAAAACTAGTGCTGTTTATTTTGCTGGAATAGCTAGCCTGTAAGGAGCAACAATGTTTTCCGCTGGTTATTATAGCTAAGGATTGAGAGATTGGTTAGTATGAATGTGAATGCTCTAGTACACGGTTTGAAAAAAGTTTTTATAAAATAATATATTTAAATTTATTTTTGGTTTAATAATACAGTTCGGTAGATTTAGCGTAATTAAGAATAATGACTTGCAAAGAAAATTATTAAAATGGGCTGGGATAAATTTTTTTAAAAAAGAGAAGAGATAAAAAAAAAAAAAGAAATATAATGGGAAACTTACCAAAACTATGATAATAACAATTATAGTAATATCATCAAAAACACCCTAATAAAAAGTTTATTTGAAAGTATAGTTGTGATTGTTTTTTAAAAATTTATACTTAAAAATATATTAAAATAATATTTTTTATTTTTTAAAAATTATTTTTGATATTAGTAAATCAAAATGATTTAAAAATATTAAAAACATATTAATTTAAAATAAAAAAATATTTAAATTTTTTTAAAATATTTTTAAAACACAAAACCAAATAAAATCTTAATATTAAAAATTTTACTAGAAAAAAACCGTTGTTCCATCAATAACTTTTTCTTACCGTGTTAATTTACAAAAACCTGTTTCGAACCATGCTAATTTTTTTTATATATATATAAAAATTCATGGATGGAATAAATGGTAGGCAGAAGCAGAATTCCGTGCACAGGCTGTTGATATTCCAAGGACGAATCTCTTGCGTCGCACGAACGACGCAGGTTTGTTTTTTTTTTTTTTGTGGTAAGGTTAAATCCTCTCATTAACCACCGACATCCTTTTCATTGAAGTACATTAGCCATGGCTAGCAAGCGCATTCTATACGGTACGACATGTCAACGAAAAGGAAAATGGGATTGATTAATTGTTTTGCTTGCCCCTTTATCGACACTTCCAACTAAATTTGACAATGTCAGACAATATTAAGAGAGAAAAGAAGGCAAAATCATCCTTTTTGCCGATCTTGTCTGGAAAAAACAACTGATTTGATGCTTTCATACAAGATAAATAGTCCACAGTTCCCTTTGCCTGGTCAATCTAGACAGGAAGACACATGGAATAACAATGAAATCCATTTGTCTGGGACATCCTTGAATTAATGGGAGCAGACACAGGATAAAACAACAAACAGTTTATGTATGGATTGATGCAGCAAGCATTTACATATCTTGCTGGGAAATCAAAGATTTCCTGGTATGCAATGGCGACCATTGCCACCTCCCATCGCACTCCATGGACAAGTCAATCCCATTTCTTTATTGGGGTAATTAACGATTCTCACAAGCAAGCAATATCCTGATGAACTGTACTGTGTTCATAGCTAGCATCGTCAACTACTCACAATTCTAAGCACTCACGAGTAAACATCTGGATGGGGTCGACATCTGGAGCTCAGACCCCTCGATCGCATTCAGTTGTTTGGGCTGACTGCTTGATTTGAATCGATAACATTAACATTACATGTTCTAGCTAGCTTCAGATAAGGATGCTCGCATATCCTGCTAAAAACACTTTGTTCAACATGTAGTTCTTCATCTAAAATGACATTACATGTTTGCTGTACCGTCCTTTTTTTGTGGATCAATCGTATGCAGTTTATGAAGAGCCTCAGTTACCCTATAAATTAAATTGAGAAGGGGAGAATAAAGTCTCCAAAGAAGAATTCTGCTCGTCAGCTTCTTTTAACCTTTTTTCTGATCATGTAAACCTGTATGACGATGTCAGTAAAATAACCTTCGGGCATGAAAGACAACTGGGTTGAAAAAAACATCAAAAGGAAGGGATGGAGAGCTGAGAATATACGTTTCTTCTCTTCTCTTCTTTTTCTTCTTAAACTCTCCATGTGTATACGTTTTTCGGCCATATCTTTCACATCACCTGAGAACAGGATAAAGAGCTATTATAGAAGCCAGAAATCAAACAAAGTGGAAAGAAAGAGGATGGCAAATATGTACGATCTGTATCTCCTTACTTATTCCTATTAAGCACATTTTCAGGATGAGAACCAAGGTCAGAAAAGCTTTCAGTGCATTTTCAAAGTTACCAGTGACATGATGAGCCTTCTAAAAAATTGCATACAATATCAGCAACTAGTCACGACTTGGATCTTCTTTTCGTAGAATTATAAAAGCCTCACAAGTTTTACTCCACCTTCAATTTCTGGAGAATCAGCACAGGCCTATCCAGGGGTTGCCATGAGGACTCTTTTATGAACAAAATAGCTGGCCTTCCAGCTTTGATCCTCCCAGACGTGTACACAAGGTGTACCAAATACTGGAGGGAGGGGACTGGTGGTATTAGGTTGGGGCACCATCTCGTTCTTTAGAGGAGTAAATGGAAATGTTGGCTGCGTAGAAAGGGGGAGCCAAACTGGGGAAAACCCAGGAAATCATTCTTTGCAACTACTACTGCTCTCTTGTGCTCAAACCACGTAATTTCACTATCTTGCCGGGGAAAAAATTCTCTCCACCAAAGAATTATTATGCAACCGAATATTATATACAGACAGCATTTTATAGCAAACTTAACTACATTGATTATTTAAATGATTCATGTACTATATATAACCCAAGATATGATCATCATCACAAGGTATAGAATAGTTTCAAAGAAAAGAAAACACTCATATTGATGTCCAGACGTTACCAGATTTTGAATTTAGAGCTCTGCATAATGTTCAATAAAGAAATCATGAAAAGCAGGGAAGAATGCGATGGCGAAATTATACCTCCTGGCCAGCACTTCGGAGTGCCTGGACTGGCTCCACACAATCTTGAACAATAACCACCAATTTCTTCTTCTTTTTTTTTGTTATCTTCCAAATCTAAATTTTGGCTACTAATTCTTCAAACTGATGCTGCAGGAGATGTGAAATTCCAGCTAACACTACACAGAATTTAGCATAAGCTGCAAACTCCTAGTAAATACTGCAGCAAAGCTCTGGAAGCATGTGTATCAACAATTACCAGGCAGACTTCATCATTCAAGCATGTATTAGTAGGGAATATAAAAACAAAAATCTCAGTATATAGCAAGAAAATCACAATTGTACATATTCAAACGGGAAAGGTATATCCATACATACTATTGCTAAGAACCCAGACATGTTTAAAAGTACTGCTTTCAATACGTGTTTGATCAATAGATTGACACACAACTAATAGTGGCCAAGAAAAGGTCAAGGTAATGACCAGTGGATTATTACCCCTGCCAAATACCGATGTGAAACTGATTTTGGTTGCAGAGGACGTGAAAGCAGAGTGTTAAGCTCCTGCAAGTTAAATCCAAAAGAAATTACAGTAATTGCCTGTTCAATGAAAAAGGAATGGCCAAACTCTCAAATTTCACCGAACAAAACGAGAATAAGAAACCTTTCATAGTAAACAAAACCTGTTGTAAATTTTTCAATTGCATGGAGTTGACTCTCTTTTGCTTATGGTTGTTCACTCTTTCCATCTCACTGTCATCATTCTCCACCATTAACTCAACTGAGTCTGCATTTCGCTCAAACCAGGTTTTCTTTGCCTTCTCCTAGAAAAGCACATGCACACGCACCAGTTACAGAATGAAGCAGAAGTAGCGTTTCAGTGAGCTGAAATTTTAATTTCCATGACAAATTATGTAGACAACAATAAGGAATTCCCTGATTCATTGTCCAAGCAAACGATTCATATACCTGGGAATCCTTTCTTGTAATCTTGTCTATTTGACGTGTAAGAGACAGCCGTCTCATCACCTCTGGCAAGTACGATTCTTCAAAAGGAAATCTCTGAAAACTTTCCTGCATAAACAGAGGAGATAATCCTACAATTATCTGAGGCAATCCTTAATTACTGACCCTTTGTTAATAAAAACAAAGAGAGGCAACCCTTCGGGCGATACTTCAATACTACAATCTCGGGCTTGCTGTGAAAAAAGCAAGAATACTGAGTGCTGCGTTGATATAATTGATGCCAAATGGAAAAAATCTAATGTTTAACTTTCCAAAACCCTCAATCATAACTCCAAACCTTTCTATAAAGAATAGTTCAATATAAACTAAAGCATAATCTCTTACAATAATGTACTCAGAGTTGAAAAGATTGAAACTTTGCAAGAGCCACTACCCTTGAAAATGATTTGCACAAAGAAGCAAATTTTGATGTATCATTTGACGAGATAAGGGCAATGCTGCATCCATCAGTAAAAGCTCTCGCAGTCCTTCCACTTCGGTGAACATAAACCTAACAAAAAGATAAAATGAAATTTTAAACAGAGAAAGAAAAGAAAACAACAACTTTTTAAAAATGTAAATTAAAGCATCCTAATTTTTACTTCTGCTGAATGTGGAAGCTGATAGTGAACAACAGTTCGGACACCAGGAATGTCGACGCCTCCTGCAGCAACATCCGTGGCAACAAGAATAGCATGTTCATTTGAACGAAAATGGTCAACTGCCTGCATTAAACACAAGGGAGAAAGTGGTTGGTGTTGAAGAAAAAACAAAACAATGCATGCTTCTGACATACAAAATCACATATTTACTTCTTCAATTATTTAGTTGACAACTGCACTCGTGCATTAGCTATAAGCTCAGCACCAGATGCAAAATTCAAATCACAAAATGAATTATCACATTTTGAATAAAATAATTGAAAGTTAAAAAATAAAATCACAAACCTTCAAACGAGCTCACTGCTGCATCTGAACATGAAGTGTCCACACATTGATGCTTAGAATTCGCAAAAGGGCAGAAATATGGCGCAAAGCTGCAATTGATGTGCAGAAAACAATTGCGCGACCTTGTCCATGAGCAGTCAATATATAATAAGGTAAGCATCTTTATCTTCTTCCCTACATCTGCAGTCATTATACTAACATTGAGAAAGCAACTGCTGCAAAATGATAAAATAAAATTTTGGTAAAAACAAAAACATGAACATAACATATAAAGTGAAAAACCAGAGGCAAAAGGTGCAATGGATACTTTCATTGACAGCTCTTGAAAGAATTACACAAGTTAATCAAGGTGAAGATCTACAGGTCAGAGTGAGCAAGAACAGATCCAAACAATCTTATATAAAATCTGTTCCGTATGCGCAATAAGGAAAAAAAGAATGCAAACAAATAAAGGATGCAGCCATTGAACTACATCCCATGCTATTTCTCAGGACAAGCCAGATGACCGTGGAATAACATTTTGGCCATGCAAACCAGTCTACAGACATGAATTTGCAGACGTGCATGTTGGGAAGTTAGAGCATGTATATCTATCAACATGGCCCACTCAATTGTAAAATATTTAGCGGTAAAATACATTTAGAAATCCGGAGAACAACCCACCAAGTACATTGTCAGCTACTTAGGAATGATTCCTCGAGCTTATTTGCAACAATCGACACATTTGTCAGATCAATGATGGCAGAGTTAACACTCATTCCTCCTCGTTCAGAGAGCATTTCTATAGAATTCAGTCCATCAGCAGTTGATTGCTTTGATTTTAGTGAGCCACGCTTTAGCTTCTTGCGAAAATCAGTTGCAGAAAAAACAGAAGTCTGTCTTTTCTTTCTTTCTTTGCATGCTAGAAAGTGTCTCACAATTTTCTGAACTTTTAGACTGTTCTCCAATTGAATCACCGGCCACGGGTAACATGTCAACAATAGACTGCAACTCACGAAAATGTCCATTTTCAATCATTCGATCCGCCTCATCCAGAACAAAGAACGATAATGAATGCAACTGCAAGAAGCAAAGAAAAGAGTCAAATAATGCTTTGAACAAGACAGTATGTCATATGAATGGGGTGCTCAAATGGAGGATTTGAGCTAGAGTACTTTTTGATGAAGTCACAAATACACATTGATAAGAAATGGATTAGGAATCTTGTATGTTCAGGTAAAAAAACTAATAAATTTACTTCATGAACATCATGCTGCTTTCTGGGGAATTAGCTGAGACAGGAGTCGGCACATTTAATGAACTTCTTTAACAGAACTTCCTAGAATTCAATCTATATCAAGAGCAACGACAACAACAGTTGGGAAGCAATAGAGTTACAATGCTAGAAAGTTGATGTAGCTATGATGGATGCGGCTAGCAGCAAGAGAGAACTGGGGATGGCTGGGCATAACAGTGTAGCTGATCATAGCAGGTGAGTAGTGGTATGGAGTGTGTGGTCTTGTCTAACTATCATTTGAGGTATCAGTGGATGCAGCTCTGGGTCATGTCACGTTATTGGCACTAGCAATGAAGAAGCTAATTAAATTTGCAGATTTGATTGAAATTCCACGTTATTTAGAGGGTAAAGGATGGTTTTTGTGAGCTAAACCAACTTGAATAGCTAAACTACTAGCTAAATAATTAATTCAATTTAAAATATAATTTATTAAAGTATCTTTATATTAAATTTTTATTAAATAAATAAAAAATATAAATTAAAACTCGTGATTAATTAATTATTAAAATTTTAATAACATGTCAAATAATTAATTTAATCTAAAAAAATTAAGTTATTAAATAAAATTATATGATTTATATTATTTTTTAATATTAATTAAAAAATTAATTGTTTATTTAAAAAATATTTTTGATTTTAATATACCAAAACAATTAAAAATACTAAAAAATATTAAATTAAAATAAAATAATTTTTTTAATTTTTATAAAAAATTAATTTAAAGCAAAAACTTAAAACAAATTATATGTGATTGTGCCAATTTTGTGTTTTATTTCCTTGTTTTTTCTATATTTGGAAGATCCAAGTTTTAGACATTTAGCAATTATTTGGACACAGACTAGAGAAGCGCGAAGTGACTCCCTTTCTAACATCACGTCATATCTGTGATGTCTCCATTTTTGACCTATCAAACCCTACCATCACCCCTCCTATCCCTTGATACTTGTTGGTAGGACCCCCCAAATCCCCCCTTTAAAATTAAAAACTACAGCACAAATACAAGGTGTCATCGTCTGCCTCGAACCCTCCAAAGCTCCCACCCTCTCTGTCGGTCTCCTGCAGTATACAAAACCCCTTCCTGTTCCTGCAGTCTTTTAGCTTTTTCTCCTTCCTCGAAAACTTCACTCTCTTTCTTCTCTCGGCAAACCTTAAACTGTGGATCTCAATGTGGCACCTCCTGTTTCCAACTCACAAACTGAGTCAATCTAAACTGCACCGACAATCCTAGTAACTTCGTAACCTCCTGATATTCAAGAACCATGATTCCTTTATCAATTGCCAGTCGAAGTCCAGTTACAAAATCGTCTCCAGATAACCCAAAAATACAAATATCCTCTTCTACTAAGTTATCTCACTTGAAACCAGTTCCATGCTCTTTTCACAGGAAAAACCCCAACATCATTAACAACCCTGCAAAGTCGAAGACTCATCCTTTTGGCTCCGTATTAATAACCCCAGATCACGTTTCTCATAAGAAAGGCAAGATAAACCGGGGATACGAGGAAAGAAGAGATTCTGGCCATGTGGGTAGCCAACAGATGCTGGCTTTGTGTGGGTTTGGGTATTGGATGCAGGGTTTTAGGAGTTTTCCTTGGCTTGCTCTCAACTTCCATATGGCTCACAATCTCAACTTGCATCCATCACAATTGCAGCTTTTGCAAATCTCTGGTAACCTTCCCATGGTGGCCAAACCTCTTTATGGACTCCTCTCTGATGCTTTTTACATTGGAGGTGCTCATAGAGTACCTTATATTCTCATGGGAGGTTAGTTATCTTATATCTCCTCTGCTTTGTCTAGTTTATGTTTTTCAGCGTTCATTGCTTCTGTTTAAATTGTTCTTAATTAATCATCTTGACTAGCATTCTTGAATTTTATGTTTTAAGCTTATTGTTGGATCCTATATATGTTTCTACATCAGGCTGGATATGTGGTTAAATTTTCTTGGGCATGGATTCTGGCATTATGTCCTTTGCCTGAAATCCCCACCTTTCCTTTTCCCTATGTAGCTATGCCTCAAGCTTCTTTTTGTCAATTTCCATCTCCATACCTCCTGTGCATGGACAATAGAAGATGCGGAACCTTTAATTTATCAGACTAGTTATAAGAGTAGCTGACTTTGGTCTGATCCTATCCTCTTGCTATCAACTGCAGTCTTGAATGAATACTAGAATTTGAAAGTGCATAGTAAATGGTGATAGTTTGTCTTTCTTAAATGTATATTGTAAGTGATTGTAGGGAATTTCTTGAAGAACAAAAATAGGTAAAGATATGGCCATCACCAGAGATAAGGGGAAATTGGAAATTTGAAAACTCAATTCTAAACCTATTGTGATAGTGAGAGTAATCTCGTCATGTCCTAAATAACTCTTACCAACTAATATATCTGGTTGATTGATCAAGTTTACAAAGGATGCTGACGGAAGTGAAATTCTCAGTCTTTTTGCAGGTGCTGGGTTGGGGGCCGCTGGCATTGATCCCTGTTGCACGGGAAGCCCTTCCGATTCTTATTTCATGCATTCTTATCAGTAATCTTGGTGCTTCAATCACAGAAGTAGCAAATGATGCTCTTGTCACAGAGTATGGCCAAAAAAACAGAATTGGAGGCCTCCAGTCTTATGCATTTATGGCTTTAGCTGTTGGTGGAATCCTAGGCAACTTGCTAGGTGGTTGTTTCTTACAAAAAACACCACCCAAAACCATGTTTCTTGTATTTTCAGTTCTTCTCTCTCTTCAACTAGCAACTTCATCAATAGTAAGAGAGAAATCGCTTGGTTTATTAGAACCATCAAATCACAACCTTGTGAATACATCAATTTGGGAGAATACCAGAAAACAGCTAAGTGATCTCAAAACTGCATTAAACGAGGACAGCATCTCCCACCCTCTCACTTGGATCGTAGCTTCTATTGCTACAGTTCCGGTTCTCTCAGGTTCCATCTTTTGCTATCAAACACAGTGTCTGCATCTTGATCCTTCAATTATTGGAATGTCACGTGTAATTGGCCAGATGATGCTTCTTTCCATGACTGTACTCTATGACCGTTATTGGAAAGAAGTTCCTATGAGGAAATTAGTTGGTGCAGTTCAGTTTTTATATGCTTCTTCTCTTCTTCTGGACTTTGTTCTAGTGAGACAGATAAATCTTAAACTGGGAATTTCCAACGAGGTATTTGCTTGTTGTTTTTCGGGTTTAGCAGAAATACTTGCTCAATTTAAGCTCCTTCCTTTTTCAATGCTATTGGCTAGTTTATGTCCTCGGGGTTGTGAAGGATCTCTTACCTCTTTCTTGGCATCTTCGTTGTGTTTATCATCAATTGTCAGTGGGTTCTTGGGTGTTGGGTTAGCTTCTCTGATTGGAATAACATCTGGTGATTACTCAAGCCTGCCAGTGGGAATTTTGATGCAGTTCCTTGCAGCATTATTGCCTTTAGGATGGATTCATCGTGTACCCATGTCCGAACCCATTGTTGAGAAAGAGAGAAAGCAAGGTATGAGTAAAAGAACACGGAAAAATAGAAGGGTTGGAAGAGTGTTGTTAGGCTCTGTATATGTTTACCGCCGTGAAAGAGAATCTGATTCACAGAGATAAACCAGCTAGCATAACGATAACATTTTCGTGGACAGAGAGGAGTGGAAGATCGGGACATTTGGATTATCCAAGTCTCATGTCTTCACACCCAAATTAAGCCCATTTCAGCCGCAGCTAAGATTAGAATGATCCTTTTTGGTGCAAGTCCTCTGGCAAAGGTGATCCTTTGTTTAATTTCAAATGGATTATTGTTTCACAAATGTACACGCATCAGTTACCAGCTCCATTCAAGCAGGAAGTTTTTTTGATCATGGGATTTTGATATTCCATATGAAGATTTGCTTCTGATGTTTGTTGAAGTGTGTAGTTTAATTTCCAGAGGACTACTTCTGCTGCACATCAAGTTCATCTGGCAGCTTGAGGAATGGAGAAGAACAAGCAGGAAGGCATTTAGATGATGTTTGAGACTGTTCCGTTCTATTTTTGGAAGCCTATATACCCAATGTTTAACTTTTGGTAGTGAACTAATGCTATGACAACTATGGTTTGGGTTCTGCTTCGTGGTGCCGTTAATAAATTCCTGAATTATGAAAAGAAAAAAAATAGTTCGGGTGGAGGCTAGAGGGTTGAGTGTGCAGAGCAGAGGGGACAGTTGAGTAGAGAAACCAAAATTATGAGCAAGAACTGGAATCATGAAAATACCTTGTATTATTCCATACATAGTTTGGTTGACTAATCCACGCTTCCCTAACAAATTTGGCAAAGTAAAGAAGTTTGAACACCAAGCATTGATATCACATGGTTACAGTGGAAGCCACATGTGCAAGAACCATATGGAACGCAAGCAACCCTGTTTCCTGTTTCAGCTTATTGGGAAGTGTTTTGCGCTCCAACAATCTTGTTGCTAGATATTCAATTTTTTATCTACAAAGATTAAAAAAAAAAAAAGAGTTGTAAATCCCAGCACTGTCAAACGATGCTTGCATGTATTGCTCCTGACAGTAATGGAATGTGACTCACAAGCAGTTCGGCAAGTCTTCGGATCTTGTCAATTATCTTCAAGGTTGGCTGCACTCCTTTTGTTTCAATTATTTTAAAAAAAAAAAGGCGAGCCGAAGCGGAACTAGAATGCTCTGTCTCCATATTATCAATCCACACAGCTTAACATGAAACAACTTGGCTAGTTTGAGAATACAAGCAAAATTCGCCTGCAAGAAAAAAATAATTAAGATTTGAGTAAATACCTAGAATTTATTCATCAACAATGGTACGTCAAACTAAGACAATAAGAACTCTAGAAAGAAAAACACAAACCTGAATGACAAAATTTTCAGCAAACATGTCCAGAGGTATAGACAGCAGTCGAGTCTCAATCATTTGGTTAACGAATGCATATATGTGCATATGGTTATGGCTTGCATAAGATATCCTCAATTGTCAAGGGAGACAGAAAACAGCATATCAATATTCACGAAACCCATGTCAAATTTTCAAAATTATGAGGAACAGCAGCTCCGTTCATCAACAATACGAGGTCATCCAGCAGTTGATATATTGACTTGGAACAAGGATGCAGTTTATCAGCAGCATAAAAGAATGAGTGGTGTTATTAATGCTTATCCAACTCCACCGAGTAGTTTTTGTTAAGCACCTTTCTTTCACCATTGTTCTCACCTCAGATACTACATCCCATCACCTGGAAGACGCATGTAAGTTTGAAAGTGAGAAATAATTCGGAGGGCTTTCAGGTTCGAACTGAATAAGGTACAAGCCAGATCCTGCATCTCAGCATTTTCATGGATTATGGAAGCACTAACAGGCACCCCCCAAACTCTTGGACTAGGTTCCATTTGCATGGATTTACTAAAATCTAAAGCTCAGCCAAGCTGGCCTGATCGGCCTAACATATTCACAACACAAGCACAAATCTCAACCGTTGGCTTCATCCTATATTCATTTATTGTAGATTTATAGATGCGCAGACCTTCATCTACCAATCCTGACCGGCCACAAGCAGAAAGAACCCCTACTATTGTTATCATGTCTGATTTATTCCCAAGATGAAGCATCTTGTTGTATACAAAGATAGCTTCCTCTCCCTTCCCCTGCAATCCATAGCCAGAAATCATTGAACTCCAAGATATTCGATCCCTATGAAAAGAACCATGCTCAAAGACTTGTTTTGCATGATCCAAGCTCCCGCACTAGGAACAAATGCCGATCAAAGCATTACATAAGGAAACATCATCATTAGATTCCTTGTTGATGGCATATCCATGAATTTGTTTCACACCAATTAAACCAGAAACTGCGCTACAAGCAGGAAGAACACTCACAAGCGAAGCCTTATTAAGTTCTACTTCATACCTCACCTGAATTTCTTGAAAAAGAACCAGTCCTTCCTCTAGAGATCCATTCTTCACATAAGCATTGATCATTGCTGTCCAAGTATAAACATTCCCACCCTTCATGCTATCAAATACCCTTCTACCTACATCAACTTTATTACACCTAGAATACATATCTATCAAGCAAGATCCCAAATGAAACTCCGAACTCAAAGCCAACTCGTTTCTCACTATAAACCCACGAAGCTCTCTTTTTCACCATATCCCCGTCACGCAAACTCAAAAGAGAAGAGACTGTGATTACATCAGGTTTTAACCCCTCGATTTGCATATCTTTAACAAAATCTGACATATCCTTATAAAAATTAAGGTCCCCTGAATCCGCATATCCCGATATAATAGCATTCCAAGCACCCACATTTCTTTCAGGCATTTCATGAAACAGTTTCAAACATTCGCCAAACTCCCCACATTTGCTATACATTGACATAAGAGAATTGGCAACTATAAAATCCAAAACAAACCCAATTTTAAAAATTTTCCCATGAATCAATTTCCCTGAATTCAAGTCAACAATCTCACCACAAACCTTTGATATCGTTGCAAGTGTATAATTATCAGGCAAAACACCACGGCAACTTGATAAAACCAACCAACAGCTTCATTATAAACATGATTTTTCACACACCCATTAATCAATGAGTTCCATAGATAACACTCTTGATTTGGAGCGAGTTAAAAACGAGTTGGGACACCATATACAGCGTATGCAGAGACGAGTTCTGTGGCCAAAAAGGGCTGTTGAGTGAAACCAGGAGAGAGAATTCGAGCATGGCATTGTTGGGTGAGTTTGAGAGATTTGCGGGTAAGTGAGAGATGAAGTAAATCAAGGAGATCTTTAGCAGAAGAGACCAGAGTGACGGACATTGCCTCCAATACAGAGAAGAGGGTCATCTGGACTTCACGGCTCTGAGTGTGGTTAGAATTAGGCGGGTGATTCTTGTAGGAGACACCGAGACTGTGCGGAAATAAATCGGTTGGGCCAGTTGATTAACTTTAATTTATTGCTCATTTAAAATACAAATATTGATAATAAATTGACTTTATAATAATTATCATTATCTATGCATACCGATATTAGTTCTTATAAAAAATTGTATTTACCTTAAATATTATTAGAATAATTGAAAATAATCAAATTTAATTAAAAATCTAACGGCTTGTACAGGCATGCGATATTAACAATGCTTTGAATTTTTCAATTTATGCTTTGCTAAGAAATTTTTTTGGGCTTCAGAGAATTTTTTTTTATATATATATATATAAGAAGAGAGAGGCTTTTCTCTGTTCCATCGCAAAAAATTCATATAAAAGGTTAAGTTTTGTTTTTTAAGTATTTTTTATTTAAAAATAAATTTAAATAATTTTTTTTAGTTTTAAAATTTTATTTTTAACATTAAAATAAATTGAAAATATTAAAAAAATAAAAAAATAAAAAATAAATTTTAAAAATTTTAAAATATTTTTAAATTATAAAAACAAACACTTAGAGAGTTTTCTTCAACTTCTTGCATTACAATAATTCATTCCAAGTTGCTTCATGGATTAGAACCTTTCTGACACAGTACCATATGCCCTGTTGTTTTCTCTTCCTCGTCTAAATTAATTCTACGTTTCATCGAATCTTGGTCTAATATAGGTTATCTAACAAATATTTTTTTATATTAAAATGTAATTTTTTTATTTTTAAAAAAATTAATTTTTATATTAGTATATCAAAACGATTCAAAATATATATAAAATATAATTTTTAGCAAAAATAAATTTAAATTTTTTGAAAACAGAGATGACCTTGTTTGTTTTTGTGTTTCAAAAGCGTTTTAAAAAAAATTATTTTTTTATTTACTTCACTTAATATATTTTTTAGTGTTTTCAGGTCATTTTAATGTGCTGATGTTAAAAATAATTTTTTAAAAATAAAAAATATATATTATTTTGATGCATTTCCAAGTAAAAAGTGCTTTGAAAAGTAACCGCAACCATACTCCCAAACATGCTAGAAGAAGATCAGTAAAATCATTTCTCATGAATATAAAAATTAAAGCTAATCTTGAGGGGTGTAGCTCAACTAGTCAGGTTCTAAATTTGTTTTCTCAAGGTTACCAGTTCGAGTTCCATAAATCTCAGGATTATTGGAGGTTTACATGTTCATTAACTTTAGGACCCGTGAAATTAGTCGAGGTACGTGCAAGCTGGATCAGACACCCACATTAATAAAAAAAATAAGGTTAGAAAAAAAAAAGAATATAAAATATGATTAGAAAAAAAAAGCAATTTCAATAAAAAAAAAAATTTGAATCGAAAATTCCATGAACATGAAAATTAAAATGAAACAACAGTACCAGGTTAGGTTACAAAGCATAATTTTATGTTAGCAACATGGAAGACAAGGGAATGAGATAGCAAATCAGAAAGATATTGACATGTGGAATAAGTGTCATTGAGAGAGAATCTAGTTCCCATTAAATTTAATCAAATAGATAGAAACAAAGAAAGCTTAATAAAATCATCTTAAAAATAGATAGAAATTTAGTGTCTGTTTGATAAGGCAGTCCAAAATATTTTTAATTAAAAATATATTAAAATAGTTTTTTTTAGATTTTATTATTATTGTTATTGATAATAACTAATCAAAAACATCTTAAAAAAACATTAATTTAATAATTTCTTGTAAAAAAACACTTTAAAAAATATATACAAACACAAAAACAAGCACACTTTGGTGTAATCTTTAGTTAAAAGGGGTGAAGTCAGGGATTTGTATCCTTGCCAAAATCAATCAGACATGGGGACTTAAACAGTAAAAGCAAAAACTTTAGAGGCTCTACCATAGGCATTGACTCTTCTATATGCTCTAATTTGAAGTATATACCAGGATGTCACCGGGTGCTCTGAGAAGAACCCATTTTCTCCTCGTTTCAATGTAGATATATAGTCTCTTTTTAATGGGATAGGAAAGGAGGATTGAATTCAACTGTACGAAAACTAATCCAATAGCATGTGTGCGGTTCTAAAACCCAAAAAAAAATCATGATACTGATAATAATAGTGATTACTGAAGAAGTGAAGGTTGGATTTAAAGGAATTGTTCAGATAATTAAAGAGACTCCCTCTCTTTAATCAATAGGGTTCAAAAACTTTGGATTATACCATGAAGAATTAAGTTAATTTCCATGCTCTTGAACTGCCTGGTTCTGATATAGATGGTTTATCTTTGATCGAATGAAAGAGTTGAGCTTAATCAATTTCCATACAAGAAAACTGGTCTACGGGTACCATCTTGTCACAGGATAAAGAAGAAGAAAGAAGAGGAGGAGGGGGAAGGGGAGGCGGGGGAGGGGGAGGGGGAGGAGAGTGGAAAGGTTAAGGATGGATAATTTGCGTTATCAAGGTTCCATATTCTTGTGAGAAGGTAATCCTACAGAGTAGTAATGAGCTCCAGATTAAGAGCCTTCTCATTTGATGATGGCTAGCTAAATACATAGTAACAGTTAAAACACCAAGAGAAATGTAACAGTGCTTAATTAGGGATCAGTTAACAAAAAGGTGCCACTAAATTCTGCATACTAGCTTTGCTTGTTTCACATGCCACACCAACATTGCCATGGAGATCATCCAAGTTCCACAAGCCATCCCAGAGTATATCCTCGTTCGAGGCCTCAGGCACTGATGCATTGACATTGAACATGTTATAATATAGAAAGCCATGTTCCTCAGTTGTGTTGGGGTATATGGCATTAGGGGCCATTTCCTGCCTCATTTGAGGTGTAGATGGCGCTTTATCTTCGTTTTCATCAAGTAAGGACACGATCTTTCTCATGTCCAATTGATTTATCTGCAGTGGTTGTTGATGTTGAGTTTGTTGCTGCAGTCGCTGCAGCTGCTGCTGCTGCTGCTGCTGAAATTGCTGCCTCTTCAAGAGACGAGTTCTTGCCTTGTCAGAGTTATCTGGAGAGAGCTTGGCCTTCTTCTTGAAATGAGTCCTCCAGTAATTCTTGATCTCATTATCAGTTCTTCCTGGCAAGCTTCTCGCAATTGTGGACCACCTGAGTTTTTTAAAGAAATTGAATTAGCTATATATAAAGCTTTATATAAAAATCTCAACGAAGACTATCAAAAAAAATAAAAAAACCAGTATGGTGGGAGTTCATGTTCTTACCTGTTCCCCCACCTAGCATGCAGCTCCACAATAATGCTCTCTTCATGGGGAGTTATCTGCCCCCTCTTCAGGTCTGGCCTCAAGTAATTCACCCACCTCAATCTGCAGCTCTTTCCATTCCTTTTCAGCCCTACACAGCCAGCCAAAGACAGGGACATAAAATATCAGTCCTGGCCAGTAGGAATACTATAAACTCCGGCAGCATTAGCGATAACAAGGTTGTGGGGAAATTCCATAAACGAATACTAATATTGACTAGGATAATTAAGAAAATCCACATGCGTCATTAATCAAGTAAAAACTGGGTTCCTTGCACCATTTCGATCGTAACAATCTAACCGAGCTTAGCAATTTCCATGGATATATCCAGATAAATCTCTAGCATGGTTAAATAGGCTAAGACACCGAGCCAGAGAGCTCAGTAGCTAATTAAAGAAAAGGTTGTATGTAGAGATGAGTTAGATATACACCTGCAAGCCTGGCTACAGAGCTCCATCTTCCATCACCATGCAACCTGACATGTTCAATAAGCAACCTGTCTTCTTCAGCAGTCCAAGGTCCTTTCCTCCAACCCTCTTCGATCAGACCACCCCAGGCCAGCTGCCCTGCCATCACTCCCCAAGACATGTATAAAGGGAGGAATCAAGGAAAAGACTTGTGTTTGTTAACGTGCAGGTAAAGTTTGTCTTCCAAATTCTGTGCATATGGGGTAGTGTTCGTTGCGTATTTATATCTGATATTCCATCAGTCAGCTTAGTGTCACTGTCATGTCATCCCTGTCCTTCTCCTCTCCTATAGTAGGTGTGGAGTTTGATTGCTATATCAGAATAAAAAATATCTGATATTTTTATATTTCTGTAACGAATTCATCTCCATAGCTTTTTATCCATTGTAATTCTGAAACATTAGTTAAAGTTTATGGGATCATGATCTGCTAAATCGATTCCATACCCTCTGATTGATGAGTGTTCGCAGAAGTGACATACCAATCAAGTGGTTGTGATGTAATAGATTTGGGAAATTCCTAAGCCACTCATACCACTACTGGCGACACGCAAGGGCATCTGGGAAATCTAAGAGAATGTCAAGACCTTGGGTGACATGTCCTAATAAGGATAGAATCCAATCAGATTAGGGTTCTTTTTATGCTAAAGGGAGACAGATAACTGGTAATCTCATGGACGGATGCCACGTATGGAATAGGGCTCATGCATTAAGACACTATACACATGTTTTACAGTACTGTATTCCAACAGTATTTTTTTAAAAAAAATTAGCATTAAATTAAATTTTTTTTATTGTTCTAATGTTTCGTGTTGTGATATGATGAATAGCCCTAAAAGCATAATCTAGAAGTAGCAAATTAAAAATACATGGGTGGTGGGTTTTTTAACATGAAAATTACGCGTGCGCCAATAAGTTTTTACCAGCTGTTTGAATATTAGCATACTCATTAAGGAGATCGACGCGAGTAATCTTCATTAAAATGTTAATTAAATAGAATTGTTGGATACCATTATGGGTGCTGGAGCCATTAAAATATAGAAGCCATTGATGGTCTCGGTCACCTTGCGGACAGGTGTGTGTTTTGGAGAAGATGATGGGAAGAAAATGCTCCGTGGTGGGTGCATGGATGCGTATTTTCAGTCTAGCAAAGAGACGAGAAGAGAGGGCACAAAACATGCTTGGGAGGCAACAAAGTGCTAAACACAAGGAAACGCTCGAACATTAGATGTACAAAGAGACAGTAACAGATAGGGTACAAATCTTGGACTAATCAAATTTCTAAATGCTAACATGGCTTCTTGCTCGTGTTAGGGAGAGAAGCATGGTGGTCGCTGAAAATCATAGTGGAAATGATTATTTTTTATGTTTTAAAAACAATTAAAAGGAAATTATGTGCTTTAAATTTTATTTTATTTTTTTAAAATCATTTTGATATACTGATGTCAAAATAATTTTTTTAAAATAAAAAATATTATTTTGATATATTTTTAAATAAAAAATATTTTGAAAAGCAATTGCTACCGCACTTTTAAGCACCCTCTAAATCATTAAGGTTGCGTTTGTTTAATGGAAAGTATTTTTTTTAGAAAGTGGTTTTTATGAAAAATAGATTCATGAAAAAATAAATTATTTTTGGATGTTTTATAGTGTCATGAAAATTGAACTAAAAAATATTTTTCAGTATTTGACTATATCATGAAAAATAAACTAGAAAATAACTTTTTATTTTTTTTTTGTTTTTTAAGAAAATAATGACCAAATCTTATAGATAAAAAAAAAAGTTGAAGGAGAATAAAATTGAAAAACAATAACCTAGTTTCATAAATTACTTCAAATGAAATAAATAATAATTAAAATAATAAAGATCAAGTCTAACAGATAAAAAAAGTTAAAAAATAATGAAATTAAAAATATATAATTTTTATGAATTATTTAGAATAAAATAAATAACAATAAAAAAAACAGAGATCAAATCTAATAGATAAATAATTCCAATTATGAAAAAGATAAGAGAAAAGCAAACAACAATAAAATAATAATAAGGATCAAAATTGATATTAAAATAAAATTAAACCAAATTCTAAGAGAAAAAAATAAAAACAAAATATATAGTAATTAAAAGATTAAGAATCAAATTTGATATAATCAATAAATAATAATATATTTTTAAAAATCAAGTTAAATTTTTATTTGATAAAAAAATATTTTATAATGATGAACTTTTCTAATAATAAGTTAATATATTGAATCCACTTTTCATAAAAATAAAATAAACCGTAAAGTTATTTGCCATTCGCCATTAAGTACCCATTACACAAGCTCATCGTAAATGGCAAACCATGGAGCAACGTGTGACTTGACCATTCCACTATTTTGGCAACTTCAAACTCGAATGAACTACAAAAACAACATTAAACATTAAAATCGAGAAAATGTTATTTTTTAAAATATTTTTTATTTTAAAATATATTTAAATAATATTTTTTTATTTTTAAAAAATTATTTTTAATGCATTAAAATAATTTAAAAATACTAAAACATATATTAATTTAAAATAAAATAATAATTAATTTTTAAAAAAATATTTTTAAAATATAAAAATAAACATTGCCTTAATTAATCCAATAATTGGACACAGCTAATCCGTGTCCTGCACCGGTTTTTCAACTCAAAAGAGCCGTTCCCTCTACATGCTTGAACTGCTTAAACTTTGTTTTACAGCTAAGCATTAGTGCACTCCAGCATTATTATTTTTATAAAATAATATAAATTATATTTTATTATATTTTAAAATATTATTTAATAATTTAAAATTTTAAATCATATTTGAATTTTAATTACTAAACAATTATAAATTCAAATTTTATTATTAATATTTATTTAATAAAAATTAAATATAATATAACATGAATTTGTATAAATTTTAAGTTTAAAAATTTTTTATTAAAAAAATTATAAAATAATATAAATTATAATTTAAAATTTTATAGGTAATAACTTCAAATTTTGAATTAAAATAATTCTTCAACAATTACAGGTGGCAAACTAGAAAGATCTCTTGGGCGTCGTTGTTTTACACCTTCGGACTTCGGTGGGTGTCTTTTCAGAGTGATAGAGGATGCTGTGGGGCTACAAGTACAAATTCCCTTTTGTCTTTACTCTCTTGGAAGGGAATTAACGTTGCGTCGTGCCCGGTACTTTCTAGAAGCCTGATAAAGCATGGGATCACAATAAACAAACCAGGCCAGATCATGATATGGGAATTAGAGTGTGTTTTCGAGTGAAGTTGCGTGTTTTTTTAAAAAAAAAATATTAAGATAATGATTTAAAAATATTTTTTTTATAAGTTTTATGTAATAATATCAAAAAATAATTTAAAAATTTTATTTTAATACATTTTTAAAAATCACCATCCACTATAATCCTAAATATATTTTTAAAATGTATTTGAGGTAGCTGTAAAAATTGTGTTTTTAAAGTTTTTTTATTTAAAAATATATTTATTTTGATATTAGTATATTAAAAAAATTAAAATGATTTAAAAATATATAAAAAAATTAATTTAAAATAAAAAAAAATTAAATTTTTTTAAAAACACACTATAACCACTTATTCAAATTTTAGAACTCGATTTCATCTTACCGATCAGTCAAATTAATCAAGCTGGTATCTTTGTCTGATATTTTAGCTGAGTCAGATTCTCAGTAGCCAGTTGTACCTTTGATTACTAGGTTCAACCATACTTATTCCTCTTGATGAAATTAGAAATAATGCCTGAATTAATACGATTTATAGAAATTTTTTTATTATTAATAATATAGATATTTGAATTAACATGTATATATCTTGATTAATTTTATAAACTTTAAAATTAACAATAATATAAATTTTTAGTAGCATTAAGGTTTATATAACTTGAACTAATAATTTTTAAAATATAAATTTAAAATTTGGCTAGTTGAATAATATGTCTTAATACTATAATTTATAGAGATCTTGATTTCAACATTGTTAGTGCAAGTATCACTTTACACACTAAATATATCTTTACTGCATGAGATTGCCTGGTTCTATCTTGCAATAGTGGAGATCATAAATCTCAAGATAACTTTTATGTAATTCTGCTTCTGAATACAGAAACATAATTTTATTTTAAGAAAAGAATTTTAAAAAAAAATAGTAACTAATTGTCAATTTTCATAGTATTAATGATTTTACATTTTTATCAACTAAGAAATTCCTAAATTACAAGTTCTTTTTTATGTTTCCAAATTAAATTTGAAAACAAAACCTCAAATAAACATAATTGGCACCAGTTTCTCTGACCGTCCAAGAAATGAATTGCAACCCACTTGCCTTTTGAGGACTAAACTCATTAATCTTTGCAAATTGGTATAGGAAACAAAGTAATAAACAGTGCCGAACAGATTACATCTCTTTCCGGTCAAAACTGTTTTTATATATTTTTTAATTATTTTGATGTTATGATATTAAAATTAAATTTTTAAAAATAAATAAATAATTATAATATATTTTTTAATAAAAAATAATATTTACCACTTTCTCAAACAACCACTTAATAACTTAGCATTGAATTTGATTGAATCAAGTAAACACATATTTTTTATTATTATTATTTTTATATGTTTTAAAATTATTTTGATGTTTTGATATTAAAATTAAATTTTTAATAAATAAATAATTTTTTAAATATATTTCTTAACAAAAAAACAATATTTACCACTAAACACTCGCTTAATAGCTTAGCATTGAATTTAATTGAATCAAGTAAACAAATTTCTTTTTATTATTATTATTTTTATGTGTTTTTAAATTATTTTGATGTTCTGATATTAAAATTAAATAAATTATTTTAATATATTTTTAAATAAAAAATAATATTTACCGCTTTCTCGAACACCCGCTTAATAGCTTAGCATTGAATTTGATTGATTCAAGTAAACAAATGTTTTTTTTTATTATTATTTTTATATATATTTGAATTATTTTAATATGTTGATAATAAAATTAAATTTTTGATAAATAAATAAATTATTTGAATACATTTCAAAGTAATAAAACAATATTTAGCATTGTCTCAAACCCCCGTTTAATAACTTAGCATTGAATTTGATTGAATCAAGTAAATAAGTGTTTTTTTTCATTATTATTTCTATATATTTTTAAATTATTTTGATGTGTTAATAATAAAATTATATTTTTTAAAAAAATTATTTTAATATATTTCTAAATAAAAAAACATTATTTATCATTATCTCGAACACCCTTAACTTAGCATTGAATTTGATTGAATGTAGTAAACATATATCTTTTTTCATTATTTTTTTTCTAAGTTTTCAATGTTTTGATAAGTTCTTGAAAGCCGACCGCAAAGATCAGGTAGGTAAATTAGGATTTTCAGAACTATTTTGAGCTGAAACTTGCTTAAAATCCTTCTCGATGGCGTTGACTGTAACAATCAGGGAAGGTAAAAAGGAACAGATAAATTTAATATACAATAAATATAAAACGAAGAGTGCTTTAATGGTGGCGGACAGAAACCAATCCAAATTTGAGTCAGGTTATTTCTTAATCAAATTTGACCATACCTGTAAATGGCCACAAAAACGTGAACGTCAAATGTTCTTCTCTTCTTCTTCTCCTCCTCCTTGGCATGGACGGTGGTGACGAAGTCATAGTCGCCTGGATAGATCTCTATCCACTTGAAGGCATGCGTGATGACATAAGCTAATTGTGCACGAATGCTTGAATTTTTTTAATGAATAATCTGCCTGATTGCCTCCCGTGATACGTTTGCATAATTAAAGGGTTGCTTTTAAAAATATTTTTTATTTAAAAATATATTGTTTTTTTTAAAAAAATATTTTTAACATCAATACATCAAAATAATCTAAAAATATTTAAAACATATTAATTTGAAATAAAAATAATAAAAAAATTTAATTTTTTTAAAATATTTGTAGAATATAAAAACAAATAACATAATGCAGATTCTTCTTGTTTTCCTTGACAATCCAGACATTTTCCACTCTTTTTTCTTTTATTTGATCTCTTGATAAAATAATAATAATAAAATTCTTAATATAATCACTTATTGTATTGTGATTTTCTGTGTTAACATTGTGAAAATTAACTATAATTATTTTGTAGCTCTACTAATTGTGAATGCTACAGTATAATTGTCACTCGATAAGTATCTTTACCTTGAAAAAAAAACGAAGAATATTATTTGTTTCATAACATTGCAATCTGTTAAGCAAGATTCCAAACTAGTTCGTATTAGTACTTGTAAGAATATCGACTACAAATAATAATTTTTAAAAAAAAACAAAACTTTAATTCATATCTCCAATTTCAAGTACAATGAAACTTTAATTACTCGCCTTGTTTAGTGTTTATATGACATTTATAAGTTATAATATAAATTATATTTTGAAATTTTATATAATAATTTAAGTTATTGGGTTAAGATGGTTTTTTAATATGGTATCAAAATTTTGATGATCAAGCGGTCACGAGTTCAAATATTATCATTTTCATTTATTTAATAAAAATTGAGCATAAGGTAATATAAAAAACCTTAACTTGAGGTGGTATATTAAAAAATAACATAAATCATATCTTAAAATTTTATTTAATATCTTAAGTTATTAGGTTAAAATAATTATTTAATTATAGTGTCTTCAAAAAAACTATACATGTCATAGCTATTTTTTCTTATATTTTATTTGATTTTTACAGTGACTATTTCCAAAAATAAAATCCAATAACTATAACAATCAACGTATATAATTAATAGATATAATTCATAAATATTCTTAAGAAATATTCATTAATTCATGATACAATAATCAAATTAATAAACTATTCCATTATTAATTACATCAAAATAAAAGTCACAGATACCCTAGCAAAAAAATGAATATGAAGCATACCCAAAAAAACGGGAGACATCCCTTATTTGTTTTTTCAAACTAAGCTATGATAATCTTCCCATTAATTTAAAACCATCATTAACTTATTAGACCTGTTTATGTTGGGTTATAGTGAAACGTACTTTTCATTAAAATTTAAATATTTATTTTGTTTTCAATTAATTTTTTTAAATAATTTTTATTATTTTGATATTCTTAACTTTTAAAAATAAAAATATATATTATTTTAATATATTTTTAAATAAAAAAAACACTCAAACTCTCTCTCTCTAATCCTGTCAAGCTTCTTGTCCTCTATATTAATTATGAACTTCTTGTCAAACTCTCTCTCTCTCTAATCCTTGGTCTTCTGGACACTGCCGACTAATTTAGCCGATGCCTCTTTTTACTTGAACAAGAATTTATATCCTATCGCTGGCAAAGCACTAAAAACCCTAAAAAATTCGTAAAGTCGGAATAATTAAGTGTTCTTTTTTCATGTCTATCCTCCCCTTCCCAAATTTTTATTTTTTTTAACATTAATTAATTTCTCAGCTCGATGCCCTAAGGCCTTTCCAGGCGTGTTTTTTTGACCCAGCTGGAGCATGAATGCCATGCTTGTGCACTGTTGGTCAACTCCCTTATGCAAGCTTGAAACACGATTTGGGTAGGCATACATTTCTGTCATCTTCTCTAGCTATTATCCACCTTCATGTGCTTGTCACTGCGAATCCCAAGCAACATATTATTATTATTATTATTATTATTATTATTATTATTATTATTATCTATTCATTTCCTTAGGAGAAGAAGATAAGTTTCTGTGTTTGTGTGTGTGTATATATATATTAATCATCATGACCAGACCACGAATTACATATCAATGGAAAAACATTTACAATTATCTGTTTGTTTTCGTCTACTTTTTGTTTACTTGGGAAAACAAAGAATCATCTTAAATAGAATTGTATGATTAATATTTTTGTAACTAAGAGAGAATTTTAAACATAATATGTAAAAATAAAAATAAAAATGGTGGATGTTACCATGACAAAATATAATTTCAATAATATCTTACTATCCTGCCAAAACATCTAAAACACCATCGAATAAGTATCAAATGATGATAATTTTAAAGGGTGTAGCTCAATTAATAATGCTTTAAATTTATATTTTAGAAGTCACTAGTTCGAGTCTCATAAATCTCGAGGTTATTAGAGATTTATATAATCATTAACTTTATGGTCTATATAATTAGTTGAAGGACATATAAGGTGATAGATATATTCACATTAAAATAAAAGATATCAGTTGATGATCACTATGGATTCTTTTGCTTCGAATCACTCCTGCCATAAAAACTTTTACAAGTATCTGCTTGTTTTCGTATGCTTTTTGTTTACTTGGGAAAACAAAGAATCAGCTTAAATAGAATTATACTATATAGCTACAGGAAATACTAATTATAATAAATATTAAATGTGACGCAAATTCAAGAACACTAGCTGGATATTGAAGTACAAACCCTGGGAACACGATTACTTAGACCTTTCCTTTTCACAACCTTTAGCTTCTGGTAAACAATGCTTTCAAACACTTTACTTTTATATAAGATATTGGAGAATTGATCCAACTTATATTGTGGTATTTGACTCCAGAGTAGACTCGTGATTCCGACTTCAGCTCGTGATTCTTCCGCAAGAAAATTTGATTATTAGAGTGATTAGGCAAGCAGTAAAAGGGATTAAGCATGTCATCCTCTAGATGAACTCAACACCGGCCATTTGCTAGGTTGAGCTGTCTGCCAACAATCCTAGCTAGCTAGCTAGTCGTGAGTTTTTCTTTTTGAAAATAGCCAATAATTATAGTAATTTGAAAGCGGAAAGGGTTATTAGTTGATGATCAAGTATTCAATGACATGGACAATTCTCGTAATGCTGGTCTAAAAGTAATTTTCAATCACAGATTTAGTCCCTAAATTATTGGCAGTAGACCAACATTACTTTCTTTAAAAATAAATATAATTAATAACCCTGAAAGGTATAGTTCAACTGATCAGGTTTTATATTTTTTTTTTTAGAGATCATCAATTTGAATTCTACAAACTTCAGGGTTACTAGAGATTTATATGATCGTTAATTTCAGGATCTATAGGATTAGTTGAAGGACGCACAAGTTAGCCCGAACATCCATATTAGTGTATATATATATATAGAAAAAATATAATTATATATATTGTAATTCATCGAATCATTAGATTGGATCCTTAAATATTGTTATTTGTTGAAGATATTTTTGTTATCTTTTTAAGTTATTATTGACCCTCTAGGTGAAGGGATTTCTACAATTAACATTATTTAACTTGTAATTGTATTTAATAAATATTTATAATAAAAATTAAAGAAATATCAGATTGTTTATAATCATATTTTTATTATAATAATGTGATCATATATTTGTTTTGGTTGTATTATTAAATTAAACATGTTTCAACTTTGGTCATCAAGGCATTCAAATAGGTTCATTCATAAGAGAAAAATAATATACTTATAATACTTTCTAGTGCTTTAGTCATATGCTAACTAATAGCTATTAAATGTTAAAATACAATCCAATTTCATATCCCTATTTTTTATTTTACTTTATTGTATTTTTTAATGTTTTAAAACTAGATAAATTATAAAAAAATGTATGTGAATTATTCAAGATTTTACAATCACATGCTTTAATTTAATAAATATTCAAATTTATTCATTTATAAATAATTTAATAAAATATATTAAGAATTAAACAAGAAAAGCCGAAAACACTTGCGTTCTCTAATACCATAATTACAAGCCCAATCGAGAGAGAGCAACCCAGATTAATGAAATTGAGAGCGAGTTGGGCTCAAGTCTAGTTGTTTCATGGACTTGACCTGACCCATTTAGGCCCATATCGAAAGCCATGTGATCCGACCCGCTATTGCTTTGGCGTAGGCGGTAGTGGTAGCAGGGAAAGCTGCCTCCCCATTGCAAGCTTCTTTAGGCCTGCTCCTCCTCCGTCTACTACCGACAGGTAATCTTCTTTCTGCTTTCTCTCATTCATCCAGGGTTTCCTTTTTATTCACTGTTCGAGAAAAAACTTTGACAGTTGAGATGTAGTTTTCAGTGTTAATCTTCAATATTTCATGTAACATGGACTGGCGTTTGGTGATTCTTCATTTTAGGGTTTCTATACTTGATTCTGTTTAGTTCTCTTTGTTTGTGAATGCTTATTATTTACGAAGTATATTTGTTAAGATTTGTCGTGTCGTGAACGTGTTCTCCGTTTTTTGCTAGTGTTACTGAAGGAATAAAAATTATTAATCATTGCACTGATAAGGTTTCTGATGTGATCAATGTTAAGGTTGCTGGTTGTTGATGATATGCAACTAGATTGTCTGATTTTTCTTGAGTTCCTTTTTCTGAAATAGTGCATTTAGAATGTTAGTTGTTAGCTACTGCCTATTTTCTTTGGTGTCAGACCAGACTGATTATTATTTGTTCTTTGTGTTGTTTTAAATTTGATTCCAGGAAGAAATGGGCAAGAAAAAGCAAATTCTTTTCGGTGAATCAGATCCTGATATTGATCTTAAGTCTCTTATTCATCAGCATTCTTTGTTGTTTGACAAGTTGATTAAACTCGTCCCTGCTAAGTTCTATCTACCCACTGACGAGAAAGAGAAGCCATGGTTTCATGGCCTTAATAAGGGTGGATGCAAAAGCTTCAGCAAAGAAGGAGGCAAGGGAAAATATTAAGAAAGCAAGGAGAGAACGTCTTGATCCTGAGAAGTCTTCTGCAACAACCCTTGATTTGTTGATGCAAAACTTGGAGAAGGAAAAATCAAACAGCGAGAGTGATGGTGAAGAAGTGGAGATTAATCCAATGGTGTCTGGTTTAGAAAATGATGACCAATCAGTCACGTATGAAGAACTCCGGCAACGACTTCATCGTAAAATTGAAGAGCTTCGAGGAGGTAGAGATTGTGGTAGCTCAGAGAGATCAAAGAAGAGGAGGGAGATGAAAGTGGTTCTGCAAAAGAAACGCAAGAGGGAATCTGGGTCTGAAGAAGAGAGGCCTGGCACGAGTACTTCATTGGAAAGGGTGGAGAAGGATGCAGAAGAAGCTACAAAGGAGCTCAAGTTCAGTCATGTTAAAATGGGGAATGAAGAGGAACACGGGAAGAAGAAGAAGAGGAAGGTTTCAAAGTTAAAGGAGCTTGAAAAAGCAAAAGAATTGGAAGAAGCAAAGAAAGACCCAGATAAAGGGGGCCTAGTCTCAAATAAGCATTCACGGAAAGCAGCAACAAGTATAGCTGCAGGAATTAAAGTTCATGATGATCCAAAGCTTCTGAAACAGAGCTTAAAGAAGGATAGCAAGAAGCATCAAAAGAATACTGAGAAGTGGAAGGAAAGGGTTGAAACCCAGCTGAAAATGAAAGCTGAGAAACAGCAAAAAAGATCAAGGAATATAGCTGACAGAATTGAACAGAAGAAGATGCGGCGGATTGAGAAGAGAGAGAGAAAGCTCACGAGGCCAGGGTTTGAAGGTCGCAAGGAAGGTTATATCAATGAAGGTTTAACTTGAGGTGCCTCAACTCAAAAGCTTCTAATGTTGTGCTAGTCTCCTGCTCTTTTTCTGCCCCATTTTTTCCTTTTCTCTCATACTTTTTGTAGCATTGTTTCAAGCATGATTTCGTATCAAAATGAGCATTATTTTTTAAGGAATTTCTGTTCATAGAATGCCCCCCTGATCTCTGTCCCATTTTTCATGTGCTTCTATGGTTCCTCCATTGAATATTGTTGGCATTACTAGTATTTAGTCATAGCTTATATAACAAACACAGAAGGTTTGCCCCTGGAACAGAATGGAATGCGCAGAACAGAATGTAAAAAGAGGGTCAATTAAGCTAACCCAAATTATTTTGAGACTGAAGCTTAAGTAAGTTGGCCAGTTTTGAGACTCTGAATGTTTAATTGCCATACTGGAAATCTGCCTTGCTGATATCTGATGACTGTTCTAGTTAGAAGCTGCGTATGTTCTTGTGTGTTCAATAGCTATATACTTAGACTGTAATGCTGATGAGGAGAGGTAATTAAAATCAAAACTTGGGAGGGATTAGGGGAGAGGTAGACCAAAACCATTACAACAGTTAATAATGTTGGTTCAAAGTGGATTTAGTGGGGGTGGCTAATCTACAGAACCACCTGCAGTTGGTTTGTGATGGAGAGGCATTCATGGAGTTCTTTTCTTCTGATTAATAGTCCCTGCCGTGGAAATGAAAATAACCAGAGACTATGCTACACACACCCGTTTAGTTAATTCAAATTAAACCATAGTGCCGGCTGCCGGAACAGCACTGCCCTTATGTATAGGTTCACCAGTGCCAGCCCCCACACCGTAGCCAGTGTCACGATATCCCGGGCCATTCTTGCTGCTAAACATCCCGGCGTGAAGCATACTACCCTCAGTCTCCGACCTCTGTAGCCTCCTACGTTTATCTCCTTGCATGCAAACCTTTAAGCAAGAAATTGAAGAAAAAAAATATCAGTTGATTAATTTATTGGTCTCTACAAAGTAGATTTGTGTTAGGATGTCAAGTTAATTTACCCAAAAGCTAGGGCAGTGATGCCCCAAGCAACCAGCTGATCCTGCAGCAGCTAGACTATCTTTCCTCCGTGCCCTGATGGGGGCGCCTCCTGACAATTTTGATACTATGCCATCAACAGAAGCTAATATTGCGAAGGTCAGAAAGAATCCTGTTGCCGCATCCCCCCCAAAACCTGGCAATTATTTTTTTGTTTAGCCAAAAAGATTTAATAACTACAACTAAGTACTAAGGAGCCTAGATTAAATTAACAGATGCTCAGGCTGATCAGAGATTAATAATGAAAAGAAAACGTGAGAACAGCTTTCAAAGAATAATATATAATCATGAATCTTATAGCTTTTAAGTTAGAATAGTTTTTTAATATATTATTGAAGTTTTGATAGTTAAATGATTATACCATCATTCTTATTCTAAATAAAATTAAGTATAATATAGTATAAATTTATATAAGTTTAAAGTTTAAAAAGCTTTAAGTTGAGAAAATATATTAAAAAATAATATAAAAATATATCTTAAAATCTCATCAAAAAATTTAAAATTTTAAATTAAAAATGGTCATATAATACTATACGCATACATGATTAGTATAAAGGCTATTCGAACACAAAGGAAACACAAGATGGGAGTACCCATTCCCTTCTCCACCTAAAAAATAGTAGAGAATTTCAATGATTTGAAGAGTGCGCGCGCGCACGCGCGTGTGAGAGAGACTCCTTGTCCAAAATAGTCAATATCCTTCACTTTTCATCTACTCTTTTCTATTGTATTTGACATTGCGGTTAGATTAAAACGTTGTTTATTTAAAAATTTAATTTTTTAATGTTTTTAAATTATTTTAATATGTTAATATTAATAATAAATTTTAAAAAATAAAAAAAATATTATTTTAATATATTTATAAATAAAAATATTTTGAAACGGTAAAATATTTGCATTCTATTTTTTCCAATAACCTCCCAAAGAAATTGATAAAATAATAAATAAGAGCTTGTTATTTATAGTTCGATCAGGTGACATATTAAATGGATTCATCTATTTTTATAATTAAAATTGATTTTATATTTTAAAAAATAGTCTATATAGAATAAAAAAACAAGAAATCTCAAGTTCAAAACTCATATTTATCTAAAAAATATCATAATAAAAATTGAAAAAGAATAAAATAAAGTGAGTTATATTTTTTATTAATTTGATCATAGTAATAAATCTATTGAGCTTTTATACATGGCTTTCGTAATTCATCGAAACTAGTATAATAAATTCATTTAATATAAGAAATTTAACTAGGTTTGGCACGTTTGAAAGTATGATTATGATTGTTTTTCAAAGTGTTTTTTATACTAAAATACATTAAAATAATTTTTTTAAAAAAATTATTTTTAAAATCAACACATCAAAACAATAAAAACACACAATAATATTAATTTTTAATAAAAAAATAAATTTTTAGAAACGCGGTGCAAATGGTGTTTAATTATGGTTAGGATATCGATGGGATTGATTGATAAAAAAGTATAATAATAATAATAAAAATAATAATAATATATAACCACTTTATTATTGCCAAATATTGAAATAGTTAAATGGTAAAGAATCAATTAAGAGGATATATCTTTAATTTTAATTTTATCATTTTATTTTCTAACTCAAATATAAATACTCAATTGATTGAAAATTTTGAATTAATAGATTTTTTTATATAAATATGCAGATTTTAATGGTAATTTTTTTAATTATTAATTAGTCAGTATAAGGTGACTTAGATATTCATAATTAAAAAAATATATATATACAACTTGCAGGTGTGTAAAAATAAAAGGAATTTTGGCAAGATTAGAGTATCTCTAATGAGAGAGTCACATGTTAAAAAATATACTTTTAGTTTTTATTTTTTCGTTTGTTAACTCCAGCACATGAGCCAAACAGATAACTATTTTAGTTATTTGTTCAGTGACGAGCCATTTTTATATTTTCCTGTAGAAATGGCAAAAACAAATGACTGTTAGCCAATGGGTATTTTTATAGTCGTTGGCCAACAACTCTTTTTTTTTTCTTCTTTAAATGCAGGTGGAAAAAACTTGTAGATTTTAAAATTTTGTATTGTGCCTCACCCTTCTTTCAAATTTAGAAAAACAAGAATCAATTATTCTCAGTTAAAAATAGTAGCCTCGTGTCTTAGTTTTCTAACGAGATCAATCTCACTTAAAATGAAGTTTTAGAATTTTAAATATAGTTAAAATCTGATAAGTGTTCAGACAGTAATAATTAAAAATTGAACAGTAATAATTCAAAATCAGACAATGACGATTCAAAATCAAATAGTAACAGTAACTTTCATATTACTTCATTAATTTTATATTACTTTTATAAATTACTCATATTAATTATATAATTAATAACATCATAATTATATTATATATAAAATATCTAAATTAGTTATATAATTATATTAAAATTAATTTAACATGAAATATATTAAAATATAATTGGTTTTTCTGAATAGTTTTTCATCATTGAAATGCATATAATAAAAAAAATTATATTTATATTATTTAAAAAATTATTTTTTTCATTTAACTCTTTAATATAACATTTTCTGTTAGAGATGATTTTATAAAAGTATCAATTTATAAATAAAAAATATTGCTTTTGGTGCCAAAACCCCAACATGCACAGAACCTGGAGAGTTTGTGGGAGCCAAGTCCTCCACTTGCACCTCCCTTGTCTCTACTAGTACGAATAACTTTTTTTTTTTTAAATATAACTCGAAAGATGTTCTACTTGAGTGTCTTGATATCGAGATTTTTTTTTAATATTTTAAAATAAAATAATTATTTATTTTTAAAAATCTATTTTTATATTAAAACCTCAAAAAAATTTTAAAAAATAAAAAAAATTATTTTAAAAAAAAACAAAATTTCAAAAATCTTTAAAAGATTAAATTTTTTTTCAAATTAATTTTTTTTATGTTTTTATATCGTTTTCGTTTTCATATATTAATATTACAAATATATTTTTTAAAATAAAAATATTATTTCAATATAAAATATTTTTTAAAAAAACATCTATAATAAACTGCTATCTTTATAAATAATAAAAAAAATAATTAATCATGATACTTTTATAAATTTCAACCTTTGCGAGTTTTTGAAATCAATTATAATAGAATTTTTATAATATTTTCGAACCTTTTTACAGACTAAATTCGTTTATCAAAAAATGGTGACAAAATGTTGCTGTGCTCAAATGTCGGGAGCATCATGATACTTTTCTCTCAACATATCTCTTCTAAAATAAACTATGTAGCATAATTTTTAATTTATTTTTAAATAATTAATTAAAATATATATTTGTTTTAATAAGTTAATATTTATATTTTATTATAGATAAAATATTCTGAGAAGAAATTCGAAGTACAAAAGAGTGAATAATATTTTGAATTGTAGGAGATGGACATGGGTAATTTCAAAATAAACGGTTAAATATATTTTATTGGAAAATATAGATATAAATTATCTCACTATAAGTAGTGGGAAACTTTTTATTCGAGATGTAACAAAAATAGTTATTATATCAATGTATATACATGTTTGGTAGTATGATATATGATATTTTTTAATTAATAATATATTTTTTATTTTTTTATTAATCTTAATATAATCATATTAAAATTAAAATAGTTCATGTGAAAAATATTAATTTAATATTTTTATATGATAAATAATTTAAAAAGCATGTTTTAATTAAAAAACAAATATTCCTAACCTATTATATTTTAATTTTATACCATCAATTTTTATGGTTTTTCTTGTTTATCAAAAATACATAACTCGTGAAAAAAAATTAGCCCATTAAAAAATAAAATAAAAAAAGTATGTTTAGTTGATAAATCTTTCAAAACCATTTTAGTATGGGTTGTTTAGAAATATGATAGAAATCATTTTTTAAAGCACTTTTTATATGTAATTATATTAAAATAATATTTTTTATTTTTTTAAATTTAATTTTAATACTAATACATTTTAAAAAAACATAAAAAATAATTTTTAACTATATATTTTTTTAAATTATCACAATTCCAAATTGAGCATGTGATACTTTGCTTGTGAATTTTTTTTTTTAACATGTGTATTTGGATCTATTTATATATATTTTGTTCAATTTTATAAATTTTAAAATTAATAATTATATAAATTTTTAATAATATTAAAATTTATAAAATTTAAATTAATAATTTTTAAAAAATAAATCTAAAATTTGAATAGTTTAATTACTCAGTTTTTTCATTCACCTTTTATAATGACACGTTGGTCACCGTACCTGTCTTATAATCAGATCTCCACCATACACGTGTGCACGGAACTCAAGCGAAATAAGAGAGAGCAAACGTACGGCAAAATTTTGAGTTGTAACCCAAGCGCATCGAAGACAATTTTTGTCTGTACTGTCTAAACCAAGTCTAATTTTTTCGTTGCTCTTTTCCTCCTTGCCACTGCCATGGCAGCAACTCCCTCAACTTGAAGCGCTTCCTACTCCCTCACTTGAATCCATGAAAAAACCCTAACGAAACCCCACTTTCCATGTTTTTAGACCCCCACTTTCTCTCTAAATATGGGTTCTTTGCTCCAAGACCTCAACCTTGTCCCCCCATCTCCATCCTCATCCTTAACCACCGCCGCCGCCGCCGCCGCATCCACCAGCTCCACCATCATAGCCACCGATGGGTCCACGACGGAGGCAGCCGCAGCTTTGTTAGTCCCAAAAGTCGAACCTAAACTTGAACCATTTGATGTTGAAACCCCAATTTACCAACCACAACAACCGCAAGACCCCACCAGCAGGTCCCAGGATCTCTTCTTTAGCAGTTCTACCCCAAATTGTTTCTCTAATTCCCAATTAACCCCTCCCCTCTCCCAGTCCCCCTCCTCCGAGGACGACAATTCCAATAATCTCTATTCCGAATACAACCGAATCTCCGAGCTCTTTCGCACAGCTTTTGCCAAACGCCTGCAGGATCAATATGGCGACGTTTCAGTCGTTTCGGACCCCGATTCCCGCGCTATCGTCCCTGTTAAAGAAGGTGATAACAATGCCCTCTCATCTGTCGTGGTTTCCCAGCGGCCGAAGTACCAGAAGCGGTCTTCTGAGCTCGTGCGTGTAACAGACCTCGGACTCGAGGACCAGAGGTATTTTCGTGACTTGGTCCGCCGGACACGAATGATCTATGACTCCCTTCGGATTTTTTCTGTCTTGGAGGAGGAGAAGCGACGGGGAGAACGCCTAGGACGGCGCGCGCGCGGAGATCTCCGTGCTGCCGCTACAATGAGGGATTGTGGGCTTTGGCTCAATCGGGACAAGCGGATTGTGGGGTCCATTCCTGGTGTTCAAATTGGGGATGTTTTCTTTTTTAGAATGGAACTGTGTGTTGTTGGATTGCACGGACAACCTCAGGCTGGAATTGATTATCTTCCTGCAAGCCAGAGCTCGAATAGGGAGCCTATTGCTACTAGCATTATTGTTTCAGGTGGTTACGAGGACGATGAGGATTCTGGAGAAGTGATTATTTACACTGGACATGGCGGGCAGGACAGCTTGAACAAGCAATGTGAGCACCAGAAGCTGGAAGGTGGGAATTTGGCGATGGAGAGGAGTATGCATTATGGGATTGAGGTAAGAGTGATTAGAGGGATTAAACATGTAGGCAGTGTTAGTAGTAAGGTTTATGTCTATGATGGGTTGTATAAGATTCTTGATTGCTGGTTTGATGTTGGGAAATCAGGGTTTGGTGTTTATAAGTACAAGCTACTGAGGATAGATGGCCAACCAGAAATGGGTAGTTCGATCTTGAAGTTTGCGGAGACTTTGAGGACTAAGCCATTGAGTGTGAGGCCTAGAGGGTATTTAAGTCTTGATATTTCAAATAAGAAGGAGAACATGCCGGTTTTTTTGTTCAATGATATTGATAATGATCATGATCCTATGTGTTATCAGTATCTTGAACGCACTGTGTTTCCAGTCTTTGTTATTACTAATGGAAGCAATGGAACTGGATGTGATTGTGTTTCAGGATGCAGTGATGGTTGTTTTTGTGAGAGGAAGAACGGAGGTGAGTTTGCATATGATGATAATGGGTTTTTGTTGAGGGGGAAGCCAGTGGTATTTGAATGTGGGGTTTCTTGCAAGTGTCCGCCAACCTGTCGAAATAGGGTGACTCAAAGGGGACTGAGAAACAGATTGGAAGTGTTTAGGTCAATGGAAACTGGCTGGGGAGTTAGGTCGTTGGATTTGATCCATGCTGGTGCTTTTATATGCGAGTATGCAGGGGTTGTCATCACTAGAGAGCAAGCCCAGATTTTCACCATGAATGGTGGTGGGTTGGTTTATCCAAATAGGTTTTCTGCTAAATGGGCAGAATGGGGGGATTTGTCTCAGATCTATCCAAATTACATCCGTCCATCATATCCTGAGATTCCACCATTGGATTTTGCAATGGATGTGTCAAAAATGAGGAATGTTGCTTGTTATATGAGCCATAGTTCAACTCCAAACGTGCTGGTGCAGTTTGTGTTGTATGATCACAATAATTTGATGTTCCCTCACATCATGCTTTTTGCAATGGAGAATATCCCACCTTTAAGGGAGCTAAGCCTTGATTATGGGGTGGCTGATGAGTGGACGGGGAAGCTTGCTATCTGCAACTGATTAAACTTAAAGAGGATGTGCAACTTTTTTGTGTGTTATATCACCGTGTTCTGAGGACATGATGTGCTAAGGTAAATTTAATTATCTACTGTTTGCAGCTCTAGATCTACCCTGAACACATATTAGTGCATCTGATTTTGTTTGTGCATTGTTATAACAGGATATATTTTGTAGTTCTGGTAGTTTGCAGTATCAACTGTGTCAGCTGTTGGGTTAGTTTTTTTGTTCCTTTTGCAATTTGCTGATTCAAACGAGTTTGTGTTTATTTTGTGTCGTATTCCTTGCCTTACCACGCCATATTCTTGCGGATCTTTCGTTATGCATTTTTGTGTCTTTTCTTGCAGTTAGAACAACTCAAATCCTGTTATTTTTTTCCCCTCTCTTTCATTTAAAAGTTGTGTAAGCAATGATAAATTTAGTATCTCACTATTGCTATAAATAATCATACTGGCTTTTCTTTTATTAGGGTAAGCCTTCTTTGACATTCATTCTAGGACGTCTTCATCCCATCAACTTTTGGTTTCTTGGAACCGAACATTGTTTCTTTTGGCCCTTAATGTGTTTTTTTCCTGCAAAGCTAAGCTTACATACCATGTTTTCTATGTTTGGAGTAGTCTGCAGCATGGTCTCTGGATTCCAATTTTTGTCAGTTGGGTATCCAAGTTCTAGATTTCATGTTCACTTTGGCACTTCAATGCATGTACATTAGAACCAATTCAACAGTGTCTTGCTACTTCAAAGATTATGCATGATGCTTTTCTCATACATCTTAATAGTTTGATTTTGATTTGTCTAGTGTTTCTCAATTGTTTCTGAGACCTGGTCTTAACCCTCCTTATCTTTTTGATACTGTTTCTTTGTGATTAATCTGTTTTCTTCTAAAACAGATACTATCAAGAAAACCTGAATGCCTTTTATACTCGTAGCTCTACTACTATATGCTTATGCCATATTCACAATCGAGATTCTAGATAATGTTGGCTGAAATTCCACTCTTTCTTGTCAATAAGAAGTCTCAATTTCATTCAAATGCAATGATACTTCCTCTGAGCCATCTTGTGAACATGCTTCCTTGATCTTATGACAGGTTTAGCTAAACAAAACCTTATTAAAGCTTATCATCCCATATGTACTAATGGCTACATATGGGAATTTGCCATTTGTATGACTGATAACAATTGGACAAAACTTGATTGCTGTCAATGAAAAGTTGGACCATTGGAGGGCTGTGTAAATAATGAAAATTGAATGTTTGCAGCCTATTCAAAATTGACTAATCATTCAGTTTCTCTATAGCTTATTATTTTTTAAGGCATCCCCTTTCCCTTTTAAGCATCTCTGCTCGCAATCCATTAAAGTTTAAATATACATGTACATCTCAGGGTCCATTTCTTATTTTGGCTTTCCATGCGTCCCTTAAAATAGTTATTAGCAAATGATAGTTATTGCTGCAGTATAGAATTTAGTATAATAGGACTTAAAAGCAACTTCCTATTCCGTTTCTGTACAGCATCAAGATTTTATGGTTACAATTGCTTGTAACCTAACCAATGTGCAGAATCACGACTAAATAATGTGGAAAGAAGAAAATGATTGAGAAACACCAGAGAAGAAAATTCTGAAAGGATAGAATTAAATAAGATAACCATTCAGCTATGCATCTAAAGCAAGGAAAGGCAAAAAACATCCAACTAAATTGTTGCAAGGCTCAAAATGAAATCATGTAGAAGAACTTGTGCTCTAACTTCATTAAATGAACACCCAAATACCTGTACAAGGAATTATGATGTATTAGTTCCGTTGTAGGTCATTAGTGACTGGTTTATTTATAAAATTATTACTAAAAAATAATAAAACTTATTAATGTGATTAGTGATGTCATTGATCTAAATTTTTGTGACGAGTGCTTAGCTGTCCTACTAATTATTTTACTAACTTCCATCAACTCATTTGTCATGTAATACATTTTTAATCTCTTAAATTGATAGCGGGAGCTATCAATTTTTGGGTTTGGGGGGACTTGTCAAGCATTGATTTCTATACATAAATACCTATATGCATGCTGCCTGGAGTGGCTGATGGAAATTCATTTCTTGAAGACATGTTGAGATATTTCTCCTGAGCTCTTAAATTTAATATTATTTTTGTCTAGAAAGTTTCAAATGGAAGAATATGGATTGGTGATCTTAGGTCACATTTCATTTAAGCGCAGCAACATCTAAACTTTTATGAGTGTTCATGTGAGCAGTGTAAATACTGGCTGGCAACCTGCTTAACAGACTTAACACTGTTTTTTGCAATTTTAAGGGTTCATGTCAAATAATTTCTAATGGAGAAATTATCTTGTCAGATAAAAAAGATGAGCACTTGAGTTTTCATAATAGTGCTGTTTTGCGAACATAATCTTGCAAGCATAATGGAGAAATTATATATGTTGGCTTTGTTTTCGTCCTTTTATATATATATATATATATATATATATATTTTTTTTTTTTTGGGGGGGGGGGAGTTGATTTATGATTATTCCTTTTCTAGGAATCTTTTGTAACTTTATGCTGTTTGCTGCTTGACTAGTCTGATAACATTGAACTTGATTTTTCCATTTTTCCTTTTGGGGGCGAATATGGAACCTTAAGCTGCACAATGGGGTGGTTGTCCTGGTTATTGAAACACCTCAACCTCTATCCCAATGTGATGTTCAGGTAATCTGGGATTTCAACCATTGGATGCAAATAGGGCCGAAAATGGTTTGGTTTTGAAGTTATTAGTGGCTTGGTTTATATAATAGCCGTGATGTCATGTTTCTGCAAAAGAATTAAATTGTATAGCATGCTCGGAAATGTGAGTGTTAATTTCTTATCAAATGCTAACTTTGTGCGATGCAGTTTAATTCTTTTGCAGCCTTCTTTTCTTCTTCTTTCTCGTATCTCCCAATATGTACCATAAAAAAAGAAATATATGCTCATTTTCATTACCATCCTGCAGGTGGGAGTCTGAAAATGGATCCTCCACGGTTTTGACCAATGTCTTCAATTTTCTGGTTGTCATCTTTTTTTTTCCTTGAGAGCTGATGTTACAGAGTACTGGATTACAAGTAACATCCACCAATCACCTGTGCTGACATGGCCTTTCTGTGTTTTCCCCTTGGTTTCATATTATTATGGCTTCGCAGGTGGTAAAAAGGTGAAACAAGATGTTGGAACTGACAATTTTCTCAGCTAAAATGTGGATGCTGCCATTACTGGCATTTTGACTCTGGTTGACTGGATCTCCAGGATGAAGTCTTGTACACTAATTCCTCGAGGCAAGTTGCATAGGATTTTGTAAGCTTGTTGCTTGTATGATATGACTGAATGAACTTATTGTACCTTGTATATACAAAGTTCTAACTGTACAAGCTTGTAAAGAAAATCTTGTTGCATCAAAGATAGCCAACTAATTTATTCTTAATACCTTAGATTGTATTTCTTAGTGAAATTAGGAGTTGGATTTAAGTGCTGATTGGTGGCTAAGTACTAGATATTTCGTATGTGCATATATTTGGAGCAATGGGGTAGGTTCGTATGTGCATATATTTGGAGCTTTTGAAATGAATGTTGAAAACATGTTGTGCATTAGTTTATGTTTCTTGTGCCAGAGTTGTATTGAAAGTAAACCAATACATATTACATGGCGGCAAAAAGCTGCCAAGGAATAGATACAACCTCGCTGTCAACTGAAAGGTCTGTTGAAACTTTTTCGCATCCAGAATCACCTTCCACAGCATCACCTCATCTGTTATTACGTAAATGAGAAAGCTGACAAGTATCCCATCTCGCAGACAAACAGTAATTATAAAGAAAACTGGTGAGAGAACTTATTGAAATTCACGTAATTGTAATATTAAGTGCTTCTAGTTTTTGGTTGTTCTTTGGAAAGGTTAAATCCTTTCGCAGGACTTGATGATCTTCAGCTCTACACACTATCACTAAAACAATGTTGTTCGTTGATAGCTGTTACCATTGGTGAGCAACTAACTTCGCCATCACAGAAGTGCTCGAGATTCGTGTAACATTCAGTTTTCTATATGTACATGTATGCAATTTTAAAGAGAGTTCATAGTAGTATGATTGATGCTTCACAGATCCCCTTGAACACGCATTTCTTGAAGGGAGTCAAGCTTGGGAGTTCCCTCTTCCATTTTTTCCCACAGCCCGCTGTCTGGCTCGTTCCATCTTCCGTTTACGCCATTCCTCTAAAGCTGAGTTAATATTCAATGTCATCAGGATCAACATGATAATTTAACCAACAACATTTACCTTAAGAACAAACGTACATGTGTCCAAACATAAAAGTTCTGAGGCACTGTATAAAAAATTATGAACCCAGGGACATCAGGTGTCCCAGACCTATACCTTCAGAAATCATGTTATCTGAATATGTTTTGGAGAGAAGCATTTAAGTCATCAACTGACCAAACCATAACCAATGATACTGGGATAGTAGATTTTTTTTTTTTTTTTTTGTATATTTTGGTGCAGCGAAGTGACCATTGCCATCTCACAGATATAAAGCTTTTTTGTATGGACTACTAAAAGCGGCTGCACAAAACATAAAGCTAAAAAAAGCAGCAGCAATTACCTTTAAAACTGGAAACATCATTAACAGAACGGATATCATGTAATCTTTTAGAAAGATCAACTGCAGCAGTCTGCTTCATATCATTGTGTTGGACTGTTTCAGGTTCTGCATAGGCTTCTTGTTCAATTTCTTTAATCTGCAAACACTGAAAGAATCAACTTCTATAGAGAACATATTCCAAACCATGAGTTCTCACTAGGTCCCTCCTCATGCTTGTTTGATACACGATGACAACTGACAAGAGAGAGAGAGAGAGAATCCAATCTTGATGGGGAAAAAATGCATGCCAAATTTCAGACATATAATCTAAGAGCCAAAATGGAAGTAAGAAAACACAAGTACAGGTAAAGCTTCATTTCCAGAATGTTCTTCAAGTGGTTCTGTGGGATTTTAATCGCTCATATAACAAGCATATTAAAATTTAAGAGTGAACACCATACTCTTTTTATAAGCTTCCATGGTTGCAAGGCAAGGCGCATCTTTTCAGACTCCTTGATGTAGCTGAGCTCAACTGCATTTTGAATTTTTGGACATTAGAAAGTCAAATAGAGTTTTCCGTTGCTTCATCAATGATGTAGAAAAAGTACAAGAATATATAGAATTCAGTGGCAATCAAGAAATACAACCATCAAGCTCAGAATTCATTCAAAACATTAACTTCCTAGACAATACAGACAGCGAGCTTAATACCCATCTCTTTATGCATGTTTTAAGAACTGTGACTTGAAACAAGTACATCTTTAAGTTATGTGGATATAATTTAATGCTAACTAAATTCCTTAAATATAGCAAAGCACTGACATTCACCAGAATAACACTGAAGAGTTTGTTTCCAATCTTAAAACAATATCATATAACTAAAAAAAATGTTGAAAGCATGCAGCGATAATCTTGTTTATATTGTGATTCAGACTTAGTCATTTACAAAGTACTTTACAGTTGTTTCAAGCAAACAAAAAAAGAAAAGAAAAGAAAAATTTTAACTTCAGACTCAATAGTAGAAACTAGAAAACAGCAAGAATGGTAGCATGTTAAGGATCTAGGCCCTGTTTGTTTGCAGGAAAATAGTTTCCTTTTGGAAAGTAGTTTCCTTGAAAAGTAAATTCTGAAAAAATAAATTATTTTTCGATGTTTGGTAGTGTCATGTAAAGTAAGATGAAAAACACTTTCCAGTGTTTGGTTATGTTATGAAAAATGAGCTGAAAAATAGCTTATTAATGTTTTTTTTTCAAGTTTATTAAAATAATAAGGAACAAATCTTACGAATTAAAGAGTTGAATGAGAATGGAATTAACAAAAATCTAATTTCATAAATTATCTCAAATAAAATAAATAATAATCAAAATAATAGAGATCAAATCTAATAGATAAAAAAATTAAAAGATGATGAAATTAAAATAATAATAATTACAATTTCATAAATTATTTTAAATAAAATAAGTAACAATAAAAAAAACGAGGACCAAATTTGATAGATAAAAAATTTCAATATAAAAGATGATAAGAGAAAAGTAAATAACAATCATAAAAATAAGAACCAAAGTTCATATAAAAATCAAATTAAATTAAATTTTAAAGGATAAATTTGAAAAAAAAAAAAGATTCAAACAAAATATATAGCAATCAAAAGTTTAAGGACCAAATTTGACATAATCAACAAATAATATGATATTTTAAATTTTTCATAACTTTTGGAAAGTGTTTTCCATCCAAAATAAAAGGAAAACACTTTCCTGGAAATAAAGCTAAATTTTCCTTTGATATGAAAGTGTTTTCCGTTGACCAACTTTTCTAATTCCAAACAAATACAAGAAAGTTTGGAAAATAGTTTTTCAGAAACCACTTTACAGGAAACAAACGCACCCGAAGAAGACCAGAAAGAATGGTAGAATGTAGAGGAAAATTTTGGGTTGTACATTCCTAAGGGTAGCAATCATGATTTTCTGAAACATTCTGCACTCATACCATTATTTAATCAAAAGAAAAGGCCATCAGGGCAAGCAATATTCAAAGAATATTTTGTTGATTAGTTCAAGGTGCTAGGCAATACAGAAAGAGGATATAGTGGCAAAAATATTGAAAACATTCAAATCTCTAGGCGTGTGGGGAGGAAAACTTTAAGTCCAAAATGAAATTATTGATATACAATAATTCTGATCCTTCAAGATAAACAGAGGAAAAAGAAATATCAAAGATACCTCGAGCGAGTTGGTTGATTGAAAGCAACAGCTTCATTTCAAGATGTGCAACTTAAAGTCAGCTTCAACTTTTATTATATTCATGCCCTATTGGTGTAAAATCTTCTACTTGCCTAGGAAACTACATGCAGGTTCATCTTAAAATATTCAAACTAGCTATAACATTCACAAAGCATCATGAAATAAAGAGTAACATGGTGTAGTTTTGTAATGGTTTACTTCTTCTGTTTACTTTATTTTTACATATAAACAACAAATTTTCCGCAAGAAGAGTGTTACAGGGCATCCTGAGGCCCAGTTTTCCAAAGAAATATGAAGCATATGAACTACTTGGTTGGTGAAAAATGGTGAAATTTCAGATAATAGCAGTCTATGTAACTCTGCAACAAAGTTGCAAGTCTTCATTATCACACTTCCCCCCTCAGAATGGAGAAAAGTTGACAATTAACATCCAACATAGGAAAATTCAATTTGATACAGAAAGATGCCATAATAGAGTCTGTTTGATCAATATGTCATTATCACCTAATAATGCTCTTAGAAAATATCCTTAGAGTCAATTCTCAACCAAAATGAGCAATGAACTGCATGTTACACCCTTTTATCTCAACTAAAATGACCATTGAACTGTTTATAACACCATCTTATCTAATACAGATTCTAAAAATTGTCATTTATGATAACATTCCTTAGACAGATAAAGCTAAAAGGGATCTATCCAAAAAGGGGAAGCAAAATAACCCGAGGCAATAAATCCTATTCCTACAATGGCACGCAATTTTGAAAAGTGCTGGAACCTTAGGGTGCATTCAAACAGGAAGGATTCATCCAACATCCAAACTTCATCATATCAATTTTGAAGGAAAAGATTGGTTCCAGCAAAACCATCAGCTAAACTCATGCATATGCACGGGACTGGCAGGTTTGTCTGAAGTCATGCTTGAGCTACTGGATGTCAAAAGCATATGCAAAGCTTCAATTGCAAGATACAAATTGATGTATTACAGAAGAATCTCGGAAAATAGAAAATTCATGGATAGATCTAAACACTATCTCAGAATTTTTTTAAAAAAAACATCAAAGGATGAGTCCTGTCCCAGTGAAACAAGAGGGGATAAGGCATTCATATACTTGAAAGATTCCTCATTCAATTCGAAAGTCCTTGGCCATAAAATCCAAGACCCCACCCATGCTCTTAACAACCAACAAATAAGCCTATCCTCAACATTCTAGCCATGCAATGGCACCAAACGGGTAGCATCGTAGCCACTTGTATACAACATAGCACAAAAGGGCCAACATTTTTTTCATCTGTAATTCAACCAAAACCCCTAAACGATTTTCCTTTGTACATTCACAAAATCCACGAGTTCCACATTTAAAACCCGAAATCCAACCCTTGAAGAAATTGTGTTACTGAATTCATCAATGAAATGAAGCATAAAAACACAGAGAGCACACGACTAAATGATTCTGTTTATTTGACTACAGATAAAAAAAAAAAAACCCAACAATATAGAGCAGAATGGTAAGAATCCGCCAAGCTAATAACTTTCTACTCAATTTAAACATATACCGATTATTTAAATAAACCAAAACATGACAAAGCAACTACTATCGCAACAGTATCTTCAATTTTTTTTAGAGAGGGAGGGAAGGGGGGGGGGGGAGAGAGAGTTGCATGCCTGAATTGAAGCTGTCAGGTGCGAGTTTGTTGTTGCGGGTAGAGGGAGAAGAAAGAAAGCCCTTGAGCAAGAAAAGGACTGTGATTATATTCAACACCGTCATGACTATTGTTGCGTTCTTGAAGGACAGTCTGAGTCTCCATGGATGCTGTGTCTCCATCTCCTTCTTCTTCTTCTTGACAATTGAGTGGTGAATATCGATCGATGATGTTTTTTCTTTTCACAAGGAAAGTAGCAGGGCTCCTTCTCTTCCCTTCTCTTCCTCTTCTTCGGACAGGACATTTGTGGCTCCTCCTTGTGGGACCCACTTTGGACTCAAAATGGTAAAATAACTATCCCACCAGTTGACAGAATGTGACAGGTATTTTTACTTCGTCCACCTGTTATATTGGATAGGCTTTCAATGAAGCCCTCCACTATTTCTTTTTAAAGAAAATTATTACACCTTACTATTATTTTTTAAAATATTTTTTATTTTAAAATATATTAAAATAATAATTTTTATTATTTTTTAAAAATTATTTTTAATATCAACATATTAAATTAACTTAAAAATATTAATTTTAAATAAAAAATTAATTATTTTTTTAAAAAAAAATTAGAAAAACTTTTAACACATAACAAACAAATCTTTAAATTAACATAAATGAATTAACATTATATCATTTTAATTCTTTTAAAATAATCTAAAATAATATTATTTTTTTAAAAAATACTACTTTTCAAAGTTCAAATCTAATTTTGATAGGTGAATCATGTAGCGGATTAAACCAGACAAATTATGGATTGATTTTAAAAAAACTTAACTCGAATTAAAAATTTATTTTCAGATGGACTCGCTAGGTAATCAGTTTAATAACCATGTTACTAATAGCAGTTGGTACCAAACTAGCCTTTAATTCTGTGAAGATTGTGTGTGGGTGCCAGTCTCTTCCCTTTCTTTGCCTTAGAGGGCGTGGGCCTTAATTGGGATTTAATAGCCGAATTCTTATATTTTTAACAAATTATAAATTACTAGAATCGAATCGAATCGAATCGTCAATCGTGTAATTTGAAATGTTTAGAAATGAATTGAGATTTATTATTTGACTATATTACCCTTTCTTTAATGTGTGCGGATCAGCTAGAGCACATATTTTATGAAGGTAACGCACCCCTCTCTCCATCCCCAACGATGGATCTTCTCCAAAACTACGACGAATTGGACGAACATGGCCAAAACCCTAATTCCTCTCCAGATTCATCATCCCCTCCGCGCCTCCTCCCTTCCAAATCCGCGGCTCCCAAAGTGGACGACACCATGCTAGCCCTAACAGTAGCCAATCAGACCCTCTCTAAACCTATTGACCCCGTTCAGCACGCCGTCGCCTTCAACCCTACTTACGACCAGCTATGGGCTCCTGTTCTAGGCCCCGCCCATCCCTACGCTAAGGACGGAATTGCCCAGGGCATGCGCAACCACAAGCTCGGCTTCGTCGAGAACGCTGCCATCGACTCCTTCGTCTTCGACGAGCAGTACAACACCTTCCACAAGTATGGCTACGCGGCGGACCCGTCCGCCTCCGCAGGTAATAATTATGTTGGTGATTTGGATACTTTAGAGAAAACTAATGGAATTTCTGTTTATAACATTCCGCAACATGAACAAAAGAAGCGGAAAATTGAGAAGAAAAGGGAAGTAACCGAGGAAGAGGGTAATGGTGATGATGTAATGGATCAGGAGGAGGTCGATAATCCGGCCACGGATGCGTGGTTGATGAAGAATAGGAAGAGCCCTTGGGCCGGTAAAAAGGAGGGATTACAAACTGAGTTGTCTGAAGAGCAGCAAAAATATGCGGAGGAGCACGCGAGAAAGAAGGCTGAGAAAGCTGGCGGTGAGAAAGGTGAGGTTGTGGCTGATAAGACTACTTTCCATGGTAAAGAAGAGAGGGATTATCAAGGGAGGTCGTGGCTTGCGCCACCTAAAGATGCTAAAGCAAGTAATGATCATTGCTATATACCTAAGAGGTTGGTGCATACATGGAGTGGGCATACTAAAGGAGTCTCTGCTATAAGGTTTTTCCCTAAATATGGGCACTTGATACTTTCTGCGGGCATGGATACAAAGGTGAAGATATGGGATGTGTTTAATTCGGGCAAGTGTATGAGAACTTACATGGGTCATTCTAAGGCTGTTAGGGATATTTCATTTTGTAATGATGGCACTAAGTTTTTGACTGCTAGTTATGATAAGAACATTAAGTACTGGGATACAGAGACTGGCCAGGTTATCTCTACGTTTTCAACTGGGAAGATTCCGTATGTTGTTAAGCTCAATCCTGATGATGATAAGCAGAATATATTGTTGGCGGGCATGAGTGATAAGAAGATTGTGCAGTGGGATATGAACTCAGGGCAGATTACTCAGGAGTATGACCAGCATTTGGGGGCAGTGAATACCATCACTTTTGTGGATAATAATAGGAGATTTGTTACTTCAAGTGATGATAAATCACTCCGTGTATGGGAATTTGGGATCCCTGTTGTTATAAAGTACATTAGTGAGCCTCACATGCATTCTATGCCGGCGATCTCTCTTCATCCCAATTCGAATTGGCTTGCTGCGCAGAGTTTGGATAACCAGATCCTTATTTATAGTACCAGGGAAAGATTCCAGTTGAATAAGAAGAAGAGGTTCGCTGGGCACATTGTAGCTGGTTATGCTTGTCAAGTCAATTTCTCACCAGATGGACGATTTGTTATGTCAGGAGATGGTGAGGGTAAATGCTGGTTTTGGGACTGGAAGAGTTGTAAGGTTTTCAGGACCCTCAAATGTCACGAGGGAGTATGCATTGGGTGTGAGTGGCATCCACTAGAGCAAAGTAAAGTGGCAACTTGTGGCTGGGATGGCTTGATTAAATACTGGTAAGTAACATGTTACACTAAATAATTTTCATGTTTAATGATTATAGGCTAGTTTTTTGAGTCAATGAGCCTTGATGTCTTGTGTTGTTTTCAACCTGCACTGTGAATTCCACAGTCATGAGCTCCAACAGCAAGCATCCCTTTCCTTCAATGGCTCATTGGATTTTCGTATTCTTATTTCTGCTTTTCATTCTGCATTATATAATTTAAATCATCCTTTCTGTGCTTGAGGCTAGATTCAAAGTTTTCAAATTGAGGTTTACTGGAGGTAGAATTATTATGTGCATATAGAAAGATTGCCTGGTTGTTCTCCTTATACCATTTTTATTATTCGCCACTGCATTTTCCTTCTAAAAAATAAACTAGTTTAATGTTGTGAAGATACTCCATGTTTGGTGGATGCTTTAGCCATTTTCCAATTATGACGATGCTCTGTTAAACTAAATTGGGCATGAATTTGAAGTATCACAGCTTAATTTCTATTAGATTTGTTGCAGACATTTTCAATCATTTTAGCAGTGCTTAGATTTGACTAGCCAGTATTACGGAAGCTAATGTTCATCTCTTGCTTCTGGCTGCAGGGACTAGTTGTTTTCAGATCTGATTAGGCACTTGTATCATTTGATCAACCCACTTCATACACCTTGCCAGAGAGAGACTGCACATATCCTGCTGAATAGATGAGTGGAAGAACAAAGTAGTTTCATCTATGCTGAAATTTACTTGCGGCAATTGGTGAGAATTGATTCAGTGCCTTTGGGGCAAACTCATTGCAACTCTTGCAAGTTAATCATTTTGTTACTGATGTAAAACCATAAATGTAATTTTCTTGAAAGCTCCTGAGATTTTTGGTAGTTTTACTTATTTGTTGTATTCTACTACCCTTTCTTATTGCTTTGAGTATGGACAGTTGATAAACTGGTTTGATCCTATCTAGTTCAGGCATAAAGTGCATGCATATTGAGCACAAATGTGATATGATTAGTGTATCAGTTCACTGTTTATTGATTGTATTTTTATCCTACCTGGTCTTGGCCGACATGAAGTTCAACCTTGACTAGGGTAGCCTTAATCTCGGAGTCAACTGCAAAATTCTGTGCTAGTCCTTGCAAAGAACCAAGTTTTTTTCTTTTGTCAATGGGACAAAGGATTAGCACAGTTGGTTATATACATTAGTGATGGTAAATGCTCTCGATAAGTTTTGATATGTTTCTCAATTCTACTCTTGATATAAACTTTTACATGCAATAACATGGGACTGATTTATCTTGTAATTGATACTAGGAAAATGAGAGTTTTATCTCTTGACATCCAAAATCCAAAGGGCAATTAACTTTGACATAAAGTGATTTCAATAGATTGAGATTTGCTGCTACTCTAAACTTCAGAAGCTCTGACAGCAGTGATTGGTCCACGATGGCAATCATACCTGAGCTATATCGTTGAGTTTAAAACTAGGCAATGCATCGAGGTCGTATTCTATACATTAATTTTCTATCTGTATATTTGGCATAGCTGTGAGCCTCTTCCATCAATTTTTAGAGCCATTTATGTTTCGCGGGACTATTGTTGCTTCTATGATGGATGATCCTGTAAACCTCCATAAATCTGTCGTGTTCTTTGTTCATGTATAATATCGTTTAGTATGGAAAATCTTGATGCTGCAGGTTATCTTCCTAGCACCAGATGTCCAAGAGCATGGAAACACTCGCTTCTGGCTTTGCACTCGAGGGCAATATCTGTCCAGCCCGAGGAAACCTTATAGATAACAGGTCTGTCTATTTGTTTCTGTGTTTTAAAAATGTTTTTGAAAAAATTTGAAATTTTTTTATTTTTTTATTAACTTTAAATTAATATATTTTTAGTATTTTCAAATTATTTTGATATGCTGATGTCAAAAATAATTTTTAAAAAATTAAAAAATATTATTGACATGTATTTTAGCACAAAAAATTATTTTAAAAAAAAACAACCGAAACCACATTATAGCATCTCACTGGTTGAATAGATCAGTCTTCAGGAAAATAGAATGATATTAAGCCTCGCTTAGGAGCTTCCATTTTGCGTTGGTACCATACATATTCACTTATGTGTTGGAAATTTGAAGGACAGGTGAGCTTGCCAAGAAGTTTGAATAGGGGACTGATACGGTGCCGGCACCGGCAAATGCCAACGTTTATCTTTAAAATATCGACTTGATTTGTGCTGTGCCGATGCCTGCATGTGAGACTTTCTCCAGCTCGTGCGCAAGCAATTATCTGCCTTTATTTTGGGTCTTCAGGGAAAAGAATGAAGATAGCATGGTTAAAACTATTAGGTTTGAAGTATAGTTTTAAATCTCTACCAAGATCAACTCCGGGGCAATACCTGTATCATGGATCAGGAACTTTATCTTGGTTTGTTAACGCAATTTTTTTTTTATTTCTAAATTAAAACATTGTTGTCTAAAAAGAAAAGTCAACATGTTTTTTAGTAGGTTTTACTTTAGAATTTTAGATCAATCATTGCTACTTAATTCACGTTTTTAACTTGTTTAATTTTTTTCTTTATATTTTTTTCAACTCAGGCCGGTTTACACTGGTTCATGTTTTAAAACTAAAATTAAAAGTTAAAAAAATTCCCTTTTCCTTTCTATAGAAGCCATTTGACTTGTAGATTTAATAATCTTGTTTAAATTATAATGCAAGTAAGAACTAGAATGGACAAACCATCCAGAAAATGATCAAGTGATGAGAATTTGAGACGAAAAGATTTATTTTCTTTGTGATCTTAAATGTGAGTCCTATAGTTGTTTATATAATAACCATTAAAGATTTACATGATTGTTAACTTTAAAGTCCGTGGGATTAGTAGAAGTATATATCATCTACATTAATAATAAAAAAAAATAGAACTAGAATGGACAACAACGTTTACAAAATATTTACTATGATCTTTCTCTTGTTATTTAAGTTTCATTGTTCCAGTCAGAAGGTGCAATTTCTCTCGCATCACCTTGAGCATGAACTGGACAACTTAATTGCGTAAACAGAGACGAGAAGACTTACTAGAATGGGGGACAAACGGAGGAGAACAATGAGGAAAAGTAAGCTCAAGAATGAAACATGCTCTCAGATGGCAGTTTGTGCGTGGTGCCAACGCTTTTTAGCCATGAATGTGAAGATTTCTGATTCAAACGAGTCAAAGTTCGGGACTGTCATTGATGGCCTCCCAAAGATGCATAAATTGCAGATTCTTTTACTAAATGAGTGCATATTTTATTTGTTAAAACAATACCATATGAATATTCAAGTCATGTCAGTGGCATTCTCATTCATTATGCTTCTGTATGCTAACGCTGGGAATACATGGTTATTATAAAAATAAAAAATGAATCTCAATCACGGCCAGTCATAAATGTAAAGCTGATTGGCCACTCCTCCAAGCTCAAACCAACACCTAGGTAGGACTTGAATCGGCTTCTTCTGATCCGTGTAAAAGATGACGGTTCATATGCAGAACATTTTAGATTGCCATTGACAGTAAAATCAAATCAATGGAATAGCAGCGCCCCCGGCCACCGTGTTTGGCGCATTCTCTGTCAACACCCGAGGAAGACAAGATTTATGATGGGATATAACTAGTGTGTGCTGTGTGAATTATGAAACAAGAAGCTCAAGGAGATGTCACCTGCAAAGTCTTTTAACTTGAGGCGTTCAGTTTCTGTTGAAGGATCTTGTTCAGAAGTCCTGGATTGGCCTTACCTTTCGATAATTTCATCACCTGTGAATGAATCAGCATTCAGAATTATCCCGATCCTCTAAAGCATAATCAGGAAAAATTTGCTTGAAGGTTCATCTCATAGCCTGTTATGGTTTTTATACCTGGCCAGCAAAATAACCTTGTATCTTGGTTTTTCCAGCACGGTATTGTTCCAACTGATTTGGGTTCTCTGAAAGCACTTTATCCACCATCTTCTCAATTTCAGCAGGATCTACTATCTGTTATATTGAAACGTGTCAGAAACCCACCTATTTGACCTAAAAAATGTTCCTCTCATTCTGATCTATATACAACATTTATGCCATATTCAATCACTGAAATTACACCCATCTCAAACTTTTAAACGTGTTAGGAAACTTAACAGCAGATAGGGCTCGGACTGGATTGGTAGATACCTCATCCAGCCTTTTCACCAACCATAGTAGCCATGCTCAATATCAAGCACATTGCTTTGACAAGCTAAGCTTCTAAGCTTTCCCAACACCATGACCAACTCATTAGAACATGGCCAGCTGAATGATACATTATTTGTTATCACCTTTTAATGGAAGTAAAGGTGGAAAGTTCAATAGTAAATTCAAGAAACTCAGCTTTTCCTCACTTTCCAAGTTCTTGACACCATGCTTGACCCAAAAGGCTTATAAACAAATAACACAAAGCCATGCAGCCGCGCTTCCAGTTAATTTATTTGTTTCTTCTGTTTGGCATGGCAAAGGCAATCACTTATTTTGTAGCTTATGTATGCATAACTTAGGGCATCCACTTCTAAACTAAAAGTGAACATGTACTTAGACTGCTGAACACTCCCAGTTATTGCTGTGGACAATACTTATATATGCTAGAGGGGCAAAGTGATAACTTGCCTGAACCAGATTTTTTTCTTCTATTAGTCCCTTAACAGTCCCACCTTTTTCTATGAGCTCAAACAGTATCTGCAAACAAAAAATAGGGAATTCCCAAAAAATGAAGAATTATTAGTTGTGCCCGTAGGAACAAAAATCTACCTCATTTATTGCTCATTAGCACAGAGAAAATAATATTAAGGCTGCAGATTTGAACACTGTAACTCCTCTACAACATGAGGCTGCAGACATGAGCCTGTCTGTAATTGATGTACATCATGACACTTCAAATTTCAAGCCTGCATGTAATTCCTGTATAACATAATGCTGCAGGCTTCTAAGCCTGCATGTAACTCCTATATGAGGCTGCAGAGTTTTATGCATTTCAATTATTTAGCTCTAATTATCTCTTGCAGAATTCTTGGATATACAGGTCAAAAACAAAGGGAAAGGGCAAAAAGAAGAAGAAAGAAAACTGAAATAAAAAGATTAAATCTGCTTACATGCTCATGAAGCTTTTGTAATCCACCAAGAAAAAGAAGCAAAATCTTTAAACTGGTGAGGTTGGTAAATTATGTTTTATCCTTCTTGTTTAAAAAACTTAAAACAATAAGTCAAGAGAAATTTACTGAAAAATAAAAAGAGCTGTCTTGCAGCAAGCTGCAAAGTTAACTAAAGGCTGAAATAACATTCATTCTTGCAAAATTAAAGCAACATATTGTAGAGATCAGATTATTGGGTAATACAAAGAAAAGAAAAAGATCCTGAAGAAGTTTGAATAAGAAGTAGCATTGGTAGTGGAAACATTACCTCTTTCCCAATCTTCCCACTGATAGTCCCACCTTTAATAGAAGCTATAAGCTCAGCCAACTCCGGAGGGATAAGTTTAATGTCATTTATAGATACCTTTTCATTTTTCATATAGGCAGCAATATCCCCCATTATCCAGTTTGTAGCCAGCTTTACATCAGCACCCTTGGCGACTGTTGCATCAAAAAATTTGGCGACCTAAAAAATTCATTTGATGAAAGAAAATCCCCCATAAGATCATTCAGTGTGAAAACTTTTACAAGAAATGCTATGGTTCAACAAACACATGAATTGAGAAATCAATAGTTATAATCCTTCAGGCTTCCTTTCAGTAAGACAAGAAAATTGCTCAAGGTGCAGCTTCAGAGGTTTGGAATTCAATAACCTGAAAATTAACTAGCATATCAAACCATACATCACTCTGTAGAAGCATGATGTGCTCTTGAAGCTTGCAACATTCTGTATGCGTGATTGCTAAATTTTGGCAAATACCACAAGCTTTCCACAACAAAGTTTTGAGGAAAAATTTCATTGTAACAAACAAGAGAGGAGATGAAGACAACTTCAAATCGAGAATTCCCAGAATATGTAACTAAGGGCCGCTAATCCAAAGTATATCTTTTCTCAATACTTCTAAACCACAGTTCTTGTAATGAAAGTAAATAATATGAGTGCGGTAATTTATGTATTTGGTGCCAGACCAGTTGAAAAATAGATCCTAGAAAATACAAGAAGCATTCTGGACTGTGACAAGGGCTTACATTTATGTCATTTGCAAGGAAAAGAACATCCTGCATGCTTAGTCCCATGTTCTCATATCTCCGGCGCTTCATTTCAGGAAGTTCTGGCAAAGAATTCTGAATACTATTAACATATTCTTTTTTGAGAATAACTTCTGGAAGGTCTGGTTCTGGAAAATATCTATAATCAGAAAGCCCCTCCTTTTTCCTCATCGTAACTGTTTTCTAAACAGTGTAAAAGATGATATAAGTAACCATTAACTGACTGAGTGAACTACTCTACTTATTGCTCTAAAATGAGAGACGGCATCTAGTTTTAACCTGAGCACCTTCTTCCCAAAGCCGAGTTTCTTGTACAATTGAGTTACTTTGCCCTTGACTGTGCAGAAGCACTTGTCTTGAAATCTCAAAATCAATGGCCCTGTTAACTGACGAAAATGAATTTAAATTCTTTATCTCAACCTGTCAACACAAAGTAAGAGAAAATAAATCAGCAGATAAATATTTTGAACCACAAATAAATCAGCAGATAAAATTTGCTAAGGAATGCATTTGACAATACATCTATCCTTTAGAATGAAATGACAATCACAAGAAATAAAATAAGATAGGAAGGGATGAATCTGCTCGTCAAGAGCATGACAAAAGAAATTTTTGCATTTCCAAGATGGCTGAATATGTATTCACCTACTTCACAAGAATATGCCATGTCTATCATTATTCGGAATGACTGTAAGCACGTTATCAGTATAAGTTTAAAACAACTCATAGCATTTCACTTATAGCTTTCTGAGTTCTGAAAGAGTCCACATACTGAGATCATTTATTAAGTTTCTTGAAAGCACAAGTTAAAATTACCTTTGTCCCAAACTCTGATTGTCCAATTGGTCGAATTGACACATTTACATCACAACGAAGTGAGCCTTCCTGCATATTACCATTACTAATTCCCAAGTAGCGGACCACCCTCTGTATTTCAGCTGCATACTCCGCAGCTTCAATACCATTTCTCATATCAGGTTCAGAAACAATCTCAAGCAAAGGCACCCCTGCTCTGTTCAAATCAACCTGCAAAAGATGAGAAAGAGTTGCCAGGTACCCTGTCATAACACAAGTTTAATCATCTACTCCTTAAGGTTTAGAGGCAAAAATGTAATGAACTAATAATCCTCTTTCCCCGTTATCCATAGTAAACTAATGAACAAATCATGACAGCAGCAGTACCAGGAGCACTTGATATTGGCATTGCATGCAATTAAAAATCAGGGATACTAGTATAAACAAAGGGAATAAATAATTTCCTGAGAAAAACTCCCATTTCCTGAATGAAGCAGCTTTCCAGCATCCTCTTCCATATGAACTCTTGTAATGCCAAATCGCCTATGCCCACCACCAAATTCCACCGGAAGATCCAAATCAACATAACCATTGCTTGCAATTGGTATATCAAACTGAGATATCTGGTAACCCTTTGGAAGGTCAGGGTAAAAATACTGTTTCCTATCAAACTTTGAGTTGAAAGACAGCTTGCAATTAAGTGCAAGACCTAATTTCACAGCAAACTCAATGACTTTGGAGTTCAAAACTGGTAAAGCACCTGGCAAACCCATGCAAACGGGGCAGATGCTAGTGTTTGGTTGAGCTCCATAGTTGTATGGACATCCACAAAAGGCTTTGGTCAAAGTGGATAGCTGGACATGGGTTTCTATACCAATGATTGCTTCATAGTCTTTTATACGTTTATCAATAACTTTGGTCTGAGTTTGAGGAGAAACTTTGGTTTGTGGGTTCTGCTGTTTTTCTTGTGTGGCTGTTTGAGTTTGTGTGGTGTTGCTGCTGCTGCTGCTTTTCATTGTGCAATACAAGGCACCATTCTTTCTTCTAAACAATACACTTGGATACAACAATATCGGGTGGGTTTGGATGTTTCTAAACAGTGTGGAAGCCATAATTTTCTTGATTTTATAGTCCAATCTACCTGTAAAACATCAAATAGGTGGTAAGCAAAAGCTATTTTAGGAACACCAAAATGTGAAAGCAAGAAACAAACTAATACAAAAAAAAAAAAAAAAAAAAAAAAACACAAAGCTTTGAACTGAAAATGAAGAGAAGGGCCAAAATTGACGAATACCCAGAAGATAAATCCACGATTAAACTCTGAAAATGAAAGCCGAAAGTTTTGTAAGAGGTGGGAGCGAAACTGTAAGTTCAAAAAAAAAGGAGTGGTTTTGAAAGGAGCCCATGAATTATTTTCTGTCTAAAAATACTGAAAACAAGTGAAGGAAACGGAAAGAGTAATTAGTTGAAGGAGTGTAATAAACACGGAAAGACAAAACTTGAAGCACAGAGGAATACGGGACATATATTAATTACATGAGTGAATGCATAGCAGTACTAGCAGTGAAGGGACTAATGATTTCTTAATTAATCCATCACCTGTTTTCTTCAGTAGCAAAGTAACCCAACAACTTGAAGAAGAAGAAGAGGTTTCTTGCTGCGAAAGAAGAAACCAGCCTCCCAACAGCCATCCACTGCAACTCTAAAAACCAATCATCTGTATTTTAGATATTTTGAATCCTCAAAGTGTTATTCAAATAAAACAGACACCTAACGATAACAAACAAGTGGGCGTGCCGGAGTGGTTATCGGGCATGACTAGAAATCATGTGGGCTCTGCCCGCGCAGGTTCGAATCCTGCCGCTCACGTCATTTTATAGAGGAGAAGACCGCCCTTTAAATTTTTCAAAATATTCATTTTAGTACTCTTTAATTTTTCAAGATCAAATCCATCTCTTTTTAGGTTTTTTGCCCCCGTCTTCCAATCCTTTCTTTCAAAGTAGTTATAAAATGAACTGCAGCTGACAGATGCTTCCTTTTGCCAGCAGGATATGGTGGCATGTATCGACCAAGTCTCATATATTGCTGGAGCTCTACAAACAAACTTAGCTTCCAAAATTAGAACATCAAAGCACCACAATTCTCTCCATATTTAGCACATCTCCACAATGTCTTTAAGGTGTTCATCCACAAAATATGAGCTGACAAAAGTTGGGTAGTTTTGGATAAACACAAACCATGCACAAGGGCAACAGCATATTCGTAAAGCCCATTTTCTACTTCAAGTCGTCTAAACCCGATTGGGTGGTGTTGGTGGCCATTGGTGGTGATGGGAAGTGAGAATACTACACAGTCAAGGGAATTAGTAATGGCGGCGGCAGACACAGGCCGCGAGTCGGCAGGTGCGCTTCAATATGCACTTTCCCGTACGTGTAGTTGTTGAGAATGATGAGCTAATACTCCTCCATGTCGAAAATTCATGTCCCAGGTGAATTTCTTGGAGCAAAGATGCAGGTATGGAGATTACACACCCAAAAGTTCCTGTTTGCTTAGAAAGGACGCAGTTTATGGAGGAGGCCAGCGACAAGGCGAATACTATCCTTAATAAAAGCAACCTTTTAGGAGTTGATCTTCTTATTGTTGGCCAGCGACGAGGTTTCTCTACTGCAATATTAGGGTGAGATTGACAGGCCATCTTCAAACTTTAAATTACATTTCATACATATACTGGTTGCTGTATAATGCACATAAATACCTAATGTAAAAATAGCTACAAAAAAAAGAATTCCCTTATCTGAATGAACTCTGTTAACAGACCATATTCACAGACCTCTCTAAATCTATTCTGAAGGGCTCAGAACTGCCAAATCCAATGCTAGCTAGAGTACAGAAATATAGGTATATATGTTAAATTAGGGTCCTCAAACAGTACTCCAGCCAAAAAAAAGAGGGACGGCCCTCAGCACGTCATTCAAAAAGGAAATCTGTGTAGCAATAAGACGACTGGTTCTGCTCCTCGACAAGATAATGAACACGTTGGGGAGAGATTGGGCAGGAGAGAGCTTATAACACGACCACAGACCAACTCATCAAGAACTTGCTCAGAAGATCCTATTAGAAACAGAGGATACCATTTTGAACTTGTTATTTAGATTGTTTTTTTGGATATGAACTTCCTAACTATCTTTCTTTTTTTTTTCTGTTGCACTAGCAGGCATAGTTAAGCTGTCAGGAGGTTCGGGGACAAAAGGGTTAGATACAGCAGAATATTTGATTGAGAACAGCAAGCGCATTTGTGTTGCAGTTCAGAAACGTGGACAAAATGCAGGTTATGTCCTCAATACAAAAACCCGCGAGAATTCCTGGCTCCTAGCATGATTATGATCTTCATTCAATCTCACAAAATTACTTGAAAATCCAGCAAGCTTCATAGAAACAATCACTTCCGAGGTCAGCTTCCTCCAGAGTGTGATGGTAACTGACAGGAGTATAGAAATGCCTCTGTCAGTCAAGTCGATGGGAAAGACTCCATACCAATTGCAATCTCAACGTTCCGCCACTTTAGTCTCGCAATGTTTATGTCGCTCATAGATCAATTTCAGAACTTGAATTTGCTAATCTTTTCATTGCCAGATCGAGTAAAACTTTTGATTTTTCTTTCATTTTCTTGTTGTTTTGATCTCTTTGTATGTTCTCACAATTTCTAATCATTGATCTTCATTTCTAACGCTTCGAATGAATAGGAATTGTAAATATATCCATATGTAAAGTGTAGCACGTGAATGCGCAATGTCGGGAATTGTTTGGAGTTAGTTACCTAGTTATTTGGTTAAAAGTTCCTAAAATACCGGAGTACACTAAGTTTATTAAAAATTTAAGGATAAAAAATTGATTGTGGTCATGAAAGATATTAATATTCTTAGCGTATTTTACTTGAGATAAACTGTTTTTTAGTTTGATATAATTTAAAAGTTTTGATAATTTTCTAATTGATGGTATATCTTTAATTTAGGATTGAGATTTACTCGCGTGAATAAATCTAATATTTAAGAATTTATTATAAACTTGTGTGTCTAAATAAATTCTTAGAAAAAATTTCTTTATAATTTGTGTATTACAGTAAAAAATACTTCTAATTAAAATTGGTGAACATTTAAAATAATTCTGAGAATTTTCTGGTCAACTCTGATATTTCAAATATCAATCTTATTTATAAGTCCAGCGTTCTATACCATGATTTTTAACTATTAATTCACATAAATTAAAAAAATATGAGTTTATTGAAATATTGGTCAAATTCTCATGAATTTAATAAGTTGGTTATTAAATCCTAAAATACATGCAAATATGTTTTTCTTTGTATTTTTGAGAAATTGTCATATGCACACCTTGTCTTTTAGAAGTGAGAAATTTTTTAGAGAAATTTTTGGAATTTCTTGAAATTTCAGTGAAAAACAAATACTTTAATATAGGATTAATATTTTATAATACAAGTTCAAAGCTCCAATATGAAGTATAAAATTAAAAAAAAAAAAAAACATGCGAGGGGGTATAAATAGATTTAAAATGATCCATGAATTTTTTGGAATTTTGTAAGGTATTTTTAAAGGCTTTGTTTGGCTAAACATTAAAGTAAATACTAATAAAAAAAAACTAGTGGAAAGGCATTTGGGGTGTGTTCTAGGCTTAAAGATTAAGCTGATTGGGCCCAAGACTCAAGTCTAGGCCAGTCTGCCTCACTTCCTTTTTTAGTGGGCTGGACCTAGCCCAGCCACATGGTCTGGGCTGAGGGTCCAGCCCATTCCTCTTTCATTTTGAAAGGAAGAAATCAGGGACTGCAGGACAAGAATTAATTCACGTCCTGCATGCCTCTTTCAAAGGAAAGGAAAACATGAAGCGCAAGTTACAGAGGAATGACGATTACCTGGGGCGGAGGAGGAAGCTACTTTGAATGGTGGATGGCTGCTGAAGATTATGACCGAGGAGAGAGTCGCTACTCTTGCTGTTGCTTGCTCACGGTGTAGTGCAGGGAAGGTCGCTGCCATTGGATACCACTAATTACTAGAGTTCACGGCTCCTTACTGTCTGGTGCTGCTGCTGAGGATGTGGCTCTCGGTAGTGGCCTCCAGCGAAGAAGATGACTCACGGCTTAGAGGCGGTGGTTCTTTTCTGAAAAGGGGAGAAAGTTGGTGCAAGGGATCCCTTTGTTTTTTGCATGGTACTATATTACTTGAGTTTCCAAGTGAGACAGCATATGGAAAAACGGTAAGAAGGCCTGAAGAAACCCTAGAAGAGGACTTGAACTCGCAAATCCCAACACCATAACTTAGCATTGAAAACTTCAGAGATACGGAGGTAGAAGATTGATGAACCTCGGCAAAAACAAACTTCACCCAGAATTTTATCTGGGTAAATTTACTTTGCGGCCCCTCTGGTTTCATAAATTGTGGGCCACGTTTATAATCAGATAAGAATGTAGGATTTGAGATGAGATGGAGACTGGTAATTAATTAATTATAGGGTCGTCTTTGGCATATTAGGCTGACTTTTCCATGAATGCAAGTCATCTTCTCGCTTTACTTCGCAAGACGCGGCAACCAGCAAGAAAATCCTCAGAACTACTGTGCTAAGAAAGTTAAGGAAGAGCTAGGCATGACGCCTTTCACCGATGAGGATTTTCATGAACAGTAGCAGCATACAGTTGCCTAAATCAAATAAATAAATAAATAAATAATTATTGTAGTAAAGTTATTTTACACCAAGACTAAGAACACTGTTCGCAATGATAAAATTACCGCTTAGCAATTAAACTATTAAACGGGGCATTAGGGTAAGAAGATGTTTTCAACAAGATATAATTGTTTTTTTATAAATTATATAGAATTAGATTAGTCATTTTGTTTTTTTCTCACAGTAAAATTATTAATTTAACTTTAAAATAAAATAAAATAAAATAATATCTATTATTTAGGGGTTTTTTTTTGTCTTTTTATTTTTTAGAGAAGTATAATTATTTTATTTTTTATTCTTGTTATTTAAAATATATTTTTTAATTATATATTAAATTAATCAAATTTATTAAAACCAATTAAATCAATAATTTGAAGCTTATACTTTTCTTGTTTCTTTTAAAATACATCATGAATTTTTTTTAAAAAAATTACCCCAATCATTATCTAAAGAGATTTGTTTTTTCAATGAAACACGAGTTATTTTATTGTTTTAGTATTTTAAAAATATTTTAAAAAGAATTATTTTTTTATTTTAAATTAATTTTTTTTTTAATATTTTTATATTATTTTGATACGTTGATGATGAAAATAATTTTTAAAAAATAAAAAAATTATTTTAATTTACTTTTAAATAAAAAATATTTTAAAATTAAAATAATCGAAACGACATTCTCAAAAAATACACAAGCTCAATGCCTTGGATTTTTTTTTTCTTACTCTTTTTTTCTTTGAATCCAAAAATGGATGAAAATTCAATTTTGGTGTTTAAACTATTTTTTTCTCTTTTATTTCATTTTTCTCAACCAATCAGAAATGTTTATGCTGTGCAATTTCAACCTTTGATTTCACGAAGTTAAAGTCATTAATCTATTTCTCAAATAGTGAGTGTCATGCATGACTACAGGGATCATGCATGGCCAATAATTAAAAAAACAAAAAAAGGTCTCTCGCAATCAACATTGAACCATAAGGGTTAATATGGCCACTTCCAAAACTAGAGGGACCATGTAAAGAACTTGAATAGTTGAATTTACTCCATTTTATTCTGTCTGATTGGATGGGCCCCATCAAGATACCGGACACATCAGTCATCACTCATCAGAGCACAAGTCGCACTTGTATTTTACTTCTAGCGGCAGACTTGGGCGTCAAGCACAAGTCACTCTAGAGCCGCGACAAGAACCAAACATTACAACTTGGGATTTTACCTTAAAAACATAGAAGCAGCATTCATCATCATAGATTGTCCAGTCATGGCAGTGGCTTCCTTTACTATTTCCCCTCCCCCCGCATCCTTCATCGCCAAGAAAGTTAGTACTTCTTATCACTATCTTTTCTTGCTTTTTAGCCACCGATTTTTAATTAATTTTCTGTTTTGGTTTTGATTACTATATATATATGCACTCAGCTTTAATTGATTGTTTGTTTTTTTCTGCCGCACAAGGATCTGGGCCTCTCTGCCTTTTCTTCTTCGTCATCATCACCACCCTTTTCCGTTCCCAAATGCAAGAAATCAGTTTCAAAGAAGATTGTATCGGTCATGGCTCCTCAGCAATCAGAGCGCATGCCTGCTACCACTGGCTCGGTTAGCTTCTTTTTATTTCGTTTCTGGCAATGAGTTCTTTGGTGCTGTCTTTTTCATTTTCCAGAATCGATGTGGAAGCGTTATCATGGGATGGGTTTATGTCGGTGAATTTGCAGGTGAAGACTGCAATGACAATGACAGAGAAGATCTTCGCTAGAGCGTCTGAGGAGCCCCAGGTGAGCCCAGGTGAGAATGTTTGGGTCAACGTTGATATCTTGATGACCCATGATATTTCTGGCCCTGGTTCTATTGGGATATTCAAGAGAGAGTTTGGACCACATGCTAAGGTATTCAATTGCTGTAGACTAGCCCTTTTTTCTTTCTTTCTTTTTTTGCAAGTACTTCTTGGATTCTTCCTTTACTTGTTTTTTTTTTTTAAATAGAGGGCACTTGATTGTGCTTCTGTTGTTTCTCTAGTTGATAAAAAAGTCGATAAATTTGAATGAACTGTATGGTTTAGTTTGGAATTTTTTTAGAGGGTGCTTGATATTAGTATTGAAATTATTTTTTAAAATATTTTTGTTTTAAAATATATTAAAATAATATTTTATTTTAAAAAATTATATTTTACATTAACAAATCAAAATAATAAAAAATCAATTCTAAAAAAAAAATTTAATTAAAAACAAGTTTAACATCAATGTCAAACACCCCGGTGTAAAACAAAGAGTGCATGATTTCGTGTCTATATATATATATATATGAAAAAGAATTTGGGAATTGTACGGTGCTTCACTGTTAATGAAGTTTTTTTTTTTTTTTTTTTCCATCCTCGTATTTTTTTTTAATAATTGTCTAAACTATCTTTGCACCAACTAAATCAACTGGATTACATTAAAATAATTTTTATATAGTTTAATTTTAAATTTGATCTAAACAAGAAAATAAGTCGAAAACTTTTTTCTCCCGTCAAATTCATGATTTTTTTTAAATTTTTTTTTATTGATCGATCAAATTGTTTTTGAACTGTCCAAGTCAATCGGGTCACTTTTGAAAAACTCCTACATGTTTTAATTTTAAATCGTGTAAAAAGTTAAGTTAGAAGTATTTTTTTATGTCAATTTGATCTTTTTTTTTTCATTTTTATTCTTAAACTTTTTATAACAGTTTGTAAGAATGTTTTGGATTGACTAAGTTGATTGAATCATATCAGAAAAAATCCAATACAATTTAATTTTAAACACATATTAGAAAAATAGTTACATCAAGAAGTTTTAAGGTTGATGTAGTCAAGTTTAATAAATTATTCTCAATTTATTTAAGAATTCTGCCAAGGGTTTTTTAATGTACAAAAACATATCATGAAAGTCTGCATGCATAATTATTTTTAAAAAATATATATTTAACCCACGGCAAAGCGGGGTAAAATAGCTAGTATATTCTATATGGGGATGTATGCTTTGAAGGCCCTGTTTCTAGAATGCTGCGTGAAATTATCAGACTATTTCAATTTCCATTTGATTCCTAGAAACTCCATTTATTACTTCAGAGGTTCCAATAAATAGCAACTGACATTATCAATATTCCGACTCTCTCTCCACGTATGTTTGTATTTCTAGAGTCGTCTTTCGGCTGTGCTTGAAAGTGCCTCCCTGGCGTACTCTTTAAAAATCTCAGGTTTGGGACCGTGAAAAGGTTGTCGTTATACCAGACCACTATATATTCACTGAAGATAAGCTTGCCAATCGCAATGTGGATATATTGAGAGATTTCTGCAATGATCAAGATATAAAGTACTTCTATGATATTAAGGATCTCGGTAACTACAAGGTATGGTTCAGTGTCAATGTGCTTAATTGAAAATTCTATGATATTAACTGATGAATTTTTTGTCACTTCCATTTTCTGACATTGAATGGGCATATATTACTTGTGACTTTGCAGGCTAACCCCGACTACAAAGGTGTATGCCACGTTGCACTTGCCCAAGAAGGTCATTGCAGACCTGGAGAGGTGCAGTTTTTTACTCTCATTGAGCTGTCAAATTTATCATTTATATTCAAGAAAGCCAGTAATCATTCATTATGACCTTCAGGTTCTGTTAGGAACAGATTCGCATACATGCACTGCTGGAGCATTTGGCCAATTTGCAACTGGAATTGGAAACACTGATGCTGGTTTCGTATTAGGCACTGGGAAGCTCCTGCTCAAGGTCAGAAAAAGTTGATCCTTTATGTTGCATCCTTATTTTCATGTTGAATAGGATGCATGGAATATCTGGTTTAGGTGCTTTCTTCGGATGAGATTTCTTTTTCTTTTTGGTCTCTGTTGGATAGCATAAAATCATCCAAGATTTTATAGACTGCTTTTGCAAAGCTTGTTCTACTTTTAGAATGAGGTTTGGTGACCCTGGATAGCATTTGCATCAAGGATTAATCTACGCGGGTTCAAGCTATTATTACTCGCTCAATTTGTTACAAACATATCCACCAAACCTGTTGTTCCCTCAGAAAGGAGTAATTGCCAATTTTGACCTGAAATTAGAATTTTCAAGATGTCTCTGCAGTCTGCCAAAACATGTAAATTGCAACTTGTGAAGTTTCCAACTTGTGCATGTGATGGTTCCAGAGTAGCCAGCTGGCAATCAGTACAATGAACTAGAGATTTAAATATCTAAAGAAACTAGGTTCTGAAAGGGTGATTTTTACCAACTTATATATACATCATGAATAACCTTATTTTTTCAACAGAGCGACATTTCTACAAATTTATATTCTCATCTGGATTGAATTGATTGTGGTATTGCCAGCTTTATTTGCCTGTGATTTCCTACTTCTTAAATTTGCAGGTGCCCCCAACTCTGAAATTTGTGATGGATGGTGAAATGCCTGATTATTTGCTAGCAAAGGATTTGATTCTGCAAGTAAGTTTACTCGGGTCTGATGCATTTGTTTCCTTTAAGCTGCCACAAACACACTTAAAAATATGAACTTTCATTTTCCGTATCAATTGTGTGATGTTTATTGTCACTCTGCAGATTATTGGTGAAATATCTGTTGCCGGTGCCACATATAAATCGATGGAGTTTGTTGGCACAACTGTTGAAAGTTTAACTGTGAGTAACATTGGTATCTATAGTCGAGCAGTATTTGGTCCTCCATGCTCTATCTATGCTAGTTAATTGCACTTCAATTTATTTCTTTTGATTTTTCTGATTGTCTGTTTTGGATATAGATGGAAGAACGGATGACACTATGCAACATGGTTATTGAAGCTGGGGGGAAGAATGGTGTTGTCCCTGCTGACAGTACTACATTCAAGTACCTTGAGGTTTGCCTTGCTGAGTTTTAGATGGACCAATGCTTAGGTTTTCTGTGTTTTTCATTATAGATGTTATTTTCTCTTGCATGATACAGAGCTGTTTTGCCTAGCAAGAGTTTAGAATGTTTTCTTTTGTTGCTCACAGGATAAAACGTCCCTGCCCTATGAACCAGTTTATAGCGATGCGCAAGCAAGGTAGGTGTGTTTTAACTAAAATGGTTGCCAAGTAACTTTATTTGGTTTTTTGATGACTCTAAAATGGGATCTGTAAAAATAAATCAAAATGGTTATATATTAAAATCCTGTTCAGATTTTGGATCAATTTTGCTATAATTAGGTTCAGTCATTAACTGCAAAAGTCTAAAGTAATCAAATTTCCTAATTGGAGATTATAGATAACTAAAATCGTGGCATTGGACACTTGTAGACTGCCTTGACATTTTGTTATTTTAAGGTTGTCTTTAGCCGTATCTTACTTCAGGTAGTAAGTACTATAATTTGGTCATCTGGAATCTTATACTGATCTGAAAAAACTCGAAGGTCAATTAACATTGTTATTTTTCCCTTGGGACCATGATTTTAAATTTATTACTGTAATAGGCAGTCACTGCTAGAATATTGTTAAGTTGTTTCTATGTGTTGAGTTTGTTTTCATTTATAGTGATGACATATTTCTTTGGCTTCTAGATTTCTCACAGAGTATAGATTTGATGTCACAAAATTAGAGCCGTTGGTCGCAAAGGTGGGTGATTTATTTATGTTTGAGGTTTTTAATTTCTTCCTTTTTAAAAAAAGAAATTTGCAGTGGGGGACCAAAAAAAACTTCTTTGGGTTGATTCTCTTACAAAAAGCTGTTGTTATCTTTTAGTTCTTGGAGATTGCTCTGTTTACCATTTAAGGAGTGGTGGTTCATATATTTTTGCAGCCTCATTCTCCTGACAATCGTGCTTTAGCAAGAGAATGCAAAGATGTCAAAATTGACAGAGTATACATTGGATCTTGTACTGGCGGAAAAACAGAAGACTTTATGGCTGCAGCCAAAGTTTTTCTAGCTTCTGTAAGTGCAATAATCTATTTTACTTATTTTTATTGATGTTATTGCTGCTGGACCGCTATTTCAATGCAGCTCAAAGTTAATAGAACAGCAATCAAAGAAGAAAATTAGATGTTATTTTTATTATAATTTCAATTTGTTCTGGTAGGACTCCGACCTGTGTGGGCCTTTTTTTCCATGTTCAGTAGAAGTATAAATTGTATCAATTCCTTAGGTTGATATTGATTCCTAAATTAGCTGGGTTAATTTTTAAGGGTATCGGGTATCATTATTAGGATTGTATTCATAAACCTGTGCTGTTCCTACTTTGATTATCTGGTAAGTTTGTTGAAAGTAGAATCTTCTAGGAAGAGTCTTTTCTTGAGTTCTAAGTTAGCCACTAATGGCACATACTAATTTGTAGTCTTGATCATAGAAGACTAAGGAAACTTTGAGCCTATAAACAACCCTTCATGTACTGATTTCTAAAATCTAACTGATTTCAAGGGCTAGCAAGCTTTTCTCTGTCCTCCATCTATAAAAACTTGAACATATTCTTCCTCCATAGCATACTCATTTCTGGTCTGAATATCGTTCTTCCTTCAAACTTATTTCTGCTTGCTAATTTGGATGTTCATCTATGGTTAACTGCGTCTGCAGCATGCTGATGTGCGCGGGGACAATTGATACGAGTTAATAGTTATGCTCGTTTGATTTTAGGGTGGTGTGGCAGTTTTGTCTTTGTTGCATATATTTGACTCTTTTTTACCCTGACATTTGGTTTCATCCCCTCTTCTTGGACTTAATTTATCCTTGGCTTTTCTCCAGGGTAAAAAGGTCAGAGTTCCAACATTCCTCGTCCCTGCTACCGGAAAGGTTGGCGATGCTGCTTAACTATGTCTTTTTATGTGGATTGATTGTAGAGACTTAGTTGTACATTTGATGTGGCATATTCATATCCTAAAATCTACAGGTTTGGATGGACTTGTATACTCTCCCAGTACCAGGATCTGGAGGCAAGACTTGCTCCCAGATTTTTGAAGAAGCTGGTTGCGACACACCTGCAAATCCTACTTGTGGTGCCTGTATGGGAGGCCCCAGAGACACTTATGCACGCATGAATAAGGCTGTAGTAAGTCAATTTTCTTTACCTACTGGTATATCTGAGGAACACAATGTTCCGCCTTCATAGAGTTTGTTTGTGGTTCCAGCTATAAGCCTTGGAACACAGTGTGTGGTCGAATTGCATGAGCAGTTCCATAATCAAAATCTGGAATTCCTCTTGCTTCCAGGTTCTAATTACCTCATTATCTAGTCCATCACCTCAGCCTCAAAATAAATGTGCTTTGTCTGTTCTAGTCCCATTTGTGGTGGCTACCGTAATGGAGTTGCTTTTTTTTCAACAGATCATACAAATTCTGAAAACATGAGGCTATGCAGGACCACGTTTATAATCAAACAAGTAGGATTTGAAACGGGATGGAGACTAGTAATTATAGGGTCGTCTTTGGCAAATTAAGCTGACTTGGAAGAATATTATCTGATTACAACACTTGTAAACTCTCGAAAAAAAGCTCTATCTGGTTATTAGCTCGGCTAGGCCTTTTTTGATTCCAAAGGAAATGCTGAAAGTAGCCTTCTCTTTCCCTCAAATCATCCTGAACTAGATTGTTGGGCTGTTCGATATATAAATCTAGTTGATGATTATTTGACCAGTCCACTAGAAATTACCCGTATGCATCATTAATAATTCTCTGCCATGTGTGCTTCTGCATTGTATGTTCACTGGGAAAAGATTAAGGGAGGCGTTAATGATGTTCAGATATTCCGTTAACTGCTGTGAGGGCTTTGTCGTTGCAGGTCTGTGTATCGACAACAAATAGGAACTTCCCTGGTCGGATGGGACACAAGGAAGGCCAGATATATCTTGCTTCTCCATACACGGCTGCAGCATCTGCTTTGACTGGTTTTGTTACTGATCCAAGAGAGTTCTTGCAGTAGGCTTTTTGATGTCATGTTACTTTGTGCATCAAATGTTTTGTAACTTAATAGCAAGGGAGAATAAATATACGGCCCTATTCCAGAGTCTGAATTTCTGGCATGTGCAATCGTTACAATATTACACTTTTAACCATTTTGAAGAATTCCTGTGCAAGATTGTAGCACAGATGAGATATATGTTGCTTACAATGGAACTTCACCCAACTTTACTTTGAGCAACTGTTGTGAGTATTTGTGAATAGCAAAGTAAAAGAGCTCCAAGATGATCCCTGAATAGCAGGCAAGGAGACGAGTAATAATCAGGGATAAGGCCGATGCACCAGGATGAGAATAGAATTGTGTTGCAGAACAAAAAAAGATTTGAAACCTAATAATAAAGAAAAGAAGCAGCTAAGAAGAAGAGGCCAAAGAAAGATAAGAAAAAGCCAGGGAAGGTAAGAATAGGGGTTGGAAAAGTCTATAATTTTGCAAGTATTTATTCAATTCGTTAAAAATTCTCTAACATTTAGAGTAGAGTATAAATACTAATTATTATTGAATACAAGTATTAAAAACTGAAATAAGTAATTGGGTTTATAGCCTACTAAATAAAATATTCAATAATAATTAAATAAAATCCAATAAATAAAATCTAATTTATAAACTTCCATTAAAAGCTAGAATAAATTAAATTAAAACATAAGTTAAAGCATAATTTTTTAATGATTTGACACACCTTTTATTGTCTATAATCATACAAATGCTTAAACAATATCTTAAGTCTTGTGTCCCCATCAATTTTTATCAGGTTAGAAGAATTCGACCTTGTTTAGTATAAGTTAAGACAACTCTGATAACGCTTTCAAATATAAGGATCAAGTTGTCTCTTTAATAATCCAAATATAGTTTAAATTTAGTCGTCTAGCTCATATACTAGGATTTGTTAAAGTTTACCATCTTGGTAAAAACAACTTGTGTATTTAAAATAGCGTTAATATATTCTTTTTGTGCTAAAGATAAGGATAACAAGGTAGGGGTTTCAAAATGATTATCGGGAATAGGTTGTTGTGTTTTATATATAACGAGGTTCTTCATGTCAAAAGTAAAGCTAATATTAAATTTTAGTGACAGTTTAATGATATAATTATTTGATTCAATCATTTGCAATACTTTAAATAGTCTAACACAACTCACTTGCAATTTATAACTAGAATTCTAAAGATATCATTCAGGTCTAATATATATCATAAAATAATCTTCATCATTAAATGCATCATTATTTTTATATAAATCAACTCAAATTTTATATTATTCATTACTTACTTGAATATATTTTATAATCTCGATATAAAAATTATAAACTCTATTTTTAAAAGACTTAGCTAAATCACATATTATTGAGTGAGGAGATAAAGAATATCTACAGGATTTCTAAATTCATAATTATAAACATTATTATAAAACTCTAAAACGCGTGGGGAAAGCACTGTAGCTTCCCCACGCCTCCTATGCATCAGTTGTTTTTTTTTTTTTTTTCCTCCAAGCCTCACTGTACTTATTATTAATATATTATTATATTATATTATATTATATTATATTATATTATATTATTCCTAAGCATCAGTGAATGAGAGTGTTTTTTTTTCCACGCCTCACTTTACTCATTATTAATATATTATTATTATATTATATTATATTATTTAACTGTCTTATTTTTTTTCGTTTTAATGAATTTTTTTTGTTTGATTTAGTTTGTTGGTATTAAATTTTTTCTATTTAATTATCAGATTTTCATAACATGTATTTGACGGGTTAACTTGGTTTGATGGGATGACCCAGTTAACTTTAGGTAAATCCGTTAATTTTTTCATTTATTTAGTTATCAAACTTTCATGATGTGAATTCCAGATTTGACGGGTTAATCCAGTTAATTCATTTTTTTCCTTTTTCTTCATTAGTTTTTTTTTCTGTTAGTTTTTTTTTTCTTTTTAATCAATCTATTTAATTATCACACTTTTATGACACAACTTTGCAGCCAGACCCACATCCAATACTATTGGATCTGGTATTGCAGCCACCACACTTAAACTTGGGTCATGCAAGTTTAATTTTATTATTAATATTATTAATATTATAAATCTGATAACTAAAAAAAAAAATATAACATTAACAAACTAAATCAAACAAAAAAATTCATTAAAAAAAATTAAATTCTATTTAGTTATCAAACTTTCATGAAAGGGTTAACCCAATTAATTTAATTTCTTTTTTTTTTTTTTCATTAGTTTTTCTCTTTCTGTTGATTTTTTTTCTTTGTTTTTTTTAATTAGTTTATTTAATTATCACACTTTTATAACACGACCTTATAGCCAGACCCACATCCAAAATTCTTGAGTCCGGTGTTGCAATTAAGCTCACTTAAACTTGGGTCATGCAAGTTTAATTTTATTATTAATATTATAAATATTACTTTTAGGTCAGGCGTTGCAGCCAAACCCAAGATTCTTGGGATGACCTTGTAAAAAAATCCAAGATTTTTAAATTTTTGTTTTTTTTTAATATTTTTATACAAAAAAAATGACCCGCGGCATAGCGCGGGTACCAAGGCTAGTATGATATATGGCGTGGAGGGAAGTAAACATTATTGAAATCCTTAATAGATATAATTTGGACATAATTTAGTAAATTAAGGGAGACCTAGGTAGGCCGGGACTCTACAAATAAAATTTAATTAATAAACTTGGTTTAGATATAACGACATATGAAGGGGGGGGTGGGTTTGGGTCAGATTATACCTCTTCCTTTCCCATCTCATGTTGATTGAATTCCAGGAGGAGGAAAAAAAGTATTCCCATAGGATTTGGATAGGTTCAAATATTGAATTTTTATTTTTCTTTATAATTCCAGTTAATACACAATGAAAAAAAAAAATAATCCATATGAATATTAAGCGGAACTTGTAAATAGTTAAATAGAAATAATATAAATATAAATTTAACAACAAATGTATTTTAAAAAATCAATTGTTCAAGAAATATATATAAAATCGGGTTTGGGTTGTAGACAAAGGGAAGACATATTCATTGCTCCCATCCGTTTTTGTCAACCAGAGGAAAATGCCCTTGTCTCTATCTGATTATCATTTTTACAGTCTCAGATTTGTATCCTACACTCATTCATTTCAAGACCATGTTACAGGTTTGTTGTTTTTTTCCTGCACTTCAGTGCAATTACCAGATGGTGGAGCAATCTGCACTGTGCTGTAAAAGTTGGCAAGAATGCATCATCTTATTAATATACACAAGCACTCAATTTATCTGCACTGTGCTGTAAAAGTTGGCAAGAATGCATCATCTTATTAATATACACAAGCACTCAATTTAAATGTCTCTGCTGTCAATGGACATACATCATTGTTACTTGACTCTCTTCCCCCCATTAAGGCGTTCCAAAGATTGCAGTGGAGCCATTAGTATTACTGGAAATCTTTCCAGCTGAAGGGTTCCGAGACTTATTATTACTCATGTTTTGGTTGAGGCTTTCCATGTATGGCAAGGTTTGGGAGACAAGAAGTGAAAGAACAGACCGTAGATGGTGGATAAGCGATTTACATGCTCATGGCTGCTTGAGAAAAGGTTAAAATGAGACCATCAGCCTTTTCCGTGAATACAAGTGATTTTTTCACTTTACTTTGCAAGATGTGGGAACCAGCAAGAAAATCCTCAGAACTGTGCAAAGAAAGTTGAGGAAGAGCTGCTAGGCATGAGGCCTTTCAATGATGAGGGTTTTCATGAACAGTAGCAGTAACAGTGGCCTAAATCAATTACTACTATAAAGAATGTCAATATGCTAAAAATCAAAATGCAGTAATCTGCAGTCAAAATCAAAATGATTGCATAATCTTAGACACCAAGTTTGTCTTAATATCTCTTAACCCGGATTTCACTTATTGGCTTATTGCACTTGAACCCAGGTCCTTCTGTTATAATTATTTTCTGTTTTCTTTCAAAAAAGATGAAGAAAAAAAGGAAACAAATTACCCCATCAACTTGTTCCTGCCTAAAGTTTCTTATGGAATCATATGTTTCCCCTCAAACAAGAGAAGTTTAACCATGTTCTACGTCATCTTCTGGTGAAGCACCAGTTGCAGCATTGTATTGGTTACATGAAAGTCAGACTTACCAAAGGAAAAGACTAAATTTGCATCATGTATTTTATTACCAGGTAAAATTCACCTCACTGATCAAGTAAAAAATATCATCTTTCTTTGACCATTGTCCTCTCTCGTCAACTTTACATATTGATACACAATTCCAACCACTTGCTCTTAGCCACCCTCTTAATTTCTGCCAAAACAGAAACAGTTTGTACAAGGTAAGATTTAATGATCAGCCCATCAGGATAGAATCTCCGGGAACACCATATGCCATAGTTTAGTGCATCAAAGATTGTTGTGGCAAGCCTAAACTAGTTGTGGACAGACATCACATATCTGGAGCGTTGCTTGAAAGATGACGACAAATCAGAGATATCATCTGTTACGTAGTCGAAAAAACCATGAGAAGGGAATTTCATTTGATGGTGGCCTCTGAACTATCAGAATTGCGTTTTCGATATTTAATGGCGTCGAAGGTTTAACCATTAAGCACCATAGCAGCACCATAATAAGAAGGTTAGAACAACTTGAAGAGTAACGTTTTAGTGACGAGAAGATAGAATCAATCAATGCAATTATGCCAGGCCGCAGGCATACAATCAATGGATTAAAGTATAAATATTTCAAAGACAGGGCCAACCGATACCATGAAAAATTTCAAGCTTCAAACCACACACTAAACTGAGTCCACTAGATTGCAGCGAACTCCACTCTAGATATCAAGTACTCCCATATTTACAGTATGAGAAGCAGTCAAGCGTTCGATGCCAGTATGGCAGCAGCACCATATAAGATGAAAAGAAAAGAAGCTAAACTGAATATCGCCTACAAAAACAAGCTAGAACCAGATACTGGTTCGACAAAAACATGGAAAAGCAGTAAAAATAAGGAACAATCTTAGCCAAATATTCTGATTCATCAACTTCTCTACTTTGTCTTTTGTTTTTAAGCAGTGAGCGTCTCCGTATTGCTGGAGTTCAAAATGCTGTGGCAGAAGTGACTAAACAGGCTTTATTCTTTGTTTCTCATTCCTATCCTGGAATCTTGGAGCTGCAATTAATTAATAAGTTTTAGAGTGTTAAGAGAAGCAAAAATAAGTGGGAAAACTAGCAAGCGGACACAGGACAGTTGATTGAAAATTTTGCATACCAAGTCCATTGGCCTCCGAAGTCCTCATGATCCTAAGCCTTTTTACTGAGTTGAGGAACATCCTGAAAAAACAATGAAAAGGAAACCATGAGAATTAGAAATTGAGTGCTTGAACTATGCAATGTTTCCCTATTTAGACAGGAAAGGGTAATGGAGGTTGCTCAAGAGCTCAACATTCTCTCCGTCAACCTGGTTAAACAACTGAGAACTGATGCGACCTCATACAATATACAGATGGAATTTGGGTCCATCAGTGTGAAAACAATATGTTACAGATAATGTTATGGACACAGGAATAGTGCACATCTCTAAGCTTAGTATGTTGTGTGAGGCAGGATTAGTAAGCCATCCGAGCAGATAGCTTATTTTCTGCTCCTCACTGATTGTCTCAATTGACAAGGTCGCCAAGAAACATTTGACACATGCACACCTGCCTGTTCACCCACCCCACCACCTGCTCCTCTCATCTCGCCTACTTAGTAATGTGATTTTATTTTTAATGGAAGTTGCATACCCCCACGGAACATCTCCCACAAGCATCCAATCTCCCTCTTTATCTTCATAAGTGAGTACGAACTCGGACAATCCATCCAATAACTTAGAGGGCTTTGTTACTTGCCGCTTCTCGCCACCTGATATTTTATACACAAACAGCAAGTTAGCATAAGGATGTATCAAAACAGCACAGTAAGATATAATGATACATAAGTAACCAAACTAGTGTTCTTTTGTTTTTGAAGCAATCCAACTAGTAACATTCTGTAATGATTGTCATTTGCAATGGAAATTATACCAAGTTCATCACAAAGACACTATCAGGCAGGGAATCTGTAATATTCATATAATTTGCATTGCAATTGAAGGAAAGAAATCTGTGGTGGGAAATAAAAGATCAAATCCAAGATTCTGTCAGATTTTCAAATTAAAATAGAGAAAGAAAGGCCGCGGACTCACCAATGGAATTGATAGTTGTGGCGGACCTGAAAAACATTTCCTCCAATGCTTGAGCTAATGTCTCATAGCAAGCATGAGCATTCAAATCTACCTTCCTTCCAATTGGAATCCCATCCATATTCACCTTGACAAATCCAAGATGCCCCTTTTCATTACTAGGAGCACTGGTCTTGTTACCATTACAGATTTTCTTCTTCAAATTATCCTTAGATATATCCTTCTCACCAATTCCCTTGTCTTCTTCAGCTCTTGCAGCCTTTGCTTGGTTCACCAAGCTATTCATCCGATAAGCCCTTATAGGAGGCCACCCCACAACCTGACTGCTCCCAGAAAGCAAGTTGATATAATCAGAAAATTAAACCATCAAAGGAGAAATTAATGAATCAAGATGAGAAAAGATAAAGTTCGCACAGATAAATCACTTCCCCATAAGCAGGCAAGATAAACTAACAGAAACAAATTTCAGATTTTTCTTTCATGTCCCTAAACATAGATAAATTAAGGAAACGTTGGCAAATAAATGTTCAAGAAATTATCATCGATCAACAAACAAACGAATACAGGGGAAAACAAGGGATAATACAAAACATCAAGCTTTAATACTGCAAAATGAAGAATCAAACCGTTTACAGAACAACTTGCTTAACAAGATATAGAAGCAAGCAACGGAGAAAATATAAGGAAGACTTAAACTTTATGCATATATGTCTAGTTCTATGACAAGGTGGTAAAAAAAAAGATTGTTAATCATGCTTAGTTAATAAAGGAATCCAGAACCCGCTTCGGCCAGGAAACAAAAGGTACTTGCAGACATAACGGCTACATATAATCACCAGGAAAGAAAATAGTAGCAAAATATTCAAATTTCTAACTGTTTCTAGTAACCGAACAAAGCAGATGAAAGAAATTTGAAGAATATTAACAAAAAATAAAGAATGGGGTCGCCACCTGCCAGCAGTAGGGGATCCACCCTCATGGGAGACAGAGTCAGCAGCTCTCTTAGTCCCAGAAACAGCACCAACAACGCAAGCAGAAGATATTGACGTGTTGTTGTTAGGCCTTTGAGGCTGGGAGACCACCGAAGGAAAGTCCTTGGCAGTCAAGATTCTGCCGCGCTCACCCCGTGCATTTGCCTTACCCTTCCCTCCACCACCACCACCACGACCACCACTGCCAAGACTCAGCCCCAGCTCCAGCTCAGCTTCCACTGGATATGAACTTGCCTCAGCCTCCACCACCTCCACTTTTGACATTGTGGAGTCATTTGTGGAGGCCCCGGAAGAACCGCCGCCACCACCGCCACCGAGTGAACCAAGACCACCTGCCATCATAAAGATACAGTCTTTGTGCTCGTGGTTAAATAATTTTTTTTTTTTGTTTTAGAACTAAGAAACCAGAGAGGGAGAGAATGCGTTCCAGTATTGGAGAGGAGAAAAATACTAGGATTGCTAGTGGTCCAGGAATGAGGAGGGAAAGCAAGAGAAGGTAAGTTGTAGCTAGCTAGGGGAGGAAGGAAGGTGGTGGAGGGAGTGATGACTGTGGGACCCTTATGTCTGGTAGTGCGCCAGGCACTCTCAACACAGGTCCACAACACACACAGTCAATTTTTCTTGGCATGATCATCATGTGTCTTTAGAATCTGGTTTTCTGAGGTACGCAAAATTAAATGAAAAATTCCCACCTAATATATATATATATATATATATATATATATATAAACACATTTGGATTAATTTTTTTTAAATATATAAAAAATATTAAGACTGTAAATTTTTTTTAACAATTATTAAATTTGTTTAAGCAAGTTAACTTTAAAAACTTAATAAAAACAAAGCTTAACTTTTAAAAAATTTAAAATGATAATTTAAAAAAAATATATTAAAACAATAACAGATTTGATTAATAATAATCTCTAAATAACCTAGATCATAAACTCTATTGAATTTTATAGCATTTTTTATAAATTTTTTGTACTTGATTATATAATAAAAATATATACTTATAAAAATTAAGCAATAATTTAAAAATAGACACTCATTTTAGACAATGATAACCTTGTAGAGAACAAATAAAAATAAAACATGGAGTATATTGGTCAACCAAACTAATATTAAAAGATGGAATTGAAAAAAAATTAAATGACAAAAAAAAACATATTTGATCAATGGTTAAACTTGTCAAACCAATAAATTAGATAACTCAAGCTATCACGTCAAACCTATGAATCGAGTTATGGACTTCACTAGGATTATAATATATTTTTTTTTCTAAGTTATTTTTTATTTAACTATATGACAATAAAATAAACGATCATAAGATCAAACACCAATCTAATACTGTGATATATTTTTAGACTTTGATAGCATTATATATATAAAAAAAATCAATTATGAATCTAAATTCTCAATTAATCAAACATCTAATGATGAAATAAAAAATAAAATAAACTCGCCGGCCCCATGAACCAAATCAAACAACCAAACATGTGAGCAGATCTATGAACTTTATAAAATTTAATAATATGACTTTTCTCTTAAACTAATTTTTTTTAATTATAGGATAATAAAATATAACAGAAGAAAAGAGTAAGGTTTACTTATTTTTTTTTTTAAAAAAAAAATCCAACTAACCCAATAAATTAGAGTAATTTATCTTATCCTGATAAACTTAGAAATCACTCTAAACTTGTAGAAAAGGGGAAAAAACTAAAAACACAAGGATTGATGTTGAAATACAAAGAAAAAAAATGATAAAAAGATTTATACTTTTCTAGAAAAGAGAAAGGAAGAGAAAGAAAAGAGATGGTAAAATAACCGATAGTAACAAACTATTTATTATTTATAATCACATGTTACGCTAACAGGAAAAGAATAAGATGATGCTTAAAGTTTTAATTTTTGTACCCTTGGCTGAATAAATAATTTAACTATTTATTTTTAAAAAAACAAATATATCATCTAATAGTCTTTCAAGACCAATAAACCATTAAAAAAATATTGAAATGACCCTAACTCCACGACTTTTAAAAAAGGAATTGAATGGTAGAAAGGGAATTTTAATGTAGGAATTCACAGTAATATATGTCTAATATTATTATTGTGAAAAACCCACAACCTATATATTTTGTTAACATACATACAACTTCTTAGACTCTCTAATTCCTTGTTTCATATTTGATCTTGGCTAGACTATGATTATTTTCTTGAAGTGCGATGAGATTTCCTAGGTTTTTTAATATATTCCAATACTTTGATAAAAGGCCTTTTCATCCTAAGAAAATGTTATATGAAACTTTTTTTTCTTCAAAAGACCCTTGATTATTATGTATATAAAAAAGATAATTGAATTTTAAAAAAAGGGAGAAACTAGAGAAACAATACACGTAGAGAGGGACCGGAGAAAATTTATTTTTCATTTTGTTTTGAATTTTTAAACTATGCTTCTTTTTTTTTTTGTATGAAAGGGAATATCTTGGTGTTTTTATCATGTCACTTCAAGGAAATTATTATAACTTATCCATTATTCTTTTAATAGTAAAACACCTCAAAATGTGTCTTTCTAAAAAGAGACTGGAATATTATAAAAATCAAAATATTATCCACGATATCTACTTTTGTGGATTCATCAATTAATTAATAAAACAAGATCTTTTTCCTTGCAGGAGCCGTCCTAAAAGTTCAGGATTGGTTCTCGAACATACCCTTTGTTCTGGAAAGAAATCAATTTTTCTCTTTCCTCTTTTTACAAAACAAATCACTAACTACGTAATTATTGCATCCGGCCCTCTCATTCCCAATAGAAGTTATAATAAACCACATAACAAATATAGATCTGATTTATTTTTATATTTTTGATTTTTTTAATTTTAAATTAATATTTTTAAATTATTTTAATACGTTGATATTTTTTAAAAATTAAAAAATATATTCTAACATATTTCTAAATAAAAAACATTTTAAAAAATAATCACAATAACACTCTCCAACAAATATTACAACTCAAAACTTTACAAAAACACCATCATTTTCAAAACCTAATAGAATTTACAATGAAATGTTGTATAAAAACTATTTTTTTTATCCAAACGGGATAAAAGCTTGTGAAGTGAGAGATAAAACGAGCACACCAGTAGGAAAAAAATATATAAAAAAACCCGAAATCACATGCTAAGAACAACTAGATTTTTCTTCAAAGAACAGGGAGAGAGAGAATCTGGGCTGGATTGGGTTTTTGATTCGAGTAGAAAGGCATCTGATGCATGATCAAAACCAGGAAATGGGTAGCAAACTATGATGATTCTAATTAATTTGCAGTAAATATCATAATGCATGCATGCCTGCCTAAACAAGACCGATCAACTCGATGAGAATTCTTCAAAAAGTTGCAAACTTAGATGATGATTGTTAACAACTCGATCGAGCTTTGGTGTAAAAGCATGGGTTAAGGTCAAAAGTCTGAGGCAGCTAGCAAAGGCATAGACTATGGCTTCACCCCTCCTTTCTTCCTAGGTGTTGTCCACCATTTCAAGGACAAACGGCACAAACCCTTGTTTTCGAAAGCTGAGACCTAGAGGCTAGAGAGATGCACCGTCAGTGGAAGGCGGGGCTGCCCTCAAAAAGGTGGCGATTAATAACAAGAAAAAAAGATTTAGAATTTTATATCCCAAAGAAAATCACAGCCTAATCCAATGTTGAAGAAGGATCTTCATCTACATGAATATATAATTAAGAGTCTAGAAACGGAATTATATTCTTAGCATGTTTAAAAGTGTTGTGGTCATAGTTTTTTAAAATATTTTTTATTTAAAAATATATTAAAATAATATTTTTTAAAAATTATTTTTATATCAATATATTTAAATAATCTAAAAATAATAAAAATATTAATTTAAAATAATTTTTTTTTAAATTATTAAAAAAAAGATTTAAAAATAAATAACCGTACGTACGTGTTAGTTTTTTCTATTCTTCAGAATTTATGCAAAAGTCATCATGAAATTTATTACACGACGGAGGAGCACAGCTGTAGCTGGGGGCAGGCAATTAACTATGTGAAATGAATATTAATTAGGATTGCAGATCGGAAGATTAGGCAAGGTAAGAGGTTGTCTGATACGAGAGACAGACCGACAAGGTGGGAGCCGATCCACGTGCCTCCAAGCTGCCAAAGAGCGCCACGTAAGTAGACAGGGTACGCGCCTGACCGGGGAACTTAGGAGGAGGTTCGGGGACCAGACCGCCCCCCTTTCTTTCTTTCTTTTAATTGCGTTTTTCAACAGGGACCAGCTCGGCACTTTTTGTTACAAACTATTAAAAAGGAGTGACATAACTACAATTTAGTCCTTTATCTATATAAAATATTACGAATCAGTCTTAATATTTTCAATTTACAAAGTCTTGCTTAATCCATCAATCATTTATAGTTTCATTATCAAGGTGTTCATATAAAATAATAAAAATCTCTAGCACCGGTATTATGACACAAATTAAATGCATGTGATCCTTTTGTTTTACTTTAAAATGATGTATTACATCTTTTATAAATTGCTGATTATATCTGATGTACTTAATATAAATATAAAAGTCAATTAATTTACAAAAAAAAAAAATCTTTTAATAGTTTAACCTTAATCCTAACTCAATAGATTATTCCATCATTTTTTTATTGATCTCTTCTTGAACCACGATCAAAACAATAATTTGACTCTTTAACTCTAAAATTTTACTATAATTAAAATAAATTTCAATATGAAAAAGCTTATATTAATCCTTTGATTTTCTTCAATTTATACATTTATTAAAATATTTCTCAATTCAGTCTCCTTCCATTATAGTTTTCAACTGTGTCTCTCTATCTAAAATCATCACAGATTTTAACAAAATTAAGGACTCATTTGAAAAAATTCTTAGTAGAGGAATTCAATTGAGAATGAATTGATAATTTGAAGACTAACATAGGTTTTTGCCTCATTATTTCGCAAGCAGTTTTTGGGATTCTTGCTTATAGATTGGTGGGGCAGGACTGAGGAGGCCGAGGCGCGTGGGGTTTCAACAGAGGAGTTTGGAGCAGTAGCTAGCTGCTCTACCTAAACCTAGGCATTGGCCATCAAAATGAAGATTTGGTACGGAAGGTTGCTTTTTTAAATGGGACCCAGAAATGGTGGGAGAGGGGACAGTGTACCTCCAATATGAGACAACTTCTGGCCTTTTTATTTCTTTTTCAGGCCTCCGTTTAGTTGCTTGCCATCATTTTTCTTTTGTTTTTTTGTTCTCCACGCCTTCTCCCTCCCTCCCTCCCTCCCTAGTTCTTTTCGCCGCCGCTGTTCCGCCTCCTCCCCTTCCTCTCTCTCTCTCTTGCCTTGCCTTGACTCGCTTTTGCAACTCTCTCGTCACATAAATATTATAATAATACAGCCCCCGTACTTTATTTAAACCCTCTCACAGTCTCGTATTTTTCTTTTCGGTCATTACTGTGCTTGTTTGAACTGTAGGTTATATTTTTTTTATTTGGAAATATATAAAAATATTATATTTTTTATTTTTTAAAATTTATTTTTAATATATAAAATATTTGGAAATATATAAAAATAATTTTTTTTTGAAGTGATCGTGAATTAATAATTAAGATATAGTAGACAGTACCTAAAATTAACAACACAAGGCCTGGAGAAGACTCAAGCATAGCTGCCTACGAGAAGCCCATCCCAGAAGCAATGTTAACAGAGTGCCTTCGACGTTTGAGATTAGTGGGCTTAGGACATCCCTGTCATTTTAGAAAATTTCCATCTTTCAAGCAGCAACAACAGCCCAGCAAATCTACCACCTAATACTTTGGTGGTGTTTGGATATATAGATACGACTATGATCGGAAAAAAAAAACAGTGTAAAACATGTTTGGTTAATTACGAATCATAATTTGTTTTGATGTGGGTTCCAATACAAACTACAGTTCATTTGCAAAAAATAAAAAGCAATTATGCATTGCTTTTCATGTGTTTTTCCTCTCTCTCATCACCAATAATTTTATAATTACTTTCCCAATTGTCCTCTGCCCTTTTTTCTTCAATTTCCCAATAGTCACAAAAAAACCCAACAAATTGATGGTGAAAGGTTGTTGTAGATCAATAACACCCAGTTTCAACATTTTCCTATACTGTTCCTTCATGCATTTCACCTCTCTCTCACCATTGAAACTTTCCCACAACCATTGTCAATTACTGTCCTCACAACCTCACAATTTTTTTTCTTGTTTCGGTTGCAGATCAATGTAATTGATGAACTAAAAACCCCAATTTCCTTCCCCAAACTATTCTCCTCTCTCTTCTCTTGCTACAACCCTGTTTCTATTTTGTCCTAAAACCACCAACGCTGGAGCAAGCTTCTTCCCCTCTATCCATTCTTTCCAAACAAAGATTAAAAACACAAACCTTCACTGATCTGTCCCTCTACTATTACAATTGCAGAAAACCCCCAAGAGATTCGTGCCGGGAAAGGTCCACAAGTGAGATACCAGTAACTATTATGTGTTCTCCTTGTCAATTTTGTTTAACATGTTGCTCAAAATCTAATTGTTGTAACAGGTCTCTATTGTTTTTGTCTTTGCAGAAGAAAGTTGCAGTACCGTGGTGGTTTGCAAAGGAAAGAGAAAGAGTGAGATCAGTTCCTGCCTTAATTTGTTTTGGTTGCAGATCAATTTTGTTTAATATCCATCTTTATTTTCATTTTTTTAGATGGAAAATTGCATGTCTGTGCTGCTGCATGCTCTATTACTATTAACACTGCAATTGTTGAATTGATCTACGAGTTTGCTATTGCTGTTTGTGTTCTATTTTACTGTGCCTTCGTTAAATTTTTTGAATTTATAGCAAATTTTAGTTCTGCTTGTCCTCTGCTTTGCATGTGTTTTTAATTTTTTTCTACTTGAAAACCTGCATTTCTTTAATGCTTCTGTGTACTGTGTTACCTATATCAATTCTGTAGTAATTATAGCTCAAAATCTATTTTATCTTTTGGGTCTCCATTGTATCTGTTTGCAGGACAAAGCTGCAGAATCGTGCTGGTTTGGACACCTAAGCAGATAGGCTGAGGTAAGTTCCTGCTTTATCTCCATCTTTGTTTTTAATTTTTTAGATGAAAAATTGCATTCTGTGTACCTGCATGATCAATTACTGTGTGTTCTGTAATTGACAAATTCCATAGCTATTGCTGATTGTCTTCTGTTTACTATGCCTTCGTTATTTGTTTTGAATTTAAAAGAGTTTAATTGCTTCCATATACTGCTTGTCTGCTGTTCTTTGGTCTGGTTTCATTTTTTATGTATACTACCAGCTGACAGTGCTGCTGCTGGATTATTTGCTTACTGGAAACAATGTGATGCTTTGAACTTTCATTTATGAGTTGTTCTTCATGGTCTGATATGTTTGCTTGCATATTGATGTTGTTTCTGTTTGAGCAACCATAGATTTCTTTACTATGTGTGTGTTTATTGTAATCGTAATGAGTGCCCTGTTAGCATGTCGTGTAGGATTACTTTTATTTCTACTTGTTCAGTCAAAATCAGAATTTTGAGTTTCCTTTTTTGTGTTTGCATGCTGCAAAAGAAAGTTGAGTTTCTTTGAATGTAGAAATACATTATGTTCTGTTTGTTTTTCCCCCTCTGTTTTTAGCTTCCAAGCAGCATGATGGAATGAAGTGTTGTTTGATAATTCAAATATTATCTCATAGCTGAAACTGAGTTTTCTGAACAGTTGAAATTAGTGGGTTTCAATTAGTTTTCATTACAAATTAACGTAAACATTCTCATTCAAATACATGCATGGTTAATGTTTGTTGCTAACCACACAACTTTTATAAATGATGAACATTGAGTGTTTTATTATTGTTTAAGTCCATGGTTTATATATGTGCCACAATGTAATTGATATCATTTATTGATTTCAAACTTTTGTTAAATGTGTTAAAAGATATCATGGAAGGTCTTGAATCTTTTGATAAGGCTGCTTGGACAAAGAAAATGTTGCATATATTTTGTGATAAATGCATTAAGGCAATTGATATGAGAATGAGACCTAATACTCATTTCGATAAAACGAGGTGGAAATTTCTTATAACATCATTCAAAGAACAAACTGGCCATGCATTCACTAAAACACAATTGAAAAACAAATGGGATGGATGCAAAAAGGATCGAAGGATATGGAATAAGCTGGTTTCTGAAGCTGGTGTTGGCTGGAATAGTGAGTTAGGCACAATTGCAGCTAGCGATGAGTGGTGGAAACCAAAAATTCAGGTACATTCCTTGTCATCCTAACAATTTCTTTTATTGTTGTCAAATTCTAACCCTAAAATTTGAGTAGTATGATTTAATTTATATGCAGGAAATTAGAGGAGCCAAAAAATTTAGACATGTTGGTGTTGAATCGTCTTTGAAGAATAAATTTGACCGAATGTATTCCAGCGTTGTCGCAACTTGAGCATATACATGGGCTACTTCATTAGGTGTACCTGTTGGCAGTGATGTTGATCTTGGTATAAGCAATGACGATATTGCTCATGATGGTTTGGAAGAGGCCAGCAGTGATTCGAAGGAAGATGTGATTCTAGATTTTCAGAGTGACATGGCTCGAATGGTTGGAGGGATAAATATGTCTAGCAGCAGCAACACAAAAAGCGGTGGCAAAAGAAAAGAACGAGATCATTATGATGTGCGTGGTAAAAAGAAGAAAACAGCTGGAATTGGTGTTCAGCTGCTGTCAAGGTGAAATCATTTACTTGAGACTGAGAGTATGTCGACTAAGAATGATTCGACTTTTATGAATATGGATCGTGAAGGTTGTAGTATTCATGAGGTGATGACTGAGCTGCACTCAATTCCTGGAGTTTTAATTGAAAATGAGTTTCAAGACTTTGCTACGGAGTATCTCAGTTTAAGAAGGAAAAGAGAAATGTGGGTCAGTATGGGTGATAAGCAATAGAAGTTGAGATGGTTGTAGTGAATGTATGCATGAACTAAACGTGCTTAGCTGATATGGTATGATTTAAGTTTCTTAACTGTTAATTAATGAACTATGTTCAAGTGCTTACGATATCTATACATGTTTATTTTTTGTATTGCAGAGTAATGGGATGCTGGTTTTTAAAAGAGTAGTTTCCATTTGCCGAAGTTTGTCCGAGACATTGTATTATTCCACATTTCATGTTAAGACATATGAGCATATGCCTTTGCGGCAATTTATGTACTGTTTTATTTATTAAAATGCTTTACAAGAGTTAACAAACTTGTATGAGAAATTGCTGGTTGTAATGTTGTATTTTATCTACGAATTGCAATATTCAATGGTTAATGTTAAATGGTTGACCCTTTAATGGAATTGGCTGTTAATTTACCTTAATTGTTTTGTTAACTGTATTTTTTTATTTGCTGCCATGAGGTCTGATGGAATAATAATACATGATGTTGTGTTTCTTTCCTTACCTGTAATTTTTTCAATTGGTTAGCTACTGTGAGATTGACATGCTGCTGGTGATTCTTTCCTTGGCTGTATTTGTTTCCATTGGGTAGCTACTGTGAGCTTGTGATGTCTGAAAAGAAACCCCTTTTACAGTCTTACTTTTGATGTTTTTTTTTTATTTGTTGTCGTGAAGTCTGATGAAAAGAAACCCCTTTTGCAGTTTATTGTTGATGTTGTTTTCTTTGTTGCCGTGAGGTCTGATAATACATGCCGTTGTGTTTCTTTCATTAGCTGTAATTTTTTCAATTGATTTGCTACTGTGAGATTGACATGCTGTTGGTGATTCTTTCCTTGGCTGTAATTGTTTCCATTGGGTAGCTACCGTGAGCTTGTGAGGTTTGAAAAAGAAACCCCTTTTGCAGTTACTGTTTGTCTTTTTTTCTTTGTTGCCGTGAGGTCTAATGGGACTGATGTTGTTGTTGTTTCTTTCTTTTCTTTGTTGCTGTTCTTCTTGCTGGTTAAATAACTTGTAACTCTGTTTTTATTCCTTTTAACATGTCAGTATGGTGTACATATATAAGCTGTAAAAGTAACGTTATATGCTACTTTAATAGCACATGCATACATGTGAATGTATTTATGTTGAAAGCTAAAAAATTGTAAAATAGATGTAAAGAGCATTGAAATTTTTCTATATAAAGAGGAATGCTTGCATCATATTTTTTAATGAACTAGCTTTCTTCATAACAAGCTTCTCAAACCTCTCAATTACACCAAATACAAGCAAATAGAATATGTTTTTTTTTTTTGTTGGCTTTACAGGTATGGAAAAAACTTATGTTGCACCAACTCTTTGATAGTTTTTTCATTGAATGAAATTTAATTATTTAAAGTTTTTTATTAACAACATATTTTTTTTCTTGTTTACATGTAATTGAAGTTATGGATGATCTACGATTTAATGACATATTTAATGAAGATTTTGATGGTAATTATGATAATGTAATGAACCGCATTGTAGACCAAATTAATTATCTTAGTTGTGAAGGTAGTGGTGCTTCAGTTGATAGTGCCGGAGATGATAGTAATGGAAACGACTTCAACGACAGTAATGACGACGACGACGACGACAACGACGACGATGATGCTGATGTTGACGATGACAGTGATGGTGATGATGCATTTATTATAAGGAGGCATTTTGATAGGAAAAAAATTAATTATATGCACAGCTGGAGCTATAAACATGTATTATATTAATTATATGTATAAAGAACCATGTATGGTTTTCTATAACACAAGGATGCGTTGGTTGACAGAGGTTTTAAGAGGTTATTGGAAACAAAGTGTTAACATGTTCAGGATGGACGCAACCACTTTGTTGAGTTTATGCATCAAATTAGAAACGCACCATGGCTTAAAACTATCAAGAAGAATGAGCGTTATTGAAAAGGTGGCAATGTTTCTATTTACAATAACAGTTGGGGTGTCAAATAGACAAATGTAGGAAAGATTCTAGCATTCAGGTGAAACTATTAGTAGATGTTTTAAAGAAGTGCTTAAATCATTACGTTTGTTTGCTGTGGAAGTCATAAAACTAGTAGATCCATAATTTACGAGCACACCTAAAGAAATTGCTATGAATCCAAGATTTATGCCACATTTCAAGGTAAGATGAAATATTTTTTATAATTAAGTAGTTTAATTAAGTTGTTCAGAGGAGTATGAAATATGTTATAAATGTTTATAAGTACTATAAATGTTTTTGTGGCATATAGAATTGTGTCGGTGCAATTGATGGAACACATGTTCGTGCCTGCATGCCATATGCAAATCAAATTCCATTTATTGCAAGAAAAGGTATACCAACACAAAATATCATGGCCGCTTGTAGTTTCGACATGCAATTCATGTTCGTGTGGGCAGGATGGGAAGGCAGTGCATACGATACGTGTATTTTTCTTGAGGCTATTGACAATAGCAATATCAAATTTCCAACACCTCCGGAAGATTGTGATTTTGACTAAATTGAAGATTTGGTAATTGAAGGAATATAATTATTTTTCAGTTTTGTTTAAAATTACCATGTTGTTATTTTTTGCAAGAAAATACTATTTGGTTGATGCTGGATATCCAAATGAGTATGGGTATTTAGGTCCCTACAAAGACGAGAGGTATCACTTCCAAGGATTTAGGCGTCATGGACAACCAAGTGGTCAGAAATGTTTAATCATGCACACTCATCACTACGTAACGTGATTGAACGTTCTTTCGGGGTATGGAAACAAAGGTGAAAAATTTTGCAAAACATACTTGTTTATCCATACAAGACACAAGTTGAGATTGTAGTTGCATCAATGGCATTACATAATTATATTAGAACGAGATCGCAAGATGACGTAGTTTTTTCTGAGTATGATTGCAACCCCAATTTAATTCCAGATGACTTTTTACCTAACATTGTTTAGGCTTTGGCCGTTTAAGGCTCACATAGGCCTTTATGTATGGATTTTATATGCGATGAAATTGCAAATAGTTTGATGGTACAATAAAGGAGTACATTAATGTATAAGAATTTTTCATTTTGTTATGTAATCATAATTACAAAACACCCATGTTTTGGAATTATATATATGTGTTTATATATGTCCTTTTAATTAATTCAAATCAAATATAAAATACAAAGTATATTAACCAAATACAAGAAAATATTTTTTTTTTAACCACAGTTTTACTAAACACAAAACTGCTTTTTTTTCAACCACAATTTTAACCACAATTTTTTAACCAAACACAAGAAACTGGTTTTTTTAAAACCACAACTTCAATCACAGTTTTAACCAAACACCTTTTTTTTTTTGAAATCAACCTTATAAAAAGTACTTTTTATTAAACTGTTTTTTTCACACCACAACCACAAAAGCTATCACAATACCAAACACGCTCTTAATCTTAAAGAATTATTTAAGATATACATAAACTGATTTGAATAAACTAATCTGTAGATAGAAACTATATGTTAGAAAAACATTATTTTTATTTAAAAAATAAACTTACATATCTATTAAGGATTATGCATCATAAGATGATTTGAGTGATATGTAGGTACATGAGAGGTTCTTAGGAGTAACATGTATTAGAGGTGGTGCAAATTTATTTACTTTGACTACCTTGATAACTTCAAATGAGTGATCCTTAGGATACACCAAATGACCATGAGTTGATCCCTCATGGCTTTTTCTCGAGCTTTCATTTTTACTAGAAGAATGATTTTATTTAAAAGGTCTTTGGTTGTCCATGTAATAAGGAGGGGCCTTAGCAAATCAGATTTTTCCACTCATATATGATTTTCCATGACCTTTTCACATTGAAAAAAATTATGTTTAGTAAGGCATAAAATTTTCTTTAAAAGGCATGTTCCCTTACCCCTCATATCAAGGCCTCTAAAGCTACTAGCTCAAACAATTCTTTCACCTTGAACATCTCCTTATTGAACCTCTTTAAATATACTGGTGTAGACTCGTCCTCGTGTTGGGTAACACCAAATAGTTTCATAAAGCTTTTCTTGATAAGAATGATGGTGCTAAAGTGTGTTCCTAGCTTAACATATAGGTCACTAAACCCATCAATGGAACTTGACTCTAAATTATTGTACATGCTCTTTTAGGTCAGCCAACCCATCATAATTATCTAAACTCATTTTTATGGAAATGTAATCCTTAAGGTATCAATTATTCTATACTCGTTTGGACAAGGAAGAACCCCTCCATTAATAGGAGTTGTAGTCATTCTCATGAGTATGCTCATGTATAAATCTTATCTTAATCCTTTGTTTGTTAGGCTCTTGGAAGCCTGAGGAGTTTGACATGGAATGATGGTTACGATAACTGGTGCCCATCTCACGGTTGCTAGGTGGAGGATGTTTAGAGTATTGATTATGTACATGAATATCACAATGGCGCGAGCGACCCTTTAAGGAACTATTAGGATTGTCATTATATTTAGTCTCATTTGATTAGTGTAATCATCTACGGGGGCTTAGTGTGGCTAGTGGTTGTAGAGCTGAGGCGCTATATGTTGTCAAGAATGTCAAGACTTGTTAGGGTGACAAGGTCTGATTTTGATCTTAGGTTGCAAAATGGTTTGAGTAAGGAGTTGCTAAGAGCACTTGACTGGTGAGTTATTGAAAGATCTGGCTGAGTAAAAGTGTTCGTGGTAATGAGTAAATTTGTTATGCGTCCTCATCCAGGTGTGTCTTAATTGTGTGCCATGTAATAAGCCTGGAAATATCAAAAACAAGTTTTAGAAAGTGATGACTTTTTTATCAGTTTCTCATAGACGACGTCATTTATGATATCTAAAAAATCTAAGTACCCTAAGAATAGGGCTTCCGTGTTGGATAATCAGTTAATTAATTGTTCCTAACAATCTCATTCATTCTCCCTAACCAAGGTAGTTAATATTTATACTTGGTACTTGGTAGACCAGGTGGCTTGTGGCTAGTTGATAAGGGAATTTTTAGCATGTATATTTTCTGCTATTCATGCTTGATTTTTAAATATTTTGGATATGTTGCACAAGACAATTAGAATTTTGAATCTCTTTTTGAACTGTTGACCTCGTGGGAAATTAATGTGTTTTCAGATCTTAGGTTACTGAACAGGCAGAGCCGGGCAGTGAAACTGAATAGTGATTCATTATGTGCTGCAAAGAAGCTATACAATTTAGTTCTGGATGTTCATAACCATTTTCAAATAGCTGAGATGAAGGTCTACAAAACATATGAAGGGCATATAACTCAGTTTTGTTGTTTCGAAGCCCAAAAAGCGAGTTGAAAAACAAGGATTGAACCAGCCCGAAACTCCTGCACTGCAAAGACTGTTTCGTTTTATGGCCCTTATCTCAGCACTCCGATGTCCAAAAATTTCAAGATCAGTTTTGTTGGAAAGCAAATTTGATTCTCTACAATTTCTCCAGAAATAGAGATATTTGAATTCGCACGTTTTCTACCTCAAATCGGGCCCGCAATGTCTGAGTAGGAAGGAATTTAATGCAGAGAAGGAAACTTTCCTCATTACTGCAGGGGTAGAAAAGCCACAATATAAAAGAAGAAAAAAGGGGGATTGAACACACACAGAAACCCTACAACATAGAAAAGAAAAAGAGAGGAGGCGGCACCAAGAAAAAAACAAAAGAGGGGCAGAGGCAAAACTATTCAAAACCGGGAGGACACCTATCTTTTCGACGGAAATTCTCTGTTTTTGAGTTATGTTCATCGTATCAAGTTTGTTTCTCTTTAATTTAACTATGGAGTAGACTTTTATTCTGGGATTTTTGATGTAACCTTACTATGAATATGTGAACAATTTCTTCGATTGAATTATTACATTAAGATGTTGAGTATTTCATTCTATGTGTAATGCTTGCGTGTGTTTGGCCAACATTTGCATGATTTAGAATTCAATTTGAAACTGAGAAGTAATAATTGCTTTAGCTATTGTTTGAAATACCTTAAGAAATCTATAGGATGGAGATATCCTAGGAACTTTTGTAATCGTTACAGGTTTTACAGTACTTAATAAATATCGACAAGTTCAGAACTTTCGTAGAGTATATGAAATTTGTTTGTCGAAATAATTTATTGATGCTCGAGAGAGATTAATATTTACATTAGAAAAACCTGATTATCAACATTAGGAGTAATTAATTTAATTGAGAAAGTTCAATAGGCATAGTTACGGTAAGTCAGAAATCCTAGAACCAGTACAATTGAATTCATTAATATTTAATCAATTAGTTGTTACCTTTTAATCATTAATTTTTGTTTCATAAAATATCTCATTCGATTCCTCAAATAGATCATAATTTAAAAGACTTTGGTAATTAATAGTAATTTTTACAAATCCTCGTGGGACGATACTCTACTCATCACTTTATTACTTGTTACGATTTGTGCACTTGCAAAATTAACCAACAAGTTTTTGGCGCCGTTGCCGGGGATTTTAGATAAAATTACTAATAATATCAATATAAATTAAATTTGATCTAATTTGATTGTCTTTTGTCTTCAGCTCTTTAGGTGTGTTGTCTAGTGCTTGAGAAGCAACAAAAACCAGCCGTTGCTACCTTATAATCCTGAGATTAAAAGAACTGCAAGGGGATTAAGAAAGAAAACACGAGAGACTCAAAACAGTTCAGGCATCATGGCAGACAATGAAAATCCTGAGCAAGATACACGGACATTGAGAGATTTTGCTCTCCCACAGGTGACAGGAATCCGTTCTGTTATCAGGAAACCAAGGATTGAGGCCAATAATTTTGAGATCAAACCAGCAATACTGCAGATGATTCAAACCTCAGTTCAGTTTTATGGGTTGCCAAGTGATGATCCTAACGCCCATATTGCAAGTTTCTTGGAAATTTGCGACACATTTGCTAATGATGCCATTCGCCTCAGACTGTTTCCATTTTCTTTGCGAGATAGAGCGAAGAACTGGTTAAACTCCATGCCTGCAGATTCAGTTATCAGCTGGGAAGATTTAGCTCAGAAATTCCTTGCTAAATTTTTTCCACCAGCCAAGACAACAAAAATGCGCATTGAGATAGCTAACTTCGCCCAACTTGAGAGTGAACCATTGTATGAGGCATGGGAGAGATACAAGGATTTGCTCAAGCGATGCCCCCACCATGGACTACCGAAGTGGATGCAGGTGCAAAATTTTTACAATGGATTGAATGCCTCCACAAGAACATTAATTGATGCAGCTTCAGGAGGAGCTTTTATGAGTAAGTCACAGGATGATGCTTACAACTTATTGGAAGAAATGGCTATGAACAATTACCAATGGCCAAATGAAAGAAGCATACAGAAGAAGACTGTTGGGGTGCACGAAATTGATACAATCACGGCATTAACAGCTCAAGTCCATTCACTAACTCAGCAACTGAAAACCACTCAACTGTCAGCAAATGCCATCCATACAACGTGTGATTTTTGCCATGGAAATCACACAAGTGAAGAGTGTCAGACTGGGAACCCATTCTCTCAAGCAGAGCATGCTCATTTTGTGTCAAATTACAGCCGGCAGAATAACTCCTACAGTGCAACATATAATCCCGGTTGGAGAAATCATCCTAATTTATCATGGAACAATCAAACTGTCATGAAGAATCCAGCCATGCCATCTTCAAGTGAGCACATGAAAGAGAAATCAAAACTTGAAGAAGCTATGACACAATTAGCAAACAACACTAGCAGATTCATGACTGAAACAAATACCAATCTGCAGAACCAAGCAGCTTCAATTCGAAATTTGGAGGTTCAGGTTGGTCAGTTAGCCAACATGCTCACGGGTAGACAACAAGGAAATCTACCAAGCACAACTGAAATTAATCCTAAGGAGCAATGCAAGGCCATAACTTTAAGAAGTGGAGCAGACTGTTGGAAACAAGAGTGCAGGAAGAGAAGAAGAGGAGCAAGTGGCCAAACCAATTCATAATATGAAAAAATCTGATCCTCTGCCAGAACCAATACAAGAAATAATGCAGAGAATTCCATTTCCACAACGTCTCAAGAAGAATAAACTTGATAAGTAATTTTCTAAATTTCTTGATGTGTTTAAAAAATTGCAGATTAACATTCCTTTTGCAGATGCTCTTGAACAAATGCCAAGCTATGTGAAATTTCTGAAGGACATCCTCTCAAACAAAAGAAAGCTAGAGGAATATGAGACTGTTGCTCTTACTGAGGAATGCAGTGCTATTTTGCAGAAGAAACTGCCTCCTAAACTTAAGGATCCAGGGAGTTTTACTATACCATGTTCCATTGGAAATTCTATATTTGAAAAAGCTTTATGTGATTTAGGAGCAAGTATTAATCTCATGCCTTTATCTATTTTTAAGAAGCTTGGTTTAGGTGAAGCAAGGCCAACCACAGTAACACTGCAACTAGCTGACAGGTCATTGAAGCATCCAAGGGGAATAATTGAAGATGTACTGGTGAAAGTGGGCAAGTTCATCTTTCCAGCAGACTTCATCATACTAGATATGGAGGAGGATAATGAGATTCCTATCTTGCTTGGCCGGCCATTCTTAGCCACTGGAGGTGCGTTAATTGATGTGAAGAAAGGGGAGCTGCGGTTAAGGGTGAATGAAGAGAAGGTGATTTTCAATGTGTTCAAAGCCATCAAACAGCCAGATATGGGGGAGAGTTGCTTCAACATTCAAGTGGTGGACTCTTTAATTAATGACAAAGTCAAGCTTCCAACTGACCCGTTGGAAGCATGTTTGGTAAATAATGTACTGGAAGAGGATGCTGAAATAGCAGAATATACATGTTGGATGGACTCTTTTGAACCTAACCGCAGAAGATACTTTGAAGATTTGGGACAACCAGCACCAAAAATAAAATCAACCAGTGAACAAGCACCGGTTCTGGAATTGCAACCTCTGCCAGAACACATTCGGTATGCATATCTTGGAGAAGCTTCCACCTATCCTGTGATAGTCTCTGCAAAGCTGTCCAAAACAGAGGAAGAAAAATTGTTGAGGGTGTTGAGAAAACATAAGGCAGCTCTCGGGTGGGTATTGGCAGATATCAAAGGCATCAGTCCCTCTATTTGCATGCATAAAATTCTGTTGGAGGATGAAGTCAAGCCAACAGTAGAACATCAGAGAAGGCTTAACCCGACCATGAAAGAGGTAGTCCAAAAAGAAGTTCTGAAATGGTTAGATGCTGGTGTTATTTATCCAATCTCTGATAGCTCATGGGTGAGCCCAGTTCAAGTTGTGCCAAAGAAAGGAGGAATGACAGTGGTAAAGGATGCAAACAACAACTTTATCCCTACTAAACCGGTAACTGGATGGAGGATTTGTATGGATTATCGAAAGCTCAACAAGGCAACTCGCAAAGATCACTTCCCCCTACCATTCATTGATCAGATGCTGGACAGGTTAGCTGGGCATGAATACTACTGTTTCCTAGATGGCTATTCAGGATACAACCAAATAGCCATCGCACCTGAGGACCAGGAGAAGACCACTTTCACCTGCTCTTATGGTACTTTTGCTTTCAGAAGAATGCCTTTTGGGCTGTGTAATGCACCAGCTACCTTTCAGAGGTGCATGATGGCTATTTTTTCAGATATGGTGGAGCAAATCATTGAGATCTTCATGGATGACTTTTTTGTATTTGGAACTTCTTTTGATGACTGCCTTGCAAAGTTGGCGTTGGTTTTGGAGCATTGTGAAAAAACAAACTTAATATTGAACTGGGAAAAATGTCACTTCATGGTAAAGGAAGGTATAGTGTTGGGGCACCGGATTTCAGAAAAAGGAATAGAGGTAGACAGAGCTAAAATTGAGGCAATAGACAAGCTTCTGCCGCCAACTACAGTAAAAGGGGTTAGGAGTTTCCTTGGTCATGCGGGATTTTATAGGAGGTTCATCAAAGACTTCTCTAAAATATCCAAGCCGCTATGCAGTCTGCTGCTAAAAGACACAAAGTTTCAGTTTGATGAGGAATGCAAGACAGCCTTTATGCTGTTGAAAAAGAAGTTAGTGACAGCTCCTATTGTAATTGCACCAGATTAGGAGAAACCATTTGAGCTTATGTGTGATGTAAGTGATTATGCAGTTGGAGCAGTACTGGGGCAACGGAAAAATAATGTGTTTCACACCATATACTATGCCAGCAGAACACTCAACGATGCCCAGCTCAATTATGCCACAACCAAAAAAGAGTTGTTTGCTGTGGTTTATGCATTTGATAAGTTTCGGCCTTACCTGATGGGAAACAAAGTACTGGTATATACTGATCATGCTGCAATTAGACACCTAGTGTCTAAGAAAGATGCCAGGCCTAGACTCATCTGTTGGATCCTATTACTGCAAGAATTTGATGTAGAAATTAAAGATAAAAAGGGGACTGAGAACGTGGTGGTAGATCATCTTTCAAGGCTGGAATTGACACAGCAGCTGGAGCCTAAATTCACGGTTATAAATGAATGTTTTCCTGATGAAAGACTCCTAGCAATTTCCACTAACAAATTCTTTCCTTGGTATGCAGATTATGTCAACTTTCTTGTAGGTAAGATCATACCGCTAGATTTTTCTTACCAGCAAAAGAAGAAATTTTTTTCTGAAGTCAAACACTACTTCTGGGAGGAGCTGATACTCTATCGGCATTGTGCAGATCAAGTCATCAGGAGGTGTGTTCCAGAAGAGGAAATGACAAATATTTTGAAACACTGCCATACACTTGAATATGGGGGGCACTTTGGAGCACAGCGCACTGCAGCCAAAGTTCTGCAGTCAGCTTTTTATTGGCCCACTATGTTTAAAGATGCTCATGCTTTTGTTACTGCTTGTGATAGATGTCAGCATACTAGGAATATATCTCGAAGAAATGAAATGCCACTACAGAATATCCTAGAAGTTGAATTATTTGATGTTTGGGGCATCGATTTCATGGGACCTTTTCCTTCATCCTATAACAACAAATACATTCTCTTAGCAGTGGATTATGTATCAAAGTGGATTGAGGCAATTGCAACGCCTACAAATGATGGCAAGGTGGTACTTAATTTCCTACGAAAGAACATCTTTACCAGATTTGGTACTCCTCGAGCCATCATCAGTGATGAAGGAACTCATTTTTGCAACAAGCAGTTTGAAGCACTGCTATCTAAGTATGGAGTCAGACATAAAAGAGCATTGGCTTATCATCCTCAGACAAATGGCCAAGCAGAGGTATCAAATAGAGAGGTGAAGCAAATCTTAGAGAAAACAGTAAGTAATTCTCGTAAAGATTGGGCAAGAAAGCTAGATGATGCATTGTGGGCATATCGGACAGTATTCAAAACACCATTGGGAATGTCTCCGTATCGATTAGTTTTTGGAAAAGCATGTCATCTTCCTGTTGAATTAGAGCATAAGGCATATTGGGCAATGAAACAACTGAATATGGATTTGCAGGTTGCAGGTGAGAAAAGAATCCTGCAACTTAATGAGATGGATGAATTTCGCAATGAGTCCTATGAAAATGCCAAGATATACAAGGAAAGAACCAAGGCATGGCATGACAAACACATTGTACGCAAGGAGTTTGTCCTTGGTCAACAGGTATTACTCTTCAATTCACGGCTCCATTTGTTTCCTGGTAAGCTTAAATCACGATGGTCAGGACCATTTATGGTTGTGAAGGTATTTCCTTATAGAGCAGTAGAGGTCACCCATGATGAAAAGGGAACATTCACAGTGAATGGGCAGCGTCTGAAGCATTATAGGAATGGAGAGTCTATTGGGAAAAGGGATGATATCCCTCTCACTTCATCTTAGATAAATGGAAAAGTCAAGCTAATGACTATAACTAAGCGCTGATTGGGAGGCAACCCACGTAAAAAAAAAAAAAAACCCTTATTTGTTTCATTGAGTTGTGCAGGAATTGATCATACAAGCAAATAACCAGGAGCAACAGCAAACTCACACCCACAAAGTCAAAAGGAAGTATTCATAAACCTTTCTATTCTTTATTTTCCATTGATGACAATGTAATATTTAAGTTTGGGGGAGACATTGCATGTTTTGACTATGAAAGACACTGCACACTAGAACCATGAAAACAGAGGGTGAAAAGTGATATGCATTTAAGACCAACTTTGACATTTTTAGGTGCGTCATGATGTAACCATGATATTTCTTGGCTTAGAGCGGATGATATCTTATAAAGTTGGATTAAGCATGACTATTTTCTTTTGAATTATTGAAGTACACTTTTCTAGCACAATCATGTGAATTGTGTAGTTTTATGCATAAGAGATAAGTGTGCTGTTCTTTCTTGTTATTACCCTATATATATATATCAAAACAAGGAGTGATAATGAGTATGAAATTGAATGAATAAGTATATGATGTGTATCTGCTCCAATGTTTTGAGTTGCTTAGTAACTAGGAGTATTCATCACAAATGTTTACTTTTACGTCAAACGGCAGCTTAAAATATGAGTATGCAAAGCATTTTAAGTTTATGACCTGTTAAGTAACCAGGTGCATTAATCACAAATGTTTGTATTCGCGTCAAAAGACAAGTGATAAATTTAAAAAAATCACCCTTGTCAAAAGACAAGTAAAAGTGTGTTATTACTCCTAAAGTTGGCTACCTTGTTCAAAAAAAAAAATGACGGAATGACTGTGCACGGTTCAAGGATGCTAAACACATGAAACACATGGATGAGTTGGAAGTTTGTACAACGACCTGCACAGAGAGTAGGAATGCTTAATTTTTCATTATCTAATATTGTCTATGAGCTAAGTCAAGAAGTGAATGCTACATAATGGAGCCTTTTAAATGTGAAAGTTGAACTTATCATGAGCTTTTAGCACTCTGCTTTCATGGTTTCCTTTTTGCTTGAGGACAAGCAAACATTCAAGTTTGGGGGTATTTGATAAGGGAATTTTTAGCATGTATATTTTTTGCTATTCATGCTTGATTTTTAAATATTTTGGATATGTTGCACAAGACAATTAGAATTTTGAATCTCTTTTTGAACTGTTGACCTCGTGGGAAATTAATGTGTTTTCAGATCTTAGGTTACTGAACAGGCAGAGCCAGGCAGTGAAACTGAATAGTGGTTCATTATGTGCTGCAAAGAAGCTATACAATTTAGTTCTGGATGTTCATAACCATTTTCAAATAGCTGAGATGAAGGTATACAAAACATATGAAGGGCATATAACTCAGTTTTGTTGTTTCGAAGCCCAAAAAGCGAGTTGAAAAACAAGGATTGAACCAGCCCGAAACTCCTGCACTGCAAAGACTGTTTCGTTTTATGGCCCTTATCTCAGCACTCCGATGTCCAAAAATTTCAAGATCAGTTTTGTTGGAAAGCAAATTTGATTCTCTACAATTTCTCCAGAAATAGAGATATTTGAATTCGCACGTTTTCTACCTCAAATCGGGCCCGCAATGTCTGAGTAGGAAGGAATTTAATGCAGAGAAGGAAACTTTCCTCATTACTGCAGGGGTAGAAAAGCCACAATATAAAAGAAGAAAAAAGGGGGATTGAACACACACAGAAACCCTACAACATAGAAAAGAAAAAGAGAGGAGGCGGCACCAAGAAAAAAACAAAAGAGGGGCAGAGGCAAAACTATTCAAAACCGGGAGGACACCTATCTTTTCGACGGAAATTCTCTGTTTTTGAGTTATGTTCATCGTATCAAGTTTGTTTCTCTTTAATTTAACTATGGAGTAGACTTTTATTCTGGGATTTTTGATGTAACCTTACTATGAATATGTGAACAATTTCTTCGATTGAATTATTACATTAAGATGTTGAGTATTTCATTCTATGTGTAATGCTTGCGTGTGTTTGGCCAACATTTGCATGATTTAGAATTCAATTTGAAACTGAGAAGTAATAATTGCTTTAGCTATTGTTTGAAATACCTTAAGAAATCTATAGGATGGAGATATCCTAGGAACTTTTGTAATCGTTATAGGTTTTACAGTACTTAATAAATATCGACAAGTTCAGAACTTTCGTAGAGTATATGAAATTTGTTTGTCGAAATAATTTATTGATGCTCGAGAGAGATTAATATTTACATTAGAAAAACCTGATTATCAACATTAGGAGTAATTAATTTAATTGAGAAAGTTCACATAGGCATAGTTACGGTAAGTCAGAAATCCTAGAGCCAGTACAATTGAATTCATTAATATTTAATCAATTAGTTGTTACCTTTTAATCATTAATTTTTGTTTCATAAACTATCTCATTCGATTCCTCAAATAGATCATAATTTAAAAAACTTTGGTAATTAGTAGTAATTTTTACAAATCCTTGTGGGACGATACTCTACTCATCACTTTATTACTTGTTACGATTTGTGCACTTGCAAAATTAACCAACACTAGTACTTGCAAAAAATCTTTTTTTGGTAAAGATGGGGACTCTTTAATGGTTAAATAAGTATCTTTTTTAGATAGAGAAAATGTAATAATATTCTAGAGAGATATGTTCTAAAAATATATATACAATAAAGGTTTTATGGTGTATTTATAGCCCTTGAGTTTTGTCTTTTTGTAAAGAGAAGGGTTTGGAGTGTAATTTTACCCTTGTAATATTTTAAGTTGTATTATACTCAAAATAATACATATTAGATAAGTATAAAATATCAAGAGATCCACATGAGGTCCTAAAAAAACCCCATTTCAATCTTGTTGGGTTTATTTTGATGGAATTTTTTGGTTCTATTTTTCAGAGTTTTTTGGATTCATTTTATTTGCATGCATTTCAAAAGGATGAGATTCATGTTTCAAATCACAGCCCCACTCATCTCTTGACAACCCATTTCCAGGTAACTTAAATTTGCTTCACAAGGAAACCCCATGGAATGTCCATTCTCTAAAATAGTAAAATTTTTCCAAGATAGCATATGATCTATAGTGGAGCTTGTCTTGTAAGTGGGTGTCCAAGCAACAGTTTTCTCGACACAGAGAATCCTTATTGCGTTACTCCTTTATCTTATCAGAAATGGAATCCACTGAAGAGCACTTTTGGCTGGCTGATGCAGAATCCTTAATTTGAAATCAAACAGTATCAGAAAGGAGCTTGAATTAATTACAAGAACTCGTGAATCAATGGATAAGATCAAAAGTTTTGTGCCCACATCGTTTGAACATAAATAACCTTACCTTAGTTTTCTATTAATCTTTATTTCTGATACATGATTTTAAAACAATAGGGAATGACGATCCATAGAAAATAACATAAAGCATGGTTCCTGCGCAAGAATGACGACGAGCACATACGGAGAGATGATATTTAGCTTAAGAATAAGAAGGATTCTAAGACAATTGACCTTGGTATTTAAAAAGTGATGCTTGATTAACACTGAAGATAGCAAAAACTCTTCAATCTAACAAGATTCAAAAGAAAAAATAGGAGAGCTAAGGTAAAGAGACAACATTCTTGGCCAGCAGAAGAAAATGTCTGAAAGCCAGGATTGTTAATTTCAGGAGTAGAATATGACAAGATCCTCGTACAGTCAACAACAACATATCTGATAAAACTGATCTCCGAACTGTGCCATTGCACATAGATGATATCAAATTAAGGAGAGGCTACAGGGCAGACTCTTATGATACCTTAATTCTCATGAGGCACTATAGCAAAAGGCTGTTAGTTTCCCGACTTTAACCGATCGAATAATCCGAATCACAGAGATAAACGATCCCATCAGTCACTGATCAGGTAAATTTAAACATTATACCTCAAATTATCCATGGAATAGCTTCGATTCCTCTTCCCATCTGTTTTTCTCCTGGGAGGGCCACCACATACAATTGAACACTCCAAACCACAAAATCTACCGAAGCAAGTAAACGTGCCATCATCATCAGCACTGTGCCTGCGGCTGTGTCGTTTAGCAATTCTGCTTTCTTTAGAAGTGCTACTAGCAGGAAAACTTGAGATATCACTGGCATCGTAAACTGGCGGAAGCTCTGCTCTCCATCTTTCCAGTTTAGATTGAAGACCCTCCATGCTTCCATCCAAGCTCATTACTCCCATTATCTCACTCTCTGTCTCTACGACTCGACGATTTTTCTTTCTTGTCATTACTGCCGCCACCTCTGATGGTGATGGGCCCAATTCTGAATCGGTGATAGCTGGCCTTCTTATTAAATTTGCCTTTTTCGGAGTTGCATGCCTGAAGTTGTTGTACGGAGATCCAAGATCCAACCCTGGAAACTTCGGTACAGGTTTCACAATGTTATCCAATTCGGTTGATTTGTCATCAGATCTTTCGTTTGATAATGCTTCAGAGCTTAACGAGGCTTTTGCAAATGCCCCATTAAGCTCTGAATCACTAAGAACCAAATTATTATTTTGGTCTTTCTTGACAATCTCTGAGCCACTTATCATGTAACTGGCTTCTTTTCTCCAATTCTTGTTCTTCTTCTCCAATTCTGATCCGCTGATCATGGAACTAGCTTTTGTTCTCCCTCCATTCATCATCTTCGTATCCTCCGATTCTGAGCCACTAATCATGGAAGCACCCTTCCCTTTCATCACCATTTTTTTCTTTTCCATCACCATTGACCCAAACAAGGAACTTGAATCACTCTTCGTACGTCTTAATTCAGGTTTCGGAGGCCAAGGAGGCAAGAGGGGATTGGAACGGATGCCACCACTGCTAACATCAGAAACATCTTTATGATGATTCACGTCCTCTTCCCCCATAAGTTGACGATAACCCACGGCCGAGCTAAGCTGTGAATACAATGGCATGCTTCGCATTGAGCTATCAAGAAGCGCCACACCGATGTTAAGAATCCCCTGGGGGCGTCCTGACGGTCGGCGGACCTGGAGAGCAACGAAGCGCATGCCTATCTGAAATTGGTTGTGATGGTGGGGATCAGGCGGGGGAATCAGGTTCCCAACAATCACGCGGACGGTGCCTACATGAATGTCACGGAACCAATGCAGGGCGTAGATTTCAATCATGACAGCAGAGGTGTCACCATAGAGGAACCTGTCATCCACGCGGAAAACAAACTTGTCATTCCAAGTGGGATTGTTGCGTCCCTCAGAGTGGATTCTTGTCGAAAGTTTCCGGTCAGGGTGGATCCATGCAACTGCATAGGTTTTCATCTTTCGTGAGACCTTGGCGAGATCTTGTGCAGAAATGACATTGAGTTCCAGGAGTTGAAAGGGTGACAAGATCACATGAGACATTGCAATGATAAAAAAAAGGTTTGTTGTTTCTGCTGTAAAGATTGTAATAGAGATTTAAAATGTCCTCCAGACAGTCGTCCAAGGAGAGGACGACGAAAGGAGGGCTGGCATCAAGGGAAGGAGATATCTCTGACGAAGAGGAAGCGGATCAGAGATCATAGAATGTATTGACCTGGACAGCACAGTTTTGGGTATTGGGAGAAGACAGACATCTCTTAAGGTTACGACTCAGGAAGCAGCAAAAATCACAAGGTTCATGAATGTATTGGCAGTTTGAAGAGACAAGGGTTTGAAATGTTAGTTAGGTGGGATGAAGCTAAGTCCGATCAGGTCCTGAATTAGGTTTCTTCGGGTCAGACAACAATGGCTGGTTTCCAGTTTTTGGGGCGGGGAGATTGGCTCCTAATTTTCTGTACAAAAATTTCCAATACAAAGCATCAATATTATAATTAGACTTGCTATAATTAGAGAACGTTTCTGCTGTCACTGATGCCATTTTTATACATTTGTAAAAGCAACATGTCTGGATTTATTCTAAAAAAAAAGTCCGGATTTTTTTGTGCAAGTTTATTTATTTATTATGTGAAGAACATTCTTAAAATTCCTATACCGAGTTCCTAAAATTTCTCTCTAAAATCGCTACCATGACCCGCTAATGTTTTCTAATAATGGTGGCTTCTCCTCCGTTAGCCAATCCTCTATATTGCAGCTATAGATTCTCGGCATCAGGTTACTGACAAAGGTCAAAGAGAAATGTCAAAGCCGTTGGCCCCTCTGGTGCCAACAGGCACATATAACGACCGTCGGATTGATCTCTGATAAAGAGGCACTGTGATTTGAAACACCGGCCAGCTTCAGCCCATTGCATCCCCATTGTTTGGCCACCGTTGTGTTTATGTATTTGGATGGAGAAATGTTCTGTTGGCTCTCATTTTCCTGTCACTCAGTTTCTGTGATTAAGGTCTAATTCTTTCAAATGAATGTTTGTGTCTCACACACTACATAATGCGCTCAAGAGCTGACCAAATTAAAGCATGTTGGGCTGATTTCAGTATCAAAATTTCGCAAGTTTTAATGTTTAATTCCCCTTCTACTAGTGTATCCGAGGAAACATTCTAGCTGTTGGACATTTCGACCCGAGACTATAAACTAAGGGATCTAATGAAAGAACCATATTCTTGGCCTGATCTCAACTCAAAGTTCAGCTCAAAACCCAACTCAATTAATCTAGGTGTTTAAAGAAAAGGTTGCAATGAAATTTGCTTTTTCTGTCTTCCTTTTTTTTTCTTTCTTTTTTTGTTCGTGACTTACACCCATATGCACCAAGAAATCAGTTTTGAACTTATGGTTTTGGTTTTGAGAAGGGTTGAAGAACAAATAAATATCTACCTTCGTGTAAATAGAATGTTGTGAAATTCTTATATAATTTATTTTATAATATATATATATATATATATTCGTGTCGCGACACCTAATAAGTTCGAAACCTGAGAAGGAAGTAAAGGAGGGTGCTAGAAATCTGGGTTAGATTATTCTTTTTGTTGGCCCGAAGGCATTTCGAACCAATATGTAATAAAAAAAAATGAAGATTATGAACACACACCACAAGTTATTCCTAGTCAAATAAGAAACAGGTCGTGATTTATATATAAGATGACATGTCGATCTGAGCCTTTGGAGGTTGGATCAGTGCCCTCCATGCTCTCTTCTGTTGACACCTAACGGAGGCAGCCAGTGACTGCCACCTCTCAATAAAGTCCACGTGCCATCTAGAAAATCAAATGAAATTAAAATGACTGGTCTGTCCGTCATGGGCGCGGGCGCAAGTTCCCATGCTCTGCTGCCGCCCCATCAATGAAGAATCCTCCATTCCATTGCTCTTGCTCGTATTACATATACCGCTCCACAGTTCACGCCCCAAAACACCCACCCCGCTCTCTTCCAAGTCTCAACTCTCACGCATTCATGGATGTTGTTCACCGCAATAGCCTATAGGAGTGGAGAGAACTGAGGTGGTCATGTCTTTTGCCTATTCCCAGAAAGATCATCTGCACCATACCAAGATACAAGGTATGCTTTCTTCTCTTCTCTAATCCATATATATATATATATATATATATATATATATATATATATATATATATATATATATATATATATATGTCTTCATATTAGTTCAGGCAGTGTGTAAAGCCAAGAAAATCTTGGGATTCCTTTCAGGTTAAAATTTAAGGAAAACAGCAACAATTAAATCACAAGTGAAGTGAGGCGTACTGCTACTATTTAACAGATTGGCCTTAATCGTGGGTTGTATCCTATAGATCCGTGGTGGCTGAGACACTTCTCACGAAAACCCTTGGCATTTATCATGTGAAGTCTTCCTGGCTACCTTTCATTGCTAATGGGTCTAAAGGTCTAAAGCACTCACATGCATCTTGCTAATTAACCACTATTCTACAACTAGAGCGATATCAACATAGAAATGCTACTCGTGACAACATTTACGGTCATCTATATGTTCTTAGTTAATTCAAATGAGTAGTTTCATTCTAATCCAAGATGTCTTCAGTTCGAACCTTGTCCAAAAAGTATATTGAATTATAGGCAAAGAAGAGGGGGAAAAATAATTTTAGCATTAATATTGTTCTGCAAATTTGTTCATTGTTTTAGCATTGCTTAGATTCAATTAAAAAAATTGGTTAATATCTTAATTTGATGCGCAGACTGTTAATCTATCATCTCTGTAAAGATGAAACATATGCCTCCCTTCTGTTTTTGGAAAATCAGAAGCTATTTCATTTTTGGTGTGGAGGTCGTCAACCCAAATGAAATGTTCTTAATTTTTGTTTTTGGGTTTTATGGTCAATCTCGGGATAGATTTAACAATGCGAAATCCCTTTTTTGTATTTGTCAAAGAGGGGGGGAAACCCTTTACGTGTACAACAATTTTTAACTCTTGTTAAACTGATTTGTCCAAGGTAAAAGGCAAAAATGCTTCTGAGGAGCTCATCAACTTCTGCAACTGGACCCTTGTTTTCACCCTTCTCGGACAGCCCTAATAGAGACTTTGAAGCTGTTAACAACACCCACACCAACCACATCAAACACCAACCAGTGTTTCATGATCACAAACTATCATTCCCTCACGGTTTGCAGCACCTCAACTTGACACCATTATCAGGCTGCAGCAGCTCATCTCCATTGTCTGAACTCGATCAAGAAAAGGGTAGTTCTCAAATTAACGGCCTTCGAAGAGCTTCGTCCGATAGTAATTTGGAAAGTTTTGTCTATACATCTTCTTGTGATCAAGAAGAATTTCGTAACTCAACTACTACATCAAAGAAATTTCATTATAGAATGTTGCACTCTTCACCTTCTTTTTCGATATTTTACAAAAATGATGGACTAGAGGATGAAGGACACAATGGAACAGGTGTGGGAAGAGAAGAAGAATTGATGAGAACTATTACTATTAGAGAAAACATAGAATCTATTGGTAGCGGGGACTTCAGTTTTGGAGAGACGAGCATGGGGTTAATAGAGGAGGAAGGAGAGAAGGAGCAGGAACAAGATTCAAACGGAATTGAGAATTTCGATATTGAAGAAGTAAGGGAACCGGCTAGTCCTCCCCTGTATCTTGCTGCTGGGCTTGGGATTGATGATATAGATCTCGGTGGTGATAGTGGTGGCGGTGGCGGTTTTCATTTAAGTTTTCCGAACTTTGATGAAGATGATGATATGGAAGATTATTATAAGAGGATGATTGATGAGTATCCTTTCCACCCTTTGCTCCTCTCAAACTATGCTCGGCTGTTGCAGGTAAGATTAGTTTTTTTCTTTTCTGACTCTACTCTAATTTTCACTTCATCATACCTATTTAAGATACTCATGTCATGAAATTGATGCATTACGTTCTATCGATCCTACCTTGAGCCATCACCAGTTGTCACCGTGCTTACCAGAAGAGCTGTCCAGTCTTTTGACCTCCTTATTGGTAAACATGGGATCTAGACTTTGAATGATCAGGTCCTATAATATTTGGGGTTTTTATGTTCAGATCTTTGTCAAGGTCTGCTTCCAGTCATGTTCATTAGGTTTGAATGTCTAAAGGAAATGTAATCTTGTTGGTGCTTCCGTGTTGATTTGGAGCAGAATGAAAGGCTTGATAGATAGGCTTGATAAAAAAAATAAAAATAGATAGGCTTGATAGCTGCTATTTTTATTTTTTTCAATTACTCCTGCTTCTGCTTCTGCTAGTACTTTTTGTACTATTGTTTTATACATAACTTTGGATCCCACGTTTTCTAAATGGCATCACAATTCATCAAATACTGAAATTACTTTTAACTGGTAAGAATGCCCATCTATTTTTATTTTTTTTATTAAGGAAACGAAGCATTTTGACATAAAATAATCTCATTAAAGTACGAATAGTGTTCGGACAGGCATTTTGTTGATAATAGTGTTTTTCTTCAGTATTGTAATTCCTCAAGCATTCTGAGAGTGGACCTTTATATTTTGTTGAGGCCATAAGAAAATGATTGGTTTTTCATTGTAAAGCTTCTCTTTTTAACAGTCCAAGGGAGACCTTCATGGAGCTGAGGAATATTATCGTCTTGCAACACTGGCAGCTCCTGCAGATGGTGAAATTCTGATGCAGTATGCAAAACTGGAATGGGAGCTGAACCATGATCAAGATAGAGCATTAATTAACTTTGAGCGTGCAGTTCAGTCAGCCCCTCAAGACAGGTGAATATGAACTTGCTTTCTTCTAGCTCCTTTGCAAAGAGTTGCAAATCTAACTCCCATCAATAGTGGCATGTCTATTGTGTTGGAGTTACTTTAGTGCTTTTGCGCTACAAAGCACCAAATTGATGCATTTTGTGTGCTTTTGATATGGTGATGTGAGAAGCATCAACAAGCACCCCAGGCATCAATTTGATGATTTTTAGTGCAAAGGCTCTTTCAGCTGCGGTGCCACGTGATAAGAATCCTGCACGGACTTTGAAATTGATTGCACCTGAATTGTATTTAAGATGAATAAGCATAACTTTGCTTTCCATGTTTTCAGCAATGTTCTTGCAGCTTATGCCAGCTTTCTCTGGGAAATAGAAGATGATGGGGAAGGAAATACATTTCAACCAGAATTTATCCAGGTGCCACTTTCTCTTCTTGGTCATAAATTTGTGAATGCTTTATTGTATGGTTCCAACTAAGCTTGAAAACCTAGCCACCAACTAGGATTTTAAACTGTTGCAGCTTCCATCTGAGCATCATATTGATCTGGAAGACCATGCTGCATCTGATGCCAACAAGGATCGCGATGCTGAGGAGTATTACAGAGCGATGGTAGAGGCAAATCCTTGCAACTCTTTGGTTCTAAGAAATTTTGCTGAGTTTCTGTATCAGGTAAGATCTGTAAATTTATCTCTTTACTTCATCATAAGCTCATTCAGGTAGTATACTTCTAATAGTATACAAGAAGAATCTATAATTAATGTTTGAGCTTTCTAGTCATAACTGGATATATTTCCATCAGATTCCATTATCTAGAGACTAGAGGTGAGGCATGGTGGACGCAGAGATTTGTGGCACACTTTCAAAACTATTGTTTGGGATATTTGTGAAATGATGCATCGAGACTGCTTAATTCTTTTAAACAGTTTGAATAGTTGGAGTGATCTTTTAAACAGTTTGAGTAGTTGGAGTGATATTTTGCGAGCATGAAAAACTGTTTCAAACAAGTTAGGAAAGGTAACTTGGAAAATCTTTGTTTCTCAGGAGAGATATAATAGAGGATCAGTAGTTTGATAAGGGCATACCCAACTTAGGTTAAGGAGAATTTTCCATGACCATTGCATACTACTACAAAATGATCATCAATGAGGAAAGTCCATCTTATGATCTACGGAATAGATCTTTCCGAGGATTAAATTGGAGATGAATGTATAACTGCATAATTCACAATATGTCATCTGGAACACATTCCATTAAGGAGTAGGAGTTAGTAACCATCTGTTTTTCGGGGACACGTGATCCTGGATTGAAGGAGGAGTCATTCACTATAGATGTAGCTTTAACATGGGAGTCAGAGATATAAAGTCATTCAATGCATCCATCTGTTACTTTGGCGCTTTTAGCAATTTGGACATTCGTATAGTCCCATCTCTAGGCTATCCTAGAAAAATTTGTTGAATCCCATGATGGATGGAGTTGTCCTTCAACGGTCATTGCACTTTATCGTGAATCGAGCTGTTAGAAAACACTAGTTGAAAAGAATAATCAAATATGCATGCACAACATGTATAATGTCTCATAGACATGCAATGAAAGCAAGGATGCAACTACACGAGTTAAGGTGAAGACATGGCTTAGGATTTGGCACATCTTCAATTGTGGTAAAGACAGTCATTCTGTAAAAAGATGCAACAGTTTGGTACAGGAAATAAAAAATCTGAAAAAATCTGCAAATGGTCAGAAATGTAAATCAACATGCTAACCAGATCTAAGGGACTCTTGTTTAGTTATATACATACAAGTCTTCTATTATCAGCTTTTTGTATACAAAATCAAGTAGTGTCTATGTAATCTCTAATGGAGTATCATCAATATATGTTTGACAATGACTGGGATGATTTTGCGATCGTTTTCAGTAAAATTAAAATTGAAGGAGGCCGGCAGCGTGGTACGATGATCTCAGTGCAAATTCTTGGTTAGGTGCTTGTGGGAACAAGCTACACTGTGGACTAGAGTGTTTTTCACATTGTGCTTCTTTTACTATTTTGTTTACTTCTTTCATGTGGACGTCTGGATTGGAGTCTGTGAGTTGTCATTCTTCCTCCTTCATTCTTGCTATAACATTTGTTTTCAACCAACAGTCCAAGAGAGACCTTGAAGGGGCTGAGGAATACTTCTCCCGAGCCATACTGGCTGATCCTGGTGATGGAGAAATCCTGTCGCAATATGCAAAATTGGTGTGGGAACTTTATCGTGACCATGATAAAGCCCTGTGTTACTTTAAACAATCAATTCAAGCAACTCCTGCGGACAGGTACATCACTTTCTCCATGTTTTAGAATTTAGACGGCTTCCCATTTATTTGTGTTTACAAGATGGTCCTTCGGTGTTCTAAAGTTATGGTCTTTGGTTTGAAAATGTCAAATGTTGATGCCGGACCTCCAGTTTCTTCTTCTTCTTTTTTTATGACTCTCTGCAAGTATATCTATAACACGAACACTCACCTACAAGGAAGGGACTCCATAAGAAAGGGGAGATGGTGTGGAGGAGTCTGAGTTCTAGAGATTGGACCGGCCACTCTTTTCCCTATAGCAAATACTGTTTGGCAAAAGAATTTTTTGGTCTAGACGATTTGCATGATGGAAGATGCTTTGATTGTTTGATAGGAATGGCAGCTAAATTATACATTCTAGGACCGACTGATTCTTGGCCTGACGTTTCATTCTTTCTTTCTTTTCAGCTACGTTCTCGCAGCTTATGCTAGTTTCCTATGGGAAACGGAGGAAAATGAAGAAGATATCACGAGTCAGTTTGAGATGCCCAATCACAATGAAGGTGCAGTACCTGCTGCCAATGCTCAAGTGCATCATAAAATCTAGACGAGGAGTATGGTTACGAATGCTTTATCAGAAGCAAGACAATAGGAATGTCATTAAGATATAAGCTCCAAGTGAATAAACTAAAATGTTGTTAAAATTGAGAGAAATTGCAGCCAAATTAACAACACTTTCTGACGATTTTCTCAGCTGCTCTATTCAGTTCCCAGCAGCCAAGAAAGATTTTTTCTGTTTATCGTAGCATATTCATGGCCTTACCAAAACCATGACAAATTTTATAAGTTACTTCTTTCTACTCATCAATCAGAAGTGGAAGATCAGGCAAACACAATAGACATGAAAGAGAAGAGAATCTCAGGTTGCCAAGGGATTGCAATAGTAAAATTAACTACTGTTTCCTTCCATTTCTGGGTGCTATCAGCATTGATCATCTTTTCTCCAATCTGCACCTTTTCCACCCTCCATCTTATGATTTTCTCCCTTCAGCTAAGCTTACACGTAATGCTCGTCCCTCCAGTTCCTAAATAAGGAACACATGACCATTGATTAACTGTTTTCCAAAAACAAATGCTGCAAGTAACACAGAAAGCATATACTGAGTAGAGGGAGGTAGATTATACCACTCCATTAAGAGATTGAAGGGCTGTTTCCATTTCTTCTTTTGTTGAGTAACATACAAAACCATAACCACGGGATTTTCCTGTCTCCCCGTCATATAGAACCCTTGCTCCAACAACGTTGCCATATTCTTGAAAGGCTTGTGTCAAACTTTCAGACGTTACTGACCAGGATAAATTTCCAATAAAAAGTTTGTATTCTGTTTCTGGATATAATGGTTCTTTAGGTTTAGGTTTATCCGCAAAGTTCACCCTTAAGATGCGGCCCATGTATTGCTGAAAAAAGAAAAAAATTGAAGCTTGAGGTAAAATGACTAGCTAATATATTGAAGTATTCACACACTCAGAGAGAGAGAGAGAGGAGTTCTTACGCTTCCATCGAGATTTTCAATGACTGTCTCACAATCTTCAATGCTACTCATTGTCACGAATGCAAAACCTCTGCTTCTTCCAGTTTCTCTGTGATAGAGAACCTGCAGCCATGCTCCTTGGTCAGTAAAATAATAGCTCTCACAAAAAAAAATTATAACAACAACAACAAGGGAAATAAACAGTACTATAAATTCCATGACAAGCAGTAACATTGCGATTAAGGCAAATTGTGAGGTAAAGAGTGAAGAGAAATCAATACTTAAGCACAAGTTCTATAGTATTCAGAAAGCATTTCGTTACCATCGGTCAAGTTTCCATCAGTTATAGTTTAATCATCATTATCGTGAAAAAAGTATGAAATCAGTAACAGCAAGAGAAGGGACTATCTTAATTTGGGTGTTCTGGAGTCTTGAAAACAAAGGAAAATGAATACTACAGTGCTTTATTGCATATTGAGGCGGGCTTCACTCTTTCACTTCCCAAAACCCGTTGAAGTAGTGAAAATTGGGAGTAAAACTTCTCTAGCAACAAGTGAGATCTTCAGTTAAACAATAATGCACCTCCTTTTTTTTCGTTGGCAACAATTATGCATCTCCTCTCACGTAGGTCCATGTTGAAGAGCCTACTTGGTTACCAATCATCTTCGTATCCGTGTGAGTGTGGCATAACCAAGGAACCGTTGCCACAGTGCTAACATGTGGCTCCTCCTTCACCCCTACCATGGTTTTTTCCAGGACACTGAACCACGTTCCTGATTGATGGAGAGCTCGTGATGACGGTAAAAAGGGAATAATAGCAAACAAACCACCAATTCACCCATCCAACCTTCTCTAAGAGGCAACCTACAGCTGTGCGTTGAGATGATATAAACTGAATTATCAGGCTTGTGCCATTCATCCAAGTTCAAGAAGCTCATATAGTTGCATTCAATCTATTAAATTTACCACTAAATATTGCTCAACTGATCGCTAACACAGGAATTTCACTACTTTGATTGAATTGTCCCTTTACCCTACGTTTGAAGTTACCAGAACTGCCATTCATGGTATGTTGATGCAGACATGCACCTAGATCACACGGCCAAAGCAAATTCAGGTTTCCATGTAGAATTTAAGCACATGCTATCTCCCAGTCCAAGTGATTTCGAGGGTGAATTTCTCAAGAAATTATGCTGCTAAATGAGCAGTTACCTATCTGAGGGATTTCAAGCTTCTTCTTCTTTATGGAAGCAAACAAGCTTTCTCACCTGATTAGGAAGTGAATTTTCAAGCTATTGCAGAGCCGTGTTTTAGGAAGTCAACAAGAAAGTTCATTTAGCAAAGTAATTTGGTTCTTGCATGTTTGACGAACACACTCCACTATAGACTTTGGCATCATAGGCAGCCTTGATTATTCATGTCTTAATGGTAAATCTAGCCACAACTGCAGATCCTAATTAAGTGAAGTAAAGAAAAACATCCTCCTCAAATATCATCATATATTGATATTTAACATACCTCAACCATCTCTGGAGTACCATACTCTTGAATCATCCCAGCAAGCTGTGCGCTGTCAACATTATATGGCAAATTCCCAAAGTAAAGCTTGGTATTAACAGGGACCTGATCAGCTTCTCCTTCTGTTTCTCCTGAGGCCAGTTCCTCTTCTTCCACCGCAGGAGCAGTTGCGGGTGCCTCCTCTTGAGCAACATCAGCGGATACTCTTGGCACCCTCCATGAGGCTGCAACTCGTGAAAGTGGTTCTATAACATAATTCGAGCGAGATAACGTGGCTAACATGATGCGAACTGGTGAAACTTTGAGGAGAGAGTGATCAAATGGGCAGTGCTTGACATGCATGCATTTGAGGGTGTGGATTGATGAGGGAGAGAAAGATGAGCCTACAGCTGCAGCAGCAGAGGCAGCCATGGTGCAAGAAATTGGCAAGAAAATTGGTGGTGATGGTGGTGGTTTTTTCAGTTATGGGAAGGGGTGGGATGACTTGAAAGTAGGTGCTGATGGGGGAATGGAAGGAGGGTTTGGCTGTGCAAGCTGATGTGGGCAGATTGTGTCCAATGAGATGGGGTAGAGATATATCTGGGGAGATAAGGTGAGTTCAGTATGGATCAGACTCGGAGTTAGTAGCAACTATACTTGTGGCTCGCAATTCGAGGCCGACGGGTCAGATTATTATTTTTTAACGTTAGAAAAAAGTTAAGAAAAAAAATATGATATTCCAGTCACTATTAATAATTTAAATACTAAAAAGGTAAAAAGAATTGCATTTAAAAAATCTAATATTTAAAGGTGAAACTGAGACAACAGAAGCTAGTAAGAAAAAAACACACACTTGAACAAAGTTAACTCATAAACCTTATGGTAATGAATATAAAATTTAAGATAATTTTATATATAAAAAATCACTTGAAAGGAAAGAGAGAAAATACAAACATTAATTTTTAATACATTAAATATTAAATAATAATAATATTAGAATAAATAAATTTAAAAATAACAAAAGAAAAAATTGAAGTTAACTCGCGTTAACTTTTAAAACTGGTGACTCTAATCATGAATCCAAGACTAACCATATAAAAGTTAAACCAAAAAAATAAAAAAAATTAAATGCAAAACTCTAAAAAAATATTAAAAAAAAACATTAGCTTAAAAATAAAGATTAAAAAAGGCTACGAAACCCGAATAAATCTTTTAAACTTGATCAAATTTCTAAAACTTGCAACTTTTGAAATTTTAGACCCAAGTTTAATAAAAAAAACTTAATTTTCAAGAAATTTAATTTTGAAAGATAAAATCATGAAAAAAAATATCATTTTAAAAAATTGCAAAATAAAAAAAATAACAATATAAAAATAGAGATCAAATTTGATAGAAAAAAATTCATAGAGGATGAAATTGTAAAAAACAAAATCTAAAAAATGATCTCAAACAAAATAAATAGCAATAAAAAAAATGAAGATCAAATCTGAAAAATAAAAAAAAATTAAAAACTTTGTAATTTTATGATGCAAGCATATTTAAAAAATAATGACTCGAGGCATATATGCGACTAAGAAAAAAATATTGATATATGTACAAACCAAAAAATAAAAAAGGAAAATGACAAAACAAAATACACAAATAACAAAATTCAGATAAGAGAAGGATATAAAACAAAACATAATCACTAATTATATAAATTCTGAAACATAAACTAAAAAAAAAAAACATTAGGTTACAAAAGGAGAAAACCCCTAAGAGAACTCTAGCGAACCTTGTAAACCTGGATAAAGATCTCAAACTCGCAATTTATTAAATCCTAGACCCGGATTGCATCAAAAAACTCAATTGCTAACCAATTTAATATTGATTAGCCAAAGTAAATCTAACAAAGAATAACAATTAAAAAACCCCAAGAAAACTTGGGTTATTTTTAAAATCAATGAAAAATCTTAGAGAAAATAAATAAATAAAATAATTTATAATTTGTTAAAAGAATAAATAAGAACTAAATTTGAAAGAAAAATAAAATAAAGGGGTTAAATAAAAAGGGAATTTTGACCTTATAAATTGTTTAAGGAAATCATTTCAAATATTAAAGGAAGATACCAGGGGAAAAAATATAAAATTTAAAGAATTAGTAAAAAAAAACCGAACAAAGAACAATAAACAAAAAAACATGAAATATCTAGGTCAATTTAAAAGCCAATAAAGAATTCTACAAAAAACAAGCTAAAAAAAGAAACTCAGTCTTCAATTGATTAAATACTGAAGGGTGAAATCAGAAAAAAATAGTTTAGAAGGAGAAAAAAAACCAAATAAACCTTGACAAATATTTTAAACACGATCAACTCTTAAAAACTTGCATCCTTTGAAACCCTGGATTTAGATCTAATAAAGAAGTTTATTATGAACCAATTTAAAGATATAAATTTTTAAAACTTGTCAAAGCAAAAAAGTTGGCAATCAAAAAAATATGAATTAAATTTGATACAAAGAATACGAAACGAGGGTGAAATCATAAAACAAAATTAATTAAAAAACAATTAAAAAAAACAGCAATCAAAAGAATAAAGACTAAATTTGAAAGATGAAAAAATTTAACATAGATGAAATTAAAAGGGCATACTAATTTTATAAATTACTCAAAATAAAAAAGAAATCATATTAAAAAAGAGATTAAATCTGAAGAATCAACAAATTAAATAGTTGGTCTTGAATTTTTAATGGGTTGGCATAAAAATCTAGGTGGAGAGAGATAGAGAGAGAGGGGGGGAGGGAAGAGGGAGGAAGGGAGGAAAGAAATGATCGTGGATGTCAAACCGCTATGAATCTTGAAATCTTGAAATATACGTCGTCTCATCAGATTGGCAACATGAAGACATTTGAAGCACTGCCCTGAAAGGCTGTATTTGGCTGCCAAAGAGCTCTATACACACTGCTAAACAGTGTGGAGTCATCCACACAAACCAACATGTTTTCTAATTATATTTAAAATATGCTAATTAATTTTTTTTAAAAAAAAGCCACTAGACATCCTTTAAATCTATAATAAAAAAATGTAAAATAACAAAAAAGCTTTTGTAAAATGGCTAAGTTGATTTTATTTTTAAAGGCATCAAAATAATTATATTATTTAAAAATTTTAGAAAGATAAAAAAATTCATGAGTAATATGTTTCATACTTTGTTTTTATTCTATATATAGTTAAATTTGTATTTTTACTATATAAAAAAATAAAATAACCAATCTAACCCTATATAATTTATAAAAAACAATTATAACATAATGAATAAACTTTTCGAGCAAGGAGCAATATCATTAAATCATATTAATATGAGTGTTAGGCTAAAGAGGTGTTTGGCTCCATGTTTCAACTGGAGTTTTTTAAGAGATTTTGAATTTTTTTTATTTAATTATTTTATGTATTTTATTATTATTTTGATAAGTTAATATTAAAAATAAATTTAAAAATATAAAATAAAATATTATTTTAATATATTTTTAAATAAAAAATATTTTTAAAAATAAACCATTTTCGGTCATCCACGTTCTGTTTTTTTTTGGAAGATTCTTAACTTGCAAGTCTGAATTATCACCATGGACTTTGGCTGGAGATTCATGCCTGCAACCGCCCTATGTAGTGTTGAACATGCCCATCAATGATTGTTGCAGGCTGATCTTATTTTCTCTGGATTCCCCTGGACTACAAGCTCATAATACATGGATTTCTTCTTCTGGACAACAAACTGATAATGTAAAGATCCTATTACATGAAGATTGCCCTTCATGTGATTTCTGTTACAGTATAGCAAAATTGCAACAGAGGCTGCCGTGCTTCCATTAGAAACAAAAATGTCCTTGCTATCATCAACCCAGCTATAGATCCAGCGTGTATATTAAGCAATTAGATTCTCAAACAACGTGGTTTATCCGTTGGCAACCCTTTCTTTACTTTAACTTCACTCTTGTTGCCAGGAGTGCTCTTGGACTTTCTTGTATTTGTTGGGCTAGCATCAGTGATTCTACTGGGGACAACTTTACATAGTTCATGTCTGTTTTGAATCAGCTTATTATTCTTCAAAGCTGAGGGCCTCGCCACTCTTGTCTTGTTGTTATTCCCGATCACTGCATCATTGTCTGGATACGAATTCGAAAATCGCTTGTTAGAAATCTTTGTGGCATCTAAGCAGATCGTGGCCATACACAGACATGAATGGAAAGAACCCTAACTCTAGCTACGCTAGGCCACTATGTTCCTCCACGAACAACGAGGGATATCATATATAGGATGAAAATCAAAGCATAAACCTAACGCATGCTTCATTACTATGGCTGTAGTTCCCACAGAAATATATCCATCTTTTGAGGCCACAAACATAGGGCAATGAAAGCTTACTTCCGTTCTCCAACCCTGGACTAGGTTGAAGCTAGCTTCTTTTTAGTTAATTTCTTATGTTTATACTAAGCTCTTTGCTGCAGATATTAGGGCATGATAGAGTACAAGACATGGCTATAGTAGGCAGTCTATAGTACTTGAAGAGATAAATTTGGATTGAATGATAAAAAAGGAAAGTGAAATTACCAGGACTGGATAAGACAGCACGCGGGCGTGGGATTGAACTGGCTCTGATATTTGGTTTATCCTCCTCATTAAAAATGTTTTTCGTCTCTGTTCCTGTGAAAGATCAATTGAGAGTTTATATGTAAGAACTGACAAATATCTCTGCTCAGATTCTAATTTGAATTTCGTGCCATGAAAGCAATGAGTTAAACTTTAACCTTCAGAGACAGAGACTTTTGGCATGATCACACTCGGTACATAAGACTTCGGGATTCTTGCCAGGGGTGGTGGAGAATCATCTTGGTGCCCCTTCACTGCAAATAATAAAGGTCAGCTGGGACATACGGACCTAATACCAATCAACAAACTGAAATGAAATTCGAAAGAAAAAGAAAATAGTCCTAATTTTCATCATTCAATTTGTCAGTGTTTATGTATCCCTAATTGAAACAAAGGAGAGCAGTTTCTCAGTTGTAGGCTCGTTGCCTGGTTTTCTATGTATTGTTTACTTTACATTCTGCAATTCTTTAGTGCAACACTGCGCCATCATGTTCCTCAGGGTATAAGACTCCTTATCAAACATTAGGTAACCCTAATATTACATACAGTGAAGCAAAGATCCTCGCTCTTGTTAATGTAGAAACATTGCCGAACCACTGTGTGTTTTTCTTTGTTTTCTCTCTTGTATAATATTCATCATTTTGCTGCAGGTTTCACAACAAACAATAACACAGAAAGTTCCTCTGCATTTCAAAGTAGGACGTACATGAACTTGGCAGAGCAAAAGTAAACCATGCTTTTTGGTCAACAAAGAAATTTCAACCATGCTAGCAACCAAGCAAACAGTTGAATTCTTGGCCATACTTTTTGAATTCTCTTTTGTCGGATAGAAAATAAAAGTAGCAGATAATATGAAAACGAAGACAACCAACTATTTATGTCAGCTAGCAGTAACAGAGGCGGTTTATGAAGCTCAGACTACTCATGAAGTAATAATCAAACCAATTCGAAAAAGAAAAAAAAAACCGCCACCAAATTCAAAATAAAGAAAGAAAAAGGGCTGATTGAGGAAAGATAAAGGGCGGGAAGTACCTGGAAAACAAGGATCCTGCAAACAAAGAAACTGGATATCCTTCAAGGAAAGCAAAGAACTCCAGCTGTGCGCAGGTTGATCATCTTGCCCATCTGTTCTCACCTTCACCTTTGGGTACACTAGAAACAAATTCCAAGAAAAAAGAAAAAGAAAACCGATGTCAGAATACAAATAAAGTTTACGACTTTCTACAAAGAAATTCGAAAGATCAAAAACCCACTTTGTATTTTTTGCAGTCAAATCACTTGCTATCGTGCTCTGTTGATGATGAAACTATGATACAGTAGTTTATATAATGACAAGTAGAAGTAATCTTATTGCTGTGTTATGAAGCAAAACCACAGAAACAGCTAAAGAAACAGAGACTTCTGTGAGGTATGTGATCCAAGGTGAGAGTATTGAGTTGATGACTGGGTTTGGATTTCAGAAACTGGAAGAGAAACGTCGATTGCCTTAAAAGTTGTGCCGTCCGCTGAGTAGAAGAAAGAAAATTAGAATCGGAAAGGCAGGGGAATGAATGGTCAGGTCAAAAACTCAAATGATGCATGCGTTAGGAAATGGTTTGGTGGGGCCTGCTAACCTCTTTCTTTTCTGTTTTCCGGCCATGTTTGACTTGCGAATCAGATACGCCACCTCCTCCTCCTCCTTTGGTGGAGGAACCTTCGTTTCTTTCATTTTCAACGCGTGCTTGTCCCATCCGTAGGTGGTCGGCGTGGGCTGGCCTCTCTTTTCATTTGTAACATGATTAGGGAATGCTCCTTGAGGACAACGTGGACCTAATATCTCTAATTTCATGTTTTAAAATTGGCGGGTGTTGTCAGTTAAACTTCGATGTGTGACCGTGCGTGTCTTCCACTTGTTGGGGATTATTGCCATATTCGTCCCTCTCATAGTACCAAATATTCAATCGAGTCCCTGTATCTCAAACTGAGTTGATTGAGATAACTTGGATTATGCATGTATATGCCCGTTGGGATGGTAATTTCACCAAACCCGGTAAACACATAGCTGAATAAACCCAAATGAATAAAAAAAAATTAGATCCTATTGGGCATGTGTAAAACCCAAGAAAAAAAACATCGTGTTTCGAGTTGGATATAAATAATGATTTCATTGAACTAAATTAATTAAAACTAAATAAATAACTTTAAAGTTTGAAAAAATTCAATTGCGTATTAAGTCAGATAGTTATAAATTATAATATTTAAATTCAGATTTAAATTATAAATACACAGTAAAAACTCATAAATTGATCGGGTAGAGCTCAAGTTTGAGTATGGATAATATAATATTTTATTTGAAGGTATCTATTGCTATCCTTATTAATATCTGTTAATGCTTATTTATTTATTTATTATTATAATTATGGATGTCCGAGCCAACTTACCACATTTAAATTAATCTCTTAAGGGCTTAAAATTAATAATCAGTAAACTTTCAATGACTCTAAAATTTACAGTATTTCAAACTAATAATTTCTAAAGAGTAAATTTAAAGTCTAACCAATTAAACTATAATCCTTAAGATTTTGTTAATCCTTACTTGACTTGTGATAAAATTTTATCTTAAAAACATTTTCAATCTCTTCAAGCCGATCCTATCTTCTTCTTTTTTCCCCTCTATCAAGCACAATGCTTGAATTTGCTCCCATAAAAAGGAACAAAACCTAGTAGTGACAGAAGAACTTTCTTAATCGCTTCTCCAGCCGAATAACATAAAGATTTTGCAAGTTAAACCTTGAACCCAGGGTTCTTGTTCTTGTTCCTGTTCCTTCTCTTTTCAATTCTCATTCTCTTTCTGATACCACTTACTGCCTTGCACGAAGTAGCGTCTTTTCTCATGGACCGAGCTCCAAAAAAATTGAGATAATATTTTAATTTTGAAGTCACGATTTCAATGATCCAGTTTACAGGAGATGATATTTGAACTGTTTTCTGGGTAATTTTTTGCAGAGGGTGTATATATTTGCAAGAGCAAGAGCAGTTGTTATTACCTGTGTTGCCACTGCAGTGCAGCAGTGTTATTATTTAATTTCTTACTTTGAAATTTCAGTGAGCAGTGTGTGCTGGGTTGTGTGATTATAGTTGTATTTTAAATAATTTTTCATGTTAAAATATATATTAGTGATATTTTTTTTATTTTTTTAAAATTATTTTTAACATCAACACATTAAATTAATTTATAAACACTAAAAATATATTAATTTGAAGTTAATAAAAAATAAAAAATATTTTTAAAATATAAAAATAAATAAACCTGAATTGCCGAATGGCCCGAATCTGTATGTTGGGTAATGTTTCAAAAATCGAGGTTGGGAATTAAAAAATAGGGACAATACTTACAACTGGATGCTGTAAATATAAATTTCATGACATTTTTTTTATATATATTAATAATTAGAAAGAAATACTTTATTATTTATATATATTGCAACTGTTGCAGTATGTTTGTAATTATAATATCAGTTGTTTTTTAAAATATTTTTTTACTTTAAAATATATTAAAATATTTTTTTTATTTTTTTAAATTTATTTTAATATTAACATATCAACATAATCTGAAAATATAAAAAAAATTAAAGTAAAAAAAATTAAAAAAACTTATAAAATATAAAAATAAATAGGCTCTTTGATCAAGTCAGCTATGATTTATAGCTCGGTCAATTTATCATAATAAAAAATCAATCTATATGAATTGATTGAATAAATAATATTAATTAAATAAAATATTTAGTAATTTAAATTGGCCCATATGACACATAATATATGATAATATTTACAAAAACATAAAATATTTAAGTATTTTATTTTATCCAAAACTAAATAAATGAATTTTCTTAAAGCATTGGTTTATCTAAGTATGAAATTGAATATGTTATATATTTATATTTTTAGCTGATAAGTTCATTTGGAGATTTAAATTAATTAAATCTAAATCAATTTTGAAAGCTAAGATTAAATGTTATTCTATTTTAAAATTTTATACTCTTTAAGAATCAACTAAACACTCACAAAAACCAAAAAAAAAATAACATCTCAATATTCAGGATTTTTTTATCATATGATTTGCTAAAAATTTTGGGAGAATAACTAATGTTGAAAATGCATTTAAAAAATAACATATTTCAAACACAATTGTATTTTAAATAATTATTTTTGTATACAACTACTATTTAGAATAATGATTAGATTTCAAAGTGTGTTTTGTATATAATCGCTATTTCAAAGATAGTTATTTAGTGATGTTTCAAAATTCATGTATTTCACAATTTAATTAACTTTTAAAAAATCAATCAATTTTTTTTACTTAATTGTTAAAAAATAAAATTCAAGATCAAATTGCTAAGAAAAAAAAAGAAGATAAGCTGATATAACATGAGAGAAAGATAGATTACTTAAGACACATTCAACTTCGTTTTCGACACTTCTAATACTATTAAAAAGATCTCAACAATATAATTATAACTATACTTTAGAAAAATCTCATAATTAATTCTAAATCAATCTAAAATAAAATCCTTAACAAATTACGATCATATTTAATAATCTTTTAAAATATAATTTAAATTATCTTATCAAGATTTTTTTAATAGTACTAAATATGTAAAAAAAAAAAATCATGTTATGTTCATAACTCTCTTTTTTTTAATTAAATCCTTACCATTATATCTTCATAAAAATTTGGATTATTTTTTAAAATATATTTGATACTCTCTTGTGAGTTGTGACTCCTTTACAAGCCCAAGCAACCAAACTGGTGTTATCCACAAACTATTTCAATCCAAAACAGAACTTCGTCAACTTCATCCAAACAGAAGAAAGTAGAAACCCACTTCTCCATGAGCTGAGGGTTTAAGGACCGACTGTAGACATTTCACTGAGATTTTACATTTTAGGGCTTAAGATTCGTTGAATTCAAGATCTAATTTTAGGGGTCATCATCATCATCTTTCTCATCAAGTATCTCTTTGTGGGATGATGTGGCACAAAGCTAGGCTGATCTCCACCCGGCGACTCTGCACAGCAACACGGCGTTGTTTAGACGACGAAGGCGACTGGTTCTACTCGTCTGAATGGTGGGGCACGTGCACTGACGGCCACACCGTTTTGCGTTCACCTTCCGATAAAGGAAACGGCATCGTGTCCGTCCTTGCGTATCCCTCTTCTAGACCCGTCAGTATCTCTATCTCTCTTCGTCTGTAAAAAACTCAAGTCTTTTTATTTATCTTGTATTTTGTTTTTGTTTTTGCAGAGTGAGGTTGAGTGGCGAGAAACAGAGAAATGGCTTGAACGAAGGTATGCAGAGGAGATACATAAGAATAATCATAAAGGAGAAGTAGGGGGAGGTTTTAGTATAATTGGGTATCAATGGCGGACACTTCATTTTAATGATGAAACACGACAGAGTGCTGTTAAAGTAATGGCTGCTTACCATCGACAACAATCACAACCTTCAGCTGCAGGCTCTATATTCCTAATGCAGCAACCTCATTGTCTTGCTGTTCCATGTATATTTCCTTTACCTGCATTCACTAAATCCCATTCCTTCAGTGGTTTAGTATCGTGCTTCTCATATAATAGTCTGATTCCATCGCATCAAAATTACAAACCAACTAACAGAATCAGTGTTTTAAATAGTTGGACCGCTGCAATTGACTTTTCTTTAATAGATAGGGACCCTAAATTTGTTGACATGCTAATCAAATGACTTGATCGACTCTAATTTTGAATCAATAATCTTACCTCAGTGGTTTTCTCATCCCAACATATTGGTTCTGTTATATTTAGTGAGAGAAGTAAGCATTTCTGATTTTGTGTATAGGCAGATATTTTGGATTTGAAGCTGTTTTGAGGTTTCACTTCTATGTCTGCTGTTTTGCTAGTAACTAACTACCAGATGAAGGACTTTTATGATCTATTTATTTGTTTCTTCACTAGATGGAGAAATAGGGATGGTTTTGTGGTGTGGGCAAGTCTAGATTCAAGATGAACCCTGTTGATTTCAATCCTCTTTTGTTATTATGGATCGTGGATTTGGAAATTTTATTGTTTTGTGCTAATTAATATAGTTTTGATCAATATCACTTACCATGCCACTGCTTCTGGAATGAATGGATGATATAGGTTTTACTGTTTTTTAAATGGTGAAGCTCCTTAGTAAGTAGTAAACATCTCGTATGATGTAGCAATAGCTCCCTGAACTGGGGTAACACTTCTGTTTACGGTTTTCCAGGCAGATCATATGCAGAATAGCTTGCTTCTCATTTGGATTTTGATGGGGTGGGGCGAGGGAAACTATAGTATGATGTTCCTACTCATTGTAATTGAAGATCGTCCATAGCATGTTTTTCTTTGTTTCCACACTGTTTGTTAAATTAAATGGTGTTTATATCATATTAATGCTGATGCTTTAAGCCTTGTAATTAGCCCAAAAGGCTCTTTTCTTTTTAGTTGGCTAATTTTTTATTTATCTTTATCATTGTGTAGATTTGAAGAGTATGGTATCAGCTGGGTTGGCCACTTTAGCATCCTGCAATAATGACCTTGTGGATGCTATATATGGAAAGACAACAATCCGCATTTTATGCATTGGTCATGGTGGTGGAAGCTTACCATTGTTTTTGGCTACAAAAATCCAAGGTAGGTGATGGCCATTTCCTTGGTGCATGTTTCTCTGCTGTGCCTTTTTTTAATTCTGGTAGAAGCCTTTTCTGTCAAGGTTATAATGAATCACAAGAGCACTCAAAATCTCTTCCCTGACTGATATAACTATATGGTATGGATTCTCACAATATAACCAACACCTGTCTAGTTTGTCTTGCAGAATGCATTGCAGGAGTAGCGTGCTTTTTCTTTGTGCCTGAGTGTGTAGTGTTTAGGAGAGTCAAAATATAGAAGGAACTTTTGAGAAGGTGACAATGGAAATGAATGACAAAGAAAGAAGATTTGAAGCACGTGAGAATGAAATCCCAGCCATCTCATAATCTTTTTTTCTTTTTTAACAAGGCAACAAAGGTGAAATGCCTTTTGTTTTAGTATGATCTACTGTGGATGTGCTTATGATTTTTCACTGCCTGGAGCTGAGACATGAAAACCCAATTGTCTCAAGCAAGTGAAATTAATGTCCCTGTAGCATTTATATTTTATACTGCACACCTCTTTTAAAATTATGCCACTTTATTGCTGTTGTTTTCTAGAAGACTGTTAATTCAAGATATGATTGATTGTGAATCCAGTGCGAATGTGACTGAAATTATGTTCTCTCTTCAGGTGCTGTTGTTGACATAGTTGAAATCGATCCCCTTGTTATCTCTGCTTCAATTCGAGCAATGGGTTTTCCATCTTTCTCGGTAATGACCTCGTCAGGTCAGCGTGCCTTGTCAAAGCCTAATCCCATTGATGAAGTGCTGTGGAAAGGCATCCATGAGAGACTTTGCCTCTATGAGGCAGATGCTGAGAACTTTGTTCTTAACACCAGTAATACGTATGACATGATATTCATTGATGCATATGATGGTGATGATATCTTCCCTTGCCAGCTTTGGGACCCGGATTCCCCTTTTCTCAAAGCTCTCAGTAACAGGCTGCACCCTGGACATGGAACCGTTGTAGTGAACATCCATTCTGATTCGGAAGTTTTAAGCACAGATCCATCCATTTCACATTATTACCAGCAACTTTTACCAATGGGAAAGCATGTTTCTAAAGTTTGCCGGGCATACAAGAGCGTTCTCGCAGGAAATGGAGAGGAAGGTTCTGGTTTGGGATTCACTGTTGCAGTCCCTTGGGTATACAATACATCTCTGGTTGTATGCAGAGGTTCTGGGATGAATACTAGGCACTGCAGCAGGGATTTCATTATGAATGCTATCGTATCTAAATCTCGTGAGGTTGAAAGTGTTCTCAACTTACCGTTCTCATTTTCTCAGTACATAAACAGAGGTTTTACACTCGTTGATTAATCATCAAATGGTTCGACATCAACTATTATTTTTGTGATATTCAACGGTGCACTCGACGAATTCTCTCTGTTCTTTTCTTTTTTAAAAAAAAAAATTGACACTAACCCCTCGACCTTCTAAACTGAGCTCACCTTACCGATGCAGTTTACCAGTGATGTAATGTACTTGAAGAGTTTCTATTATTTTCTCGTTGTGTTAGTGGACTACATGTCAACTGTATAGGTCATCTTCCAGCCAGAATCCAAAACCCACGCATAAAACCCGTCCCTTGACTTGTTTATTTTAATGGGGTCTGAAACTGAAGGCAGGAAGCGATTGAGCATGGAGGCAGGAGTGCTGGCTAGGGTGGATGGAAGCATGGTAAAGAAGCAAGGGCTGTTCATGGCGAAGAAGCCCGTGGGAAAGGCGGCGTGGATATCAGAGACAACGTTCATTGTCTTGGTGCTCCCACTCCTCATCGCCACGGACCGCGAGTACCAGCTTAACGAGCTCGATTTGCCAGAACGGAGCCTCCTCGGTGTCCCCATCCACAACTGAACTCGACACTCTTTCTTATTATATTTTTTTGTCGGGTTTTTGTACAAGCTACCATTTATCACAAAAGTGGAACTACTATTCAGAAATTCATGACACAAGTTAACATTCACAGCAATCCTCTTCCTCTCCACCTCTCTCTTTAGCCGATAACACATTCACAGCAATCACATAAGCTTCCTTCCCTGTGACATGCATTATGAAGAACATGATAGGAACTGTCACCACCCTACAACACCTGGTCCAAGTGGGATTGCCGCCGCTGCAAAAAAATAATAAAAATCTGTGCAGCTCACTTTTTCAAAGGCAGTTCTCCTCCATCTCTATCATAAGGAGGGGTTAAATTTCTTTTATTCAAATATTTTCTGACACCTGTTATAATCATATATAAAGTTGAAGTCAGGTATTTAAAATTGTGCACTTTTAATAGATAATTTGATGTAGTGTATAATCAAATCTCAAACCTTAAGCTTAAAGTCTTAAATCTTAAACCTCAGAGAAAACTCAATAAATCATAAAAGTTTAATGAAAAATAACTCATTAACTGTTTATATAATAGCAAAACTCGACCTCGCCTATATAGAAAGAAAAAAACAAATTGAAATTAACAAAGAAAAATAAGTTAAATATAAATTTTTTTTTTAATGTTTTTACCCATTTTCCATATGAATGAACTATTTATATTTTAGACAAATTCCGTTCGAAATTTATGACTACCCTTCCCAATTGATGCACTAAAAATAATAAAAAAAAATTGTAAAAATATTTTCCATATCTAATGCAAGGATTTTCTTGATATAGATTGATTATAGTAATTTATTTTATAATTTCTGTAAAAAAATTAAAAATATATTATAATAATTAAAAAAAATAGTTTCAAAACAGAGCTATGAGCGCATACAATCCCTGTGACGCAATAATATCACCCAAAAAAGATAAAAAAAAAAAAGATGGGAAAAGAAAAGATGGTGGAGGGGCACCCACCTTTGATCCGGCGACAAGCCATTGATGAGCACCTCAGCTGTTTGAGTGCCAACTGAATATTGGTGATTTGACTGACAATTTGATAGATGGTCTTCTTCTATTCTATGATAAGGTGTACGCAACTGTCAAGCGTAATTCTGAGGGAAATGTCGTTTTTCATAGTACAAATCCACATTCCTTCATCCTTCCATGCGAGAAAGGTTCGTGTTGTCTGGTTAGACTATTTTACTGTTGTGTGGTGATGATTAAATTATTAAACAAAATCTAAAACGCAATCACAGTAATTTTTTATCAATTTAATCCTCAAACTTTATTTATCCTCAATTGCATCCTTTTATGCCCCCAATTTATCAAAATTTGTTGTGGAGGGTCAAAATTGAAAAAGAGGGCACCGAGATGTAAAAAAAAGAAGAAAAAAGGTGGCAGTTAAAAAATTACAACAAAAAATTCACTTTGATCCTCTTTCTTTTTAAACTAGCTTTTCATCCTTTAATATTTCAAAATTTTAACTGGTAAAGACCTTTGTCTTCTTACTTTTCAATCCCTAGTTCGAAAAAGAAAATAAAAAGTTATTGAATTTTAATACGAGAAAGTCTCAATTAACCACTGATTTAGTTTTAAAAAAATCAATAATGATGTCAATACATTTCATTCAATAATGGAGTTTCACATAGGTGTTATTTAGTCTTTATATTATCTAAAATTATGGATATGAGCTCAAGAAATCCTTTTTGTTTTATATTAATTTTGAATTTATAGATTGTTTTTTTTTTTTTTGAGTAATTTGAGACTATATACAAGTTTAATCAGGTGTATAAGATTTTATCAATGTTTTGAATCAAAAATAAATTAAAAATCAGATTTATAGATAAAAAAAAATAAAACACCACCTTTGATTTTCCAACTTGATACAGAATTTGGGAGACAACTAGCAAAGCATCAATTGACTTTATTTTTTTATTTTTTTTAAAAGGAACGGACAGCCCATTTCCAAATATAAAAAAAATGACTCACACAAGGTTATCGATTCCTTCCATGCATGAGAAAATAAATCTCAAGATATTTTTTGCTTTTTGTCTAAAGACAAGCCACATTTTGTGTGAAACACACTCTAATCAAAGTTGATAACCAGTCATTGAATTCATTTATTTTATCAAAATCTTTTCAATATACCGATAATATTGTAATAAAAAGTATTTTTCTTCCTCCCTTTCCTTTTCTCTCTCCTCCGGTACACAATTTGTGCCATTCAATTATTTCGAGGAAGAGCGTATGGGTGCCGACTATAAGCTCTTTTTACAGCTCGACACCTACCTCTTAAAGGGTAACTTTTATTTTCCTTGAAAGCTCTAAAAAATTGCGATTCATCTGTTATCCTACACGCTCCAAAAACCAGAGAAATTGTTGCATTGAATAAAAAAACAGCAAGTTTGCTGTCATGGAAAGACAACTTGCTATATATATATATATTCCAAGGTGCTAACAATGTATGATAATTACATCTAGCTGTCTCCTCCAGCACTCTTTTGTAAGGACTTGGGAGGAGGACCACCACACTGGATTGTCTCTATTCTATCAGCAGTTTAGTCTATTGGTTCATGCAAAATCTTACAGGAGGAGTTATCACCATTTAATAATCACAACAAAACTGTTCGGCATCATGCAAGAAAGCGATGGTGTTTTTGAGTTTCCATTTAATAACCAACCCGAGGCTCTACATCAAATCGCCTACATCTTCTAGGCAATATCATAGCTAAACCAGGCCGAGAAAGAGATGAGAAGAGAAGAAACACATCTGTGAGGATCATCAGCATGTTAGAGAAGGAGTAAAGGAAGGTACGTGACTACTTTGTAAAAAGCATAAAGCAGAAGGGGATGGGGATGGGGATGGGGATGGGGATGCATTGGTCTGGAGAGGAGGGGGAAAGAGACAAACATCCACACGCTGTACAAAAAATAAAGGCCAAAACCCTTTAATTCAACTCTCCTCTGTCATCCATTCAAATTGACAAGCAATTCATTCTGCTATATGTTTTCACCTTTGTGAAACAACTTCAAGCCCTAGTTACTTCCATTCCCAGATATACTGCCTTACCAGGCTGTGACAGCAGGCACACATTTGCCATTTCTATCCTATCTTTTCTTCATCAAAACTGGTCCACCACAAAACCCCATTTACACTATTGAAAGAAATGAAAATGTAGAAAGAATCCACCTCGAGGAAAGATGATTGCTTGCCTCCTCTTTAAGATCCATCTCTTTCTCTTAAAAATCTGCACAAAATAGCATACTCCAACCATATCAGCATTGAAAGGACAAGAGAGATTATTACCAATGAAATGCAGAGTATTATCCTATCTCACATCATATGCATCGAGGTGCAAAAAAGCATACCATCGTGTTTCTTCAGCAATCCTCTTGCAAACAATAAGCAAATGACCAAGAACCCAACACCAGCTGCCCCTCCTACTATAACGGCTACTGTCTTCCCTGTATTTTGCCCTGTCCCTACATCCATCACAAATCAACTTCTCTATTATATACATCTCCCAGGCCAATTAAAATAAAACCACTTTCAAACACATTGATAAGATACCAGACAATCTTCACGCAAGATAATCATATATTAATTCCAGTAGATAGAGACCCAATAATCTATTAAAAATGGACTTTTTTTAACAGTGGAGTGGGAAGAAAAGGGGAGAAAGATCCAGCAACCCTAACCATATACTGATTGCAATAGATTAAGAGACTCGATAATATATTGAAAAAAAAAAAAAACTTTTTTACAGGGAAATAGACTCAGTTAGGAAACAGGATGAATCAACGATCCAGTAAAGCAAACCATCACCAAAACGAATATTACTTACTAACTAGATAAAAAGCAGAATTCTTCTCTAGATTTCCTAAAAATTCCATTTCAGTACTCAACCTGATGAAAATGAATTGGAAGATGAGGAAGAAGATGACGATCTCCTGGGCACCCCATTTGGGTAATAACTGTAACTAATAAAGCATTTATGCAGATAGATTTGGCCTGAAATAGAGTTCCCACACTCAACTTGAGCTCTCTGAACAGCAGTTTTCACACACTCGCCACAATCTGAATCTCCAACATCACCCTCGCACTGCCCCAGAACATACATAGATTGGTAGTTGGTGGCGTAGAAGCCATGGCTACTAACCACACCATTTTGCATCACCGAAAAGGCAGTATCTCTTCTCTCTTCAAACCCACTTCCTGCCGCATTTGTAGCCCCACAAGTCTTGTACAGCATTTCCATACCTGAAATTTGTGTAAAGCCAGCAACTTCATACAAAATGTAGCATCCATAAAGCTGGATTCTTGCAGCTATTGTTTTGCCACAGAGTTTGTCTGTTAAAACCGGAAGTTTGCTGACACAGTTGTAGCAGTCAGTATTACTAAGGTCTCCCCTGCATTGAAAGAGACCAGTTATGGTCGTTTGGCCAGTCCCGGTGGTGGTCTTAAAGAACTTGGTTTTGGTGGACTGGGAGACTAAAGAGCCAAAAAGGGCAGAGATTGCTTGTGAATAGACACCATTTGGATCTTGAAAAGCTTGCTTCGCACAACCCTTGTAGACCAAGGTGCTGTAATCAAGGGCAGACTGAGAAAGATTGACAGAGAGAAGACAGAGAAAGAAGAAGCAAGAAAAAGGTTTCGAGGGAAAACCCATTTAGGAAATGGTCGAAATGGATCAAATCATGACAGGTTTTGGAAGGATTTGAGAAATGGGTTCTGACTAAAACAGAACAGTGGGAGGAAAATGAAGGAGTGGTGTTGGGTTCTTGCTGTGCTTTGAGTTGCTCAAAAAACCTGTCTTTCGGGTTTTGGTTTTAGTTTTCTGGTGTTTGTGATTCACTTTACTTCTTTTTCTCTGTATATGTGCAGAGTCAGAGAGCTGGAGCGGTCTCTTTTCTCTCTCACCTCTCCCCACCACCAGTACACTGTCCAATACCAATAGAAGTTATATATATAAAAAAAGGACTCACTCTACAATTTCATCGGAATGGTAAGCAGTAAGTACCAATCTTAAGTATTTTTTGTAGTATTTGAAGAGAATGAGAACAAAATCGGTTTAAAACAAGATTATTATTTTTTAAAGTTGCAAGAAGCTACAAAATATTCTCTTCCATGAAAGATGTGGAGGGCATGAATGTAAGTAAAGGGATCTGGGTTAGGAAAGGGCATGAAGTTTGACTGAGGAAAGGGATCTGGGTTAGGAAAGGGCATGAAGTTTGACTGAGGAACATCATACAAGAGCTAGGGTTTGGATTTTGAATGTAGCGGTAACTCATTTAATTTTCATGTGCTGGTCATGAGGATTGAATTGAAGTCCAGGTAACTGGTTGTTCTTTGAAAAGAGTGGAGGAGCCTGGCAAGAATTTATAACTTTCAAGGAAAGCATATGACAAAATCTGGAGTCATTTGTTGCTGGCATATTATAATTAGCAATAAACTAAGCTCAGAGTTAGCAAAATCAGTAGATAGCTTCATCATGACAGCATTGCTTCGTTTGACCAGCAACCAAAAAGATGCTTATGATCTTATTCATTCATCTGGTGTTTTTCTGTTTTAAAATATTTTTAATTATTTTTAGTTTTAAAAAATATTAAATTAATATTTTCTAATAATTTTAATATTTTTAAAAAATATATCGTGCATTAAAATTCCAAACACAAGATATCTAACTAAGACATTTCTCGTATCATTAATTCCAAACTATGAAATGTTGTAAAAGTAAATTTAGTTATATAAGAGAAAATCACCAAATAAAAATTCCAACTCTTTATTTAATTAATTCAAATGACTCAAACACAGTTTGCTTTTGCATTTAAAATAATATACCAACCTAAACTCCTATTATATGTTTTATAATATGATTGATTCAAATAACTTAATATGATTGAGTTAGAAAAATCCATCGATCATGCAAAAACATGAAAATAAAATATCTTAATATAAAAAAAATATCATTGATTTGTTTGTAAGAATCAAAGAAAAAAGTCCTAGTTTGATTGAATTTTTTAACCTAATTTCTTTTTTTTATATATGTTAACATTCAATTTTCAATCATTATGATTAAATCTAAATCGATTTACTGGGTTAATTTAAGACTCGATTAATTTATTTTTAGATGAATCAAGTAAATAACTATATTTCCAAACCAGAATTGATGAATTATAAATATAGAAGCGGTATCTAATTTCCCCATATTGATATTCATGAACTGGAAAAAAAATTCTCCCAGCTACCAATCAAAAACTTGTACGTTAAAGAGGAGGGGAGAGAGGGAGGGGGGGACCCGACAGAACCCACTGAGGACGAGGCGCTTTTGGACACAAACACATGTAAAGTTTGTCCACGCACCTACACGCACACCCCGCACCGTATCTTTAGTTTTTCCTTTCCACCGACGAACTACTAAATTAATATTTCTTAAAATATATATATATATACACACACCGTCCCTTCCAAATATTTACTGTGATGAACAAACATCCTAAATCCCAGTAATATAAGTATTTCTGTCTACAGGGCTTACAGCTGTGGCTTACTTTTCCGTAATTGGTTGACCACGGGGGCTGCGCAGGTGCAATCAGAGTTGGATAAAAGACTCGCGTTCCTGGAAGCATCTATTGAAAAAACATACGAATCGTAGCAGGCATTTTCGACTTTCTGAGATTTTATTTCTTCTTTATGATGATATATTCTTGCTGCTGCTTGGGGGTTCACACATTCATCAAAATACCTTACCTGATACGAGGCAGGCTATGGAAGCTTCTTAATTAGCTTGTGATCTCATTCTTTATTCTTTGGATCATGGAGCCCTCCATTTATCTGAATTTTGAATCCTTAGAGCATGGGAACTCTGCGGGTTGACGTTGTTTCCTCAAACACGTTTGCATGGCTGGCAAGTTAGATTGGGTTGCACGCAACAACAGAGTAATGTTCAACAAATTTGAAAGATTTTACACTTCAGTAAAGCACTATTGAGATGGAAAGGGGGGGATTTTGAGGGATGGTTGTCAACTTACCAGGGCAGCAGAGCTAAGGTCAGTCAATTAGCATGGCAGATGCGAACACAATCGAACAACTACATTTTACTACAGTGAATCAAATACAAATCTCAAAAGGTTACCAATCCCTCAAAGATGAGCACTTAACAAGTATCAAGTGTCCCCCAAACACCTCACTGTGTAGATTAATGGTCTGGAAGTTCCAATGACAACATGAATACAAAATGACTGGCTGTAGTAGTCGCTCGAATTTAAGTTCTTCAAATCCCAGACAACCACCCTGCTCCATGTCTGGAAATTGCATAAAGTGTTGGCAACGCATAATTAAACAACTCAGCCTATTGTTTTGCTGCGCCAGCCCAATAAAAGCTGTGGCAACAACTGCAGAGATCCATGAACTCAACTCTCCAAATCAGGCAACTTAAAAGGTGCATCATGACTCCAATGGAGCTTCATCCCCAGGCAGGCCAAATACCCGGAGGTTGCGATCCATTGATCCCACAGCTATGTAATTGGCATCTGGACCAAATTTTAAGCAAGTTGCTCTACCTGCAAACCAGTAGAATAATAGAGCATCTGTCAGTCCAACAAACGTGGGAAGCAACAAGTAATGATTGCAAGAGGAGAAAAACCTGTTCCGGACAAATCAGGAAGAGTTTTGATACAATTCCAGTCTGCTTTAACACTGCCAACTTGGTAAACTCTGCGCAAGTACAAGACACAAAATTAGACGAGATAAATATAAGAGTTTACAGGATATTGCAAAAAAAAACAAAATTCATAATAGCTCTTCTGAAAAGGCTTCAAAGAATGTTCTTGCAACAAAGAAACAAATTTATTAGCATTATCAGAAAAACTTTATGCACAACCCAGAACATTTTGTTAAGTAAAGAAGCAGAGCTGTTATCCAACTTCAGACAGACAATTCTTAAAAATCCATTGAAAACTACTAGATATTTGAAGAGCCATAAGAGACAGCACCTTATATCTGATCCTGCAATTCCAAGGTAAGATCCACTGTGGTCGAATTCCACTGCCATAACAAAAAGAGGAACACCATTACATCTTCCCTCACAATAAAATAAAAAAATTGCATATTGCAGTGGAACAAGATTGCTCAACCCAAGCACGAAAAAGGTCAACAGGCTTAAAAAATAAATATCAAAGAGAAGAAAGAAAGAATTCCACATAGCCAAGCTTTAAGTTTTTAAAACCACTTCACACAGTATTCATCATAGCCAAGTATGACTTGTCAGGTAATGGAAAACAGGTTGACTAGGGCGGTACCATACAAAGTCATAGGAACTATTGCTGCAGCCACTAGCCATGAATTGCAACACATATAAATAAGGAAAAGCATAACCATAGTAATACACACCAGAGTTTGTAGGTGTATCGGAATCATATAGATTGAGTGTCCGGAAGTTTTTCAATTTCCGCAGATCCCACAGCTTAACACTATCATGGGCAGCAGTCTGTCCAGTACAAACATTAAATAAGATCATAGCATGTCAGATCATCCATCATTGCATGTTTTGTTCAGAAAAAACATGATACTTACAGCCAGAAAATATCCATTTTCTGAGAAAGATATTGCTGTTACGGGCCCAACATGACCTTCGAATTTTGCAACATTGGCCTGCATATAAACAAATAACAAAAGAAAAGTAAAACTTCAAATATTTTTAATTAAATCAACAATTGAAGGTTTTATACGGTACATGTCTGCCTTCTACACGCTGCACTTTGAAAAGGTAATAAACACAACAATTACAATAGTGCATGTGTACCTGACTTTTTACATCCCAGATTTTAACAACTGCTTCTGAAGTGCCTGTTCCAAGGATGAGACCATCAGGATGAAAGGCAGCAGATGTATAGCCATCAGTTTTGGAAGTGTCAGCAACCTGCAAAATTGATCATTATATAGTTCATCCAGAACCAGATCCAACAGACACAAGGGAATTTTCATGCCAAAAATTGAAATAAAAACTATAAGTTTAGAAAATGAACATGACTGAAACATTTATAAACCTTGTCTGAAAGAGGAAATTTTAACGAAACTGAACTTTGTAATTGATAACTAGAGCCTGAAGAAAAATTTACCCCAATACAGAAGAAACTACTCCAGAGTCGTACAATACAAAAACATACTCCACCATTCACTACCTATGTCTGATCTTAATGCCTTTTAAATATTCCTCTTTTTACATTTTGAACATGTAAAAATGCATCATAAAAAGAGAATAATGGGCATCTGAACATTAATTTATTGTTAAATTGTCAACTTTGACAAATATTATGGGAAAAAAAAAATGAAATAGACCACAAGTATGTGATAGAAAGATTCAATTCTTTATATTTAGATAAAATTTTTAAAGGTAATTGTTCCTGAACTTCATGGATTCTATCTGCAGGTCCATTATATTAAATGGAACACAATAACCAGTCATAAAAGTGAAAATATCAGATCAGGAGATAAATTTATATATTTTGGCATTTAATTTGTCTGCAATCAACCTTCATACATAACTCACAAATCAGGAAAAAAATTGTAAAGGACTTCTGTGAATGTGTGCAAGACACATACGAGTGCGCACACAAAAAAACAGAGAGAGAGGTGGGGAGGACCTGAGTCATGCATAAACCAGAGGAGAGATCATAGAAGCACCATGTATTGTCAAGAGAAGCAGTCACGAAGTAGTTATTCGTTGCATGGACAGTGACAGCTTGCACCTGACAGAATTTGTAAGCATACAAGTATTATATAATAAAAATGGCACGAAATCAGTACAAAACCAGTCAAGCTGGCAAGTATTCAGATACCAAAAAAGCATGCAAAAATTTAGTGTTTTAAGTCAGCAAAATATGGTGAAGCAATGGCACCACCTTGTAGGGAAAGCAGATGCTTTTCCTTAATTCAATTTGATTGGTCACAGAATGAACCATTTGTAGGCATAAACTAGCTGTGACAATTTAATTCACAAGATGAAAACATTAAATGGATGAGTTATTTGTTTAACCACTGCTTTGCAATTTTCATTCGGTGTACAAGGCATGCATGAAATGCAGCACATGATGAATCTTGCTTGCGTCCATGGCCTCAAGCTTGCATATTAGAGAATTTCATTTGAGCTACCCTCAAATGTGGACATGTAAAGGGAAGAGACATGAAAAAAAGGAATTTATTTGATACTGGCCCGATTTCAAAGCTATCTAAAGTAAACCTAAAAAGGCCCCATTACCAAAGGTCATCTATCTTCCATTCTATTTAACATAAACCTAAGCATTGCACTTTATTAAAACAAGTATCCATCTAGAATATGCCTAGATTTATCAAAACAGAACCAATATTAGGAATTTATATCCACAAGATCAGGCTAACAATCAGCCACTGGTTATGAAGCAAGATCAATGTGATTTTGAAAGGTATTACCTCCGAAGTATGATCCTTTAGGATATGTCTGCAATCATAGTTGCCATCTTCGGATCCTTGCCACACACGAACGGTCTGCAGCATTTTAAAAACAAATTAAATCCTTGATGAATGCCTAGGAACACTAAATTAAGAGTGGATGCTTATGGATAAGATGATCCAACTGCCAGAAATTCAGTTCTTTAATGGGTGAAAAAGAAATTAGAAATGGAAAGGGTGACAGAAAAGAAAGCAATGGCTCATCAAAAAAGTCCAGTTTCATCATAAGGTAAGCAAAGGGATTCACTACAGCTCCACATAGAACAAGTTTGAAGATCGCAATGGACATAATTTCATGATTTAATCCTTTACTAAATAAAATCCATGACCATGATGCCAGCAACCTTATTTGTAGGAGATCCAATTCCACACCAGCAATTGCTTCCACATCCACTACCTCTAAATGACACAAAATCACTGTTCAAGACAAAAATTCCTCCCCTTAAAAAGGGCATATTGCAATTACATTCCCAAGGTCCAATCTGAACCCCTTTTTTCTTAAAGAAACCTTAGTGCTTTCCTATAATTACAGACTGATGATTGCTGATGAGTTAATCCTGCATAAAGAAGATTATATTGCAATACTTTTGGAAGTTCTGGCAAATGGCACCTTAACTCCAGTACTAGTTTTGAAAAGATCTAAATCCTTTCAATTGAGGCTTAGAGATTATTCAAACAGATCAGTCCACCAGTCATCCTCTAAATACATATTCATTTCTAAACTAGGGCATACAAGAAATCACTCTCATAGTAACTATTATCTCAATCAGTGGTCTTTTTTACTGCAGCAATATAAAAATGTTGTCGAAAGGTATTGGATTGTTAAGCTGGATTTAATGGTTAAATGTTAAGACCTTAAATACACAGTCAAGTTATCCCTTCCAACTTGTGCAAAGAATGAGAGAGAGCAACTGCAACAAATCAGCTCCTGAAAGACGATTATGACAGCCAGCCTGGATGGTTTCAACTCTCTTCTACTCCCATTGTCTCATTTTTAATGCCATCAATACATTTTAGAAACTGCATACTTTTGTTAATAGTATTTTTAATGCGATCAATACATGTTAGAAACTGCATACTTTTGTTAATAGTTCTGTCGAATGCTTTGGTTTCTCATAAACAGCATGATTTTTTTAGGTTCTATAATTCATAGCCACAACTGACAGGTCAAAAAATACTTTGGGACACACCAAAGGAATGTTGGGACATAAACATGAGATGATGAGTAAGCTTCTATGTGAGTTTACCAAGCCGGGGGAGGGGGACCACAACAACAGTAAATAATAAGAAGTTTGAAGCCCCCCAAATTGAACGGTGCTTACCTTATCTGCTGATCCAGTTAAGAAAAATTCACCCTCAGCTACAAATTTCACACTAGTAACCTACAGCAAAAATGATGTTACAAATCATAAGTTTCACTTGATAGCATTGATGCAGCATGAAGCAGAAATAAATAAAGTAAGATAACAACCTTCTTTGAGTGACCACTGAGTGTAGATACAATCTGTCCTGATAGCCGATCAAAGACTACAGCAGTTGCATCAACCCCTCCAGTAGCAATGATATCCTGAAGACCAGAGAGAAAAGGTGCATCAATCGCCACAAATCATCAAGTGAGCAAAGCAATCTGGCCCATTAATTTTAGTTTTTCTCCCACAAGAGAGCTAAAAATTGTGGCGACTTTAGACAACATTTAGATTATTTAAACTCGAAACAAGCTCCTGTTATCCACTCCCGACATAAGATACAAAGTGTTATGGGAAGAGCCAAAAAAAGAAAATCCCTATGTCTGATATTTTAATGAAGCAAAACCCTTAACATGCTAAAGCATGAACACTGGCATGAAAAAACAGATGGGAGAGGCTTTTCTAGAAAACATGCATAAGCCCCCTCCATAAAACCACTTCAATTTTTATATTTGCATGCTTTGATCTCCCGCTTTATGATTTAATTTATACCTTTCATCAGTCATTAAGATGCAGTTTTGGGAAATTTTTGCAATGTCATAATCAAATATGCTACAAGCAGCAATTTATGCAACATTATATTCAAGTACAAGAGAAGAGCAGCACAATGCAGCAACTAAATTGAAAGTGGCCTAAATTTGACATGAAAGTAAATAGTCACACAAAGTGAGGACAGTTTCCACAACATTCAGAATACAGAACAGCGCATGACTAAATGCAACTGGGAAACTATTTGCTTATAAAAATCTTCTAAACAAGACGAGCAGCACAGATGCGGCAACTAATTTGAAAGTGGCCTAACTTTGATGTACAAGTGAATAGTCACACAAAGTGAGGACAGTTTCCACAAAATTCAGAATACAGAACAGTGCATGACTAAATACAACTTGGAAACTATTTGCTTATAAAAATCTTCTAAACAAGCAAACCCAGCAAAAATATAAAATTCACCAACTGTATCAGTGTGTATAGATTTTCTTACCTTGGAATATTGGATATCAATAGATAAGATGCCCGGCTTGCTAGTTTTGTGAAGTGGATGGCTAGAAAGTTGGGTGTACCTCTCTAGAGCACCAATAGGAGCCAATGTTGGAGGAATCTAACAGTGAAAAGGGGAAGAGAAAGACAAGCATCAAATCAGTCAAGCAGCACATACAAAACAAGAGGCTGTAACTTCATTATTCCTTATACTATTTACTAAATCATGCAACGAGTTATGATTTGAAAAACGATTCACACCAAAATAGAGTGTTTAAATCCACAATCTACCAACAAAAATTAAGTAGTCCTACATTAACATGAATCAATACCTGCCGCTTTTTCCGCTGTTGTGAAAGAGTTGCATTACAGTCTGTAAGCTCTGTAATGATGCTAGCAGAAATTCCAGGTCGTGCTCTCTTCCCAGGTTGGCCCAAATCATCATCCTCGGCAGCTATGGTGATTCCAACAGAACTTAAATACATGTTGATAAGAAACTTTAGAAAAACTGAAAAACCAAGAAGGATACGAGAGAAAAACCTCGTTTTCCATTGCTAAGAACTGAAGCATTTTCTGTAACAGCTTCTGATGCAGACATGGGTATCTGCCTCTCAGCTTGTGCAAGCAATGACCTTGCTTCATCTCTTTCTTTTTTAAGTCTTGCAATTACACGGCAAGCAGCATCATGCTGCCAAAATAAGAAACAACACAACCAGAGTCCATGTGTTGGATAAGTAAAGTATGCAAGTGCTAATATCAATAATCCAACCTACAATGTTTTTTCAACCAATGAAAAGAAATAAAAAAAATGAGATAAAAGAGAAACTAGAACTAGCGTATAAACTTTAGGATTGAGCCTATGAAAAAGCAAGAACATGGAAATTAGGATTGGACCTGTACAAAAGCTAATGTGGAGTATAAAAAATTGTAAATAAACTTTCAAAATACCATTTAACTTCCAGAGTCTTAAATGATAACATTTTGCAAAATGTTGGGGGTGCAGCAGATTCAATAGTTCCAAATCCTTTGCAGAAAGGAGCCAGCTTCAAATTTGGAAGAATAAACAGACCATTCTACCACAACAATAGACCTCACTGAAATAGAGCCTTCATGTTAACAGGCAATGTTATAACTCTCTAGATCAGTAAAGAAAAAGGAAAATTCCATTTCAGTTGAAAGTCATATCAAAAGCCACCACTGGATCAGTAAGAACACTGATACATTGCTAATAACACAAACAACAAGGATTAAGGATTCGTGATCATTGTGAAGATGAAACAATGAATGCCAAAAAAGAAAACAAACATAATAAACCAAACGAGATTAAAATGAAGCCAAGTGAAAAAGAAGGCAACAATATTTTAACACAACACTCAAATAACAAAAATTAAATAATAGATGCAAAAAATACAAATCAGCATTTGCAGTTAAGATGATATACCAAGCATGCCCTGTCAAAAGCAGAGCATATTAGCAAGCATTTAATGATGAGGCTATTACCTGGTATAATGCATGACTTAGCTCTTGCCTTGCTGTATGTAATTGTTGCTCCAATGCAAAGTTGGACAACATTAGGCCATCCCATTCCTGCAATTATATCAAGAAAGAATTTACAAACAAAATCAAATGTAAACATATTAGTAAAACAAGCTCAATTAAAGAGTGTACGTAAGCCACCATGATAATTAGCACTCGTTAATGAGCAAATTAAAGGCACTAAAAGATTCCCTATTGAAAAAATTTAGTCATCTAAGTATGGAGTAGATGAGGAAATTAAAACATTTCAAGGAGAACAAATATGGCAGTCGCACATGATTGAACTCCAGGGAAGCTTAAAATCTATACTGTAAAGGATAAAGAACATGACATTTGATAGAACCAGGAATAGAGGCTTATCAATGTCATAGCAATAATTCGAGGAGAACTAGATGGAGGCAAGCATCCCTCTCATATATGTTACAAGTAAAACAGTTAAATTATTTGAAGCCTTACAACTTGTGAAAAGTAAAGAAATGCAGAGAAGAGTTAACTACTTTACAGTGACACCTATCTTAATGCCACACTATTATTATCATGTGAAGCTAGAAGTTAGAAAGTCAACAAAACAGGTATCATATGGTTGATAAACATACATTCTGGAACATCCCAAGCATCCCGGGGATGCTAGCAGTCTGTACAGTTCTCGGCTTCACAATCTACAAGAAATCCAAAAAAATAACTAATCAGGTATAGAAAATGGTTGATGCTGCAACAGTGGGATATAAAGACTTCAATAACAACAAAACAAACAACTAGAAATAAACATACTTTGCCTGTTTTGACTGGAACAATATCATCCATGGTAAGTGGTTCCCCAGTAATTGGGCATTTTCCATATTCCTGATTAGAAAATAAACAACAATGCAAGCTTTATCAAGCGTAATACCAAGTTTCCTGAAAAGAAACTTTATAGATCAGTGCAGTTCAAAGTGAAGCTCAATTTTATAGATTTGGCAAACAAAAAACAGCCGTAGGCAACAAAAGCTACACCTCCCTCCCTCCTGTTATAAAAGGAACTTGTTCTTGCACGTCCGAAAAGATTTGGAAAGACACGAAAATCCAAAATAAATCTTGGCTAGTTTTGTTGTCACCTCAGTGTTGCAAACCCTAACCTTTGCAATTTTTAATACTTCCTCGGTAATTACAAAAAATAACGAACACAAGTAGCTTCAACAATTTCAATGATGACGCTTTTAGCCTATAACATCTCGTCCGTTTATTCAAGTCATACAAAAAAAATATCAAAATCTCTGTTGCTCTACCAACACTCTAAGAAGCCAAAAAACAAAACCCTAAAGAGCTAGAAGCTAAAACCCTAGAATTTAAAAAACAAAAAAATAAATAAAAATATACCGATATGTGTCTCTCGATTAAGCGCTTCTCATATAAAAGCCCAGACTTCTTCGAAACGACGGGCTGTTCCGGAACCTCGCCGGAAACTGTCCGGAAAAAAAAGAGATCGATAAGAAACTACAGAAGATAAAAGAAAAACAAAGTTATCAAGAAAGCGAGAAACTTACTTGAGCAATGCATTGTGGACAGAAAAGTTAGGGTTTATCTGGCGACTGGCTAGAGCTACTGCTTAATTAACTAAAATGAAAGATTATTAAGGGGAAAATTCAGCAGCAGCAGCAGGAAAGAGGTAGGACTTTAATTGCTAGCTAGGGACTGTAATATCTGTTGTGTATGTGTGTAGGGATCGAAGACCGACCGATCTAAGTGAAGGGGGTTGGGTTTTCGACCCATTAATGAGTTTCTCATGGGCCAATTGTTTTTGTAGCCCATTCACCATATGATGCCGTATTTTTACTATTTTTAAGAATTTTGGTCGTTGTTCAGATCTCACCAATTTTCATACAATTCTCATTCACAAATTAATATTATATGCCTTATGGCTTCTAGATAGCTAGGAAGGACCGGCTGCCAGTGTATGAAATCTAGCCTAATCTGAATATTTATTCGGTTAAATTTGTTTATTTTTGTATTTTAAAAATATTTAAAAAATTTTATTTTTAAATTAATATATTTTTAGTAATTTTAGATTATTTTGATGCGTTGATATCAAAAATAATTTTAAAAAAATTAAAAAATATTATTTTAATATATTTTTAAATAAAAAACACTTTTCATATTCTTAAACAAGCCGTAACTCGAGTCAGAATTAAAATTAACACGACAAGTTAATATATAATTTAATTAAAACTTGGTTTAAATTTTCTGAATTATTTTTAAAAATAATATCATTTTAATTTTTTAAAATAAAAATCTTGAAATGAGATAATTTTTTGATTAACTAGAATTAATATACCCAACCTGTAACCATAATTGGAGCTTTATAACAGACAGCGTTTAGAGTAGTCATGTTTTTTTTTTATTATTATTATTAATATGAATAAACAGGTTAACTTATGCGTGCTTCGACTAATTTCATGAGTCTTAAAATAAATGATCATGTAAATCTATAATAACTCTAAAAAAACTCGAATTCATGATTATTTAAAGAATAAACTCAATTTCTAACTAGTCAAGCTACCGGTTAGAGTTAGAGAAATCATGTATTTATTCATGTAGATAGAGACGCATATTTTATATGCCTGCTCTTATAAGTAGATAGGGCTTTACCGACGTCAGGATGAAAATCTTTGGGAAACATGATGAATTTGTAATGTACATTTGAGAGATTCCAAAGTTCTTCAGATTTCGATCGGTTCAATATTACTAATAAGCTAAAATACATCCCCCAACAATTTTGATCCTCTCTGTACATATAATAAAAATTACTGCTTGTAATTTGATTTTCAGAATCCTTGAATTAATGTCTTAGTTCTGATTTGAACTCAAAGCAAAGGAAAAACGATATAGATAAGGAAACATAGAATTAGATGCTAATCACTTGCCATGGCCTGCAAAGCTTGATATACCCTCCTCCTGTCTGTCACGGGTCATGGCTCTGCTTTGCGTGGAGGACCCAGTTCCCCACATGCCTGATATATACACAGTAGAATCTGCACTCTTAACTTTAGCTGCACCAGATCGAATTTCTTAAGATTTTATGCGATAACAGACATGATCCGTCACCCAATTATGGTTGGGATCGCAGAAAGTTTAGGAAAGTGACAGAAATATGCTGAACAACTCCAAGTGATGAAGATCATGATCAGGGAAGCGTTGAATGGATAGTTGAAGGAAGCTGGCTGAGCGTGGAATCCGTAGGAGAAACTGTTGTATTTTGGGCGAAACCAGAAGCAAAATCACAGTCTGGGAATCATCTTGAACATGTACTGTAATTCTCTTCTTCTGTGTTTTAATCGTGTTTTCAAGAAGAAATCTAGATACTGTGTAGTTATTTGTTCTTGTTTTTCCATCGTGTCTTCATAAAACTTGTAATCAAATTTCAATCAATATAAAGATTTCGTTCCATTTCTAGTTGCATCTGTTGTTTTTCTAATCTTGAAGTTATAGCACTTTAACTTCGATCCATCCATTTCAACAACTGGACAGAACTCCTTGGCCTGATATGAAACAGTATTTCAAATCTTGTGCGTCCGTTCTTTTATTCAGTTTAGTTGTTTTTTTTATTAAATTGGTTTGTTCTTGGTGATGTGTGTTCAATCTCGAGTCCCAAATACTTGCCGACACTAATTTAAATGGAAATAATATTTCATTTCCGCTACAAAAATCATCATCTAGAGGCTAGCCATAGCACTTGCTAAGGTTCCCATTTGGAATATTGGATAAAAGCAGCCGTGTGAAAAGTTGGTTTGTCGATAAATTTCCTTCCTTCTTCCGACCCCAACAATACAAGGAATATCACGTTTCATCTTTCAAGAAGCAACGTGTGTTAATCGGAGGTGAGTAGAATAATAGTTTCCGATATAAAGCAAGAAGGGTTTTCACTCTCCTGAAATTTCCACAGAACACGGTAAACACCTGCTTTACACTGCCAGGTGAGGGGGGAGGCCCTAACATTGATGTCTCAAAACGAGTCAGGCAGGCGGAACCGCGAGCATGAGGCAGCCTGAAACGTTCTTAAATTGCTGCAAAGACGTCAGACAGACGCGTCTTGCAACACGGGGAGTCAGGGGATCGTGTGCTGTGTTTGGAAGGATTTGAACAGAAGTAGGTGGTGCAGAGAAACCTGGTATTTAGAGGATCTATTGATCATGGGTGCTTATGCAGTGGATCCGCCATGTGAACACGTTAAAGAAAGTTGGTTTTGAGCTTCAACAGCCCATGAGGCCATGGCACAACAAGAGCCTCGTTTCGAGCTCCAGCTCGATTCATGAGGTCAACCAAAGACGTCGGATTTCATTGCTGTCATTGGTCTCTTTTCTTTAAATTATAATGTGAAATTTTAACATGATATTCTCGAAGCCCATGCATAACAGCATCATCAAGGTGAACACCGTTGCCCTGTGTTGAAATGACAGCACACATGGGGGCAATAACATATGAACTTGTACTGTCTGTCATGTGCTCTATTAATAGGAAATTGAGCCAAAAAAGCAGGACGCCATGACGTGAAAGTTTCAACCAGGAAAATATACGAGAATAATTTATTTGTATGATGTATAGTAATTTTTAAAAGCATTTTTTTAAAAAATAATATATTTTTAAATTTTTATTTTGTTTTTAATATCAATACATTAAAATCATCAAAAAAATTACACTAAAAAGATATTAATATTATATTTTTTTCAAAATAAATATAATTTTAAAAAGAAAAAACTACCGCATGGGGTGAAAGTATATGAGGCAAGGAGGAACTGGCAGGAAAATCAAAACAAAAGAAAGAGAGTAAAACTTGGTCAGCCCAATTTGATGATTGACCGTATCAAGTGACGTATAATGACTCTGACCCCTCGCAAACCGAGCTGCACGCAGCCACGTCACCAGTATGCCACTTCACTAGGATTGCCACGTTTCACGACCCCATAGGGTGATAACCTGGGCAAGGCAAAAGAAGTAAAGAACTTGGGGTCAACCTTTTTTGTCGGGTTGACACAAAGACAAGTTGACTGGACAAACAACTCCTCAGGACCTCCTATAAATTGTAAAATTGTAAGTAACTAACTATTTAGGACACCCCACAACCTCCTTGTTCCTAGCTAATCAGAAAAAAAAAAAAACAAAAAACAAAAAAAAAACAAACATCCCCTCCTTGTCTCTCGACATAGAAGTATTACTGCTAATAATTCACCTTCTCTCCTTTTCCCTCAACTTTTTTCTTTCTTTCTTGGTTTTAGTATTAATGGAGTATTGGGTTATGTTAATTTTAGTCGTAAAACATTTGAATTACTATATATTATCATCATCATCTTCATCTAAAAAGAGCCCTTCTCTAAGGCTATCACTCGATGCTATTTGAGGGTGCGAGAAATTAAGAAGTTAATTAAGGCTTAATTAATTCTCATGTTAATTAGATTTTGAGGAATACAGCTAGCTTACAATATTAATTAGTCAAGAAATGCAAACAATGTTGGAGGACATGATTCATCCACCGGAGCAGCTTCCCATTGTAAGTTTCTTTTCTTTATTTCTTTGTTTTTTCTTTTTTTTACCGTTTAATGCACGCACGCATGCATGCATGCATATACATATTAGCTCATTTTATGTGAACATTATTTGCAGATTTCTTAAGCTTGTGGGTGATGTTTGCTAGCTCGATCGATTTGATCATCTTTTCCTGTATCTTTTCTTGTTTCTCGTGAGGGTTGGTTAAATGTTTATGATTAGTTCTCAATCAAGTTGTTCTTTTATACAAGGGAAAGCTTTTTATAGAAAGAGATCATAACAGAGCTAGATCCAAACATCTCGTATTCGAAATGGAGCGAGATTGATCTTGCAGCAAATTAAGGGAGGTGGCCAACATATATTTAGCTTAGATCAGTCCTTTTGCACTATTAGATGCAATGTTCTTATTAAATTATGAATTAGAAATGTATTGCTGCCATGGGAAAGAGATTACAGAAACATTTAGAAAGAAGCAAAGTAGCTATCTATCTCGGATAATTCAATGATACAGAAGTGAAGCACAAGAGTACTTGCTTGAATGATATGCGTATGGCCGCCGGCCACAAAATGATGCAAATTAACGCTGTCAGGGCACCATCAGCCAAAGTAAGTATCAAGATACTTACAACCACCTTCGAGGTGGTGGCTCAATGATAAAAGTTTGAGATCAAGAGGTTTGTTTTCTTTGTGGTCTCAGGTTCGAACCCTGTGGCTGCTTATATGATAACCGCTAGAGGCTTACATAGTCGTTAATTTCAGGGCCCGAGAAATTAGTCGAGGTGCGCGCAAGCTGCCCGGACACCCAGGTTAATCTAAATAAAAAAAATAAAGTATCAAGATCCTTACTTTGCAGGCCATACATTATAAAAATTTCAGCCAATTTCTTTAGACCTTCATAGAATATGTGTACAAGGAATATCAAATATGTTCTTCTTTTTGTCAATTTAGATTGATATAAGTTCCAAATGACAGAACGTAGCTCACATGGACAGCATATTGGGTCTTCCTAGCTAATTGACTTTCGATTCCGAATGTTTGTCTGATCTCGGCTTCTGCTACATAACGAGTGAAAGAAACATGCCATGAACACACTTCTTGTTAATGCTATGTGGTCTTTTTGCTAATCTTGGGTGTACTACTTCCCACATATCACATGGTGCACAGATGCACATCTTTTTCGACTTTATACGTAAATATCGACACCGATATTATTCTCCCGTGGAGAATTTTTGTTCTTGATCAAATATAGAAACTAGATTGGAACTTTGGTTACCGCACTAATTGTAAGAGCTAGACTAGGTGCTTGCCTACATGAATCCCTTACCCTCAGCACCCTCCTTCCACTCCATTCTGGTCCAAGGATACATATATAGCAAGGACAGAGAATTGGAACCCAATGCTTAGACACCCACCGTCCCCACTTTGCAGGGAGAATACATTTGAAAAGGTGAGAGCAGCTTAGAACCCGATATTATCATGAACTCTCACTCTATCCCTGGTGATTTAAATGCATAAAATCACCTTGATTAGGGAATTTTAGCCTTTTATGCTGCATGTCTTTATCATATCATGGCCTAAGCGATTTAGAGCAGAACCATGTTGCAAACAATGAAGAATCATTCTTGGCGTATGCCTGAAGGAAAGACCAATCTGAATCATAGTAGTAAAACATCAAACTATAAGGTTTGCATAAGAAGATAAGTGCAGCTTATCAGTAGCCATGCGATGATCACTTGTGTTAATGATCTTGACACTGTTGCTTTACTATTTTACAGGATGGTGTTTCGAGCCCCGTCAGTGACCAAATTTTGGAATTCTGTGACCCTGAATTCTTCCAAGAAACCCTGCAAAACTCAGAAGTCAATTCCAACTCAAATTGTTGCTACGAGGAAAACTCTTCCTGTGCTAACAATCTTCCATTGCCACCAGATATCGACAAGTACAATAGCTACCAGGATAACAGTGGTAATCATAAAAGAGCAACCCCTATAGCCACAACCACTGGCACCACAACAGTTACAGCTGCCAATACTCACAACATCAATAGTAATCTGTCCATAATATTTGACTCCCAGGATGAGCTTGATAATGTACTCTCAGCTTCCATAGACTTTTCTCCATCTCCTACTTTGTCTGTCCCTCAATTTATCTCTGCCCAGAATGACCATTTTGATTTCTCTTTAGTACAACCCCAACTCACATTAACAAATCTTGTATCTGCTGATGGTCTCTCCCAGTACCCTGCTGCCCCACTCACGGCACATCCATTGTCATCTGTTTTTGAAGAAGATTGCCTGTCCTCGGTGCCTTCTTATGTACCCTTGAACCCGTCATCACCTTCTTGTTCATTTCTTGGACCTGCAGCGGGTGCTTACATGCCTGCTGGAACTCTGAATGCCGCCTCATTATCCGCTGAGAGTTCTGGTATGTTCGATGGTGGTATTATGGGTTCTGAATGGCAAACACTAGAATTGGATTTTCAGGGTGATAATGGTGGAATTTATTGTCCTGATTCCCTCCAGCATGTTCTTAACCCTGGTGATCTACAGGTACTGGCAATGCATACAGAATTATATCATTACCATTATTAGTTAAGAATTTAAGGTAGGAAATTGAAGAACCTTTACCATTCTACAGAGAGCATATGCCAAGTGAGAAATGAGGGTTTTTTATCTTGATAAACCAAGGGAGTTATTTTTCAAAATTGATTTTCAAAGCCAAACAATTAAACTTTTCAGTAACTAAACCACCAGCTTGGAGAGTAGTGGCATTTCTTAGGCCCAAATAGCAGAGCATGTGTGCTTCAAATATGGTTTTCTTGAAGGAATTGACGTTGTATTTGTTTTCACTTATCTTTTTAATCTGTCTTTGTAAGGCACTTGGCAATGAAACTCCAAATTTGGTGGGGGGCCATGTGAGTTCTGCTCCTTTAACATCAGAGATTTCAAGTTTGGAAGATTCAACTTTCAAGGTGGGCAAACTTTCTGTTGAGCAAAGGAGGGAGAAAATCCATAGGTACATGAAGAAAAGGAATGAGAGGAATTTCAGCAAGAAAATTAAGGTACTATCTGTCTCCCGCCTTCCCTCTCTGTAGAGATATCTAGCAAACCGGGTTGCAGCCCATATTTACATTACCTACGCACCAAAACAGAACTATATATGATCATATATGCATGCAACGAAAGCTTTGCACTTGGCCTGAATGATTTGTGTGTGTGTTCCTTTTTTTTTTTCATATCTAATGATTTGATCAAATTTGCAGTATGCCTGCCGCAAAACACTGGCGGACAGCCGGCCTCGAGTCAGAGGAAGGTTCGCAAAGAATGATGATTTTGGTGATATTCACAGGACTGTTTGCAGCCATCATGAAGATGATGAGGATGAAGAAGTAAGATTCTTGGTTATTTTTTTCTTTTCTTCTCATATCCAGCAGAAAAAGTTTCTTGGTTAATCAATAACTGGTTTTTCCTTGCCTGCAATTCTTTTTCCTGCAGGCAGTAATGAAAGAAGAAGATGTGATTGATTCGGATATTTTTGCTCACATCAGCGGTGTGAACTCCTTCGAATGCAATTATTCTATCCAGTCCTGGATTTAACTAGCTTAGCCATCTCTACAATTTTGAAGGATCCTGTTTCAGTCAAGATGTTAACTTTCCAGGTTAAATCTATAATAAAAGAAATCCAATAATTGGGTGGTCCGTAGAATATCCTCGTCCGTCCAGCATATATGAATGATTGTGTCAGGACTGTGTAGACACTTGAATAACAAGGTAGCTTATGTAGATAATATGTATCCCTACCCATCTCCAGGATCCAGCAGATCTGTTAAATGCTGTGGCATCTTATTGTGAGCAGTAGCTGAGCAAGTTCGTCAATGGAAGTTGTTTTTGTTTACTCATGTGTACGAGCGATTTGAAGTGCTCGATCCATTTACCTCGATTTATTTACTTGCAGAAACAAATACGTCAATCGGGATTGATTTATAGCTACTGGACTGTATATTTTGCAGAGATTAACTGTTCGAGTCTGACCTTCTCAAGCTCTCTGATAGGAACCTTTCCTTGTAGTAAAATGTCAGCTCTGGCCATTGAAACCGATGGAAAAGAAAAAAAGAGAGCCCGACGAAGGCTGTCACTCCTCGGCAAATGCTTCAGGCCAGGCATCGGTAACATTAGAGCCTGGTCTGTTAGAGTGTTGTGTTTCGCTAGGCTCGTCGATCATCTTTCTAGTTCTACAAGCCCAATATGTTTTGAATTATGGCAAAAATATTCCACCCAGTCCAATGATGGGTAGTGGCCTGAAACCATGTCAAAAATTTGGTAGTTAAGTTATATAATACCCCTCTATTCTATGCTTTCTAGTCGTAAATTTCAGCCGTCAAATAAACATCTCACTTTAAAGGTTGTAAAATAATTTTTTATCATAAACATCAAAGTAATTAATAAAAACACCGTTGTTTAAACTCATGACTATTTATATAAAAAAATCATCTTAATTAAATAATCTTGTTTAATTAAAATAGAATTATAAAATTTGAATTCATTATTATCTAACCAATAAAATTAATATCGTGTTAAAAAATAATTTTAAATCAATAACTTACGTTTAATTTTATCAAATATAATATAAATAATGAGATTCGAACTCTTAATTATTTAGTTAACAAAAATATAATATTATTTAAAAAATATTTTAATCAAAAAATTTAAATTTTTAGATAAAATTATAAAAATAATTTTATATTATCCTATAATCCCATACCACGAGGATTTGGTCACATATTTGGACCTTTACAAGAGTCTTAAACGTCCTGCTTTGGATTTCTCGGTTTAGCATGTGAATTAGTGACCATGAATGCGACCCGGCTGATAATTTCTAAGCAAAAAACACACTCCTTTGGTTTTAAAATTCCAAACACACAGTGATCAAGAAACATACCACTTGGTGTCTTGGTCCTACCATGTGTTCAACAAAGATTAACGTTGATGTTTGACAGAAACTAAGGTCACAGTCACGGGGGTGTCGAGAGGTTGAAGCTCGAGTGTGCAAATTCGACTAGACCCCTGACAAAATGAACTCTAACCTGCAAAAGGCTGCGTGCCCATTGGCCATTAGATTGTATACTTCTATCAGCGTAGACTACAAAACGGGGCTTTAATTTTTCTAGAGGCTGTTGCCGAGGCGGTTCCGAAAAGTATGCCGATGGAGAACCAGTTTTTCCCTTTGACCAGATTTTTGAACTACTGTGTAAGGGGAAAAAACAAAAAATAAAAGGAAAAAACAAGTGCTTTGAAATAATTAAAGGATTGAATTGGACCCGTCAAATAAAATTTTGAAAATTAGAATATTCAAATTGATGGGAAATGGGATTTTTTGAAAATTAGACTAGGGTTGAACATCCTGGGATTGGTATCAGCCTTACACCTGGGGGCATCCTATACATGACCCTTGCTTTATCTTTGGAGAGTTTTTTCTAACATTAGCACATGAAAAAACTTGTATCTCGGACTAAAACAATTATAACAATAATTCTCATTTCAACACATAAACAATATCCGTGCATATAATATATGTGCCACCGATACGTCGTGCATCTATATGCACGACCATCCCATTAATTATTTTCGAGACAATTTCCTGTTTTTATATTTTTCCTTATTTCTTTTTTTTTTTCATTGTTTTTTGACGTTGCTCTTAACTCAGGCAAGTTAATCTTTCTCTTCACTGTAAAAAAAAAATAAAATTATCTCTCTATCTTCCTCCTAATAAACCTCACCTTTCTCTCTCTCTTTCATTCATTGGTTCTCTTTCTAGCCATCCACATGTGAAAACTAACGATTTCTCTCATTATTATTGTCACCGTCGTCATCATTGTTCACAAGCATCTCATTTAAACAATTCAAGGTATATTTACTTTCCCCTCTGTTAATATATTATTTTTCCTGGTTAATTTGTGAATTTTTCAGGATAAGGGTTTAGGGGTTTGGGTTGGGGTTTTTGATGATTTTACCTAGTTGAGCTATAATTTAAAATTAATTATATATAAAATTAGTCAAGGGAGTGTATGCATTGTCTTATTTAATTAAGTGAGTGTACACATCATGGGTTATTTTTTTCATTGTCTTGAGTTTTTTTCTTTATACACTAGGCAAATAACAGTGAAACATATAAGTTCTATTAAAAATAATTTATATATTTTTTATTCATACATGTATGCGTTGTTAGATTATATTCACGTCATTAAAATATAAAAAATAATTATATTACATTAAAGAATTGTTACTTGAACTTTTTATAGGCTTTTTTTAGTTATTGCCTTGCATTATTATTTTTTTAATTCTCACTAGAAAACCCTGATAACACTGAAAAATATAATATGTATTAATAAAATCTATGATTTTTTTATTCTATTCATGTCAAGTGTAATTAAAACCAACAGTTTACAATAATATAATTTCTAAGTGGTATTTTTTAGTAATTGCTATTTTTAAGATTTATATATGTTTATTTTAATTTATTATCAACTATCTTGACAATTAAATTTCTAAAAAAAAGCTAATAAAATATTAAAATTCTTAAATAAATAAATATAAAAAAGAAAATAATTAAATGGAATCCTTAATCAAGCTTTTACATGTTATTTTTTCTATTGCCTTAAAACTTAATTATTTGTATGATGTTAAAGTTATACTTAGAATGTATAGATTATACATGGTCATACTATTTAAAATGACATGGATATTAAATACAAAAAAAACCTACTATTTAAAACCTCTTGTACTGTGCATAATAAAGATTAGATAAAAAAAAAAACAAATCCATTTCAACCTCAATTAACAAAAAAATTCTTTTAATGACTTTATATTAATTTAATTGGTCAGATTTTAAGTTCGTTTCTCAATAATTATAAAGTTTAAATGTTTTTTTTATTAAATATTTATATAATTATTAATTTTAAAAATTAAAAAATGAATCGAGTGTTACCTAAATTATTTTAACAGTTATATTAATAAAAACAAAAAAGGATTTAAAAATCCCATGCAGGACACATATTTTATTGGATGCGCAAGGCCAAATTCTCTGTCTATTCCTCATAAAATCAATAATTAAACATCGAAATCTTTTATCTGCACAAGGCATGGAGGGGAGATTCCATGAAAGATCCTTTCCAGGCCAAGTGGCGGTGCCAGTCTCCAGCACATGATTACACCCACTGAATTTCAGCCTAGCCTGAGACCATCAGCCACTTCTGTCAATGGCGGAATTTACCTCTTATCACATCACATAGTTCCTCGGGATGATTTATTAGAAATAGAAATCAGACAATGCAGTGGAGATAATCGCCCTCCTCATTATTTTAATCTCCTGTTTATATGCCACAGCCCTCCATCAAAGACACGCTACGCAGTATAATTGCTTGAGTAAATGAAAAGTTATGTTTTTTTTATGGAGAATTATATTGATTGATTGATTGATTAAGAAAGAAAATATTTTTAAATCCAGGTGATAATGTCATTATAATTCTGTGCATCCAGATTTAATTTTCTCTCATCTCTCTTTCTATTCGTAGTATAACTATTGATAGATAATTTTACTATAATATATCCTAAAATTTATTATAAAATTTTAAAAATAATATACATTATATTTTAAAATATCAAATAACATGTGAAATTTTTAAATTAAAATATTATTTTCATACAATATCAAAAAATTAATAAATAAATAGTTATGAGTTTAAATCTTATTAATTTTTTTCCAATAAATAGTTATAAATTCATGGTTCGATGTTTTAGGATAAAAACCGATTCAAATTAGTTTGACTTGATTTTTTTTAATTTTAGCTCGGTTTTTTCTGGTTTGGATTTAATTTTAGACTTATAAAACCGAAATCGAACCGAACCGGTCGGTTTTTAAAAAAAATTTAATTGGTTTGATTGGTTTTTTTTCATGGTTTGATTTTTTTAATTATTTTTTCAGTTTTTTCTATTTAATCAGGTTTTTAATTTTTTTTTGCTCATTTTTATTTAAAAGATGCACAAATACAATAAAAAGATTGAATAATTCAACACCTTCAAGGAGTAACACGACTGAGTTATGTTCGTCAACCGCTAAAGTTAATTCTTTGACCATCTAACTACTACTAACTGTAGGTTGCATGTTCTTCGTATCCAGTGGAAGTGATCAAGTCATGAGTTAAAATAGCCTCTCATCTTATGATCGATTCAGTTCCAATCAAGCAGCACAACTCTTTTGCTACGGAGCTGTTAACGTTAACGAGGTGTAATGTCGTTTTCAGTTGAATTGATGTTTTATTTTTTAAAACTAAATTTAAATAGAAAAAGTAAATTTTTTTAATAATTATTGTTGAGCAGAATACCAAATGAAGTTAAGGGATTAGAAGTGTGTGTGAAAATATAATCGATTGTTTTTTAAAATATTTTTATTTTAGAAAGTATTAAAATAATATTTTTTATGTTTTGAAATTATTTTTAATATCACATTAAATTTTAACAAAAATAAATAAATTAAAACATACATTCAAATACGCGTGAACTATTGGTTAAATAACATATACTAAATAAAAAATTTACGCCACCCAAGCAATAAATAAAGCGAGCAAGAAGAACACGATCACAATAAAACCAACATCCCCTGCAATGGAATCATTCACAATGGCAACAGAGACAGTCAAACAGAATATGAGTGAGGCATGTTAGCCCTACAACACGGAGGAGCATCTACTTTTGCCTCACCTCTCTCTCTCTCTCTCTCTCTCTCTCTCTCCCTCTCTCTCACGTGAGTTAAAATTCTCCGCGAATCATCAAATCCTACTAAGAAAAGGAAAATCAATGGAGAAATAAAAAAAACAAAAAAACAAAAATGGTATATTTCTTCTCTAATCTCATGCTGGTGACCTCTATGTCATGTGGTGTGTGGCCCCATGGTGGAATCAGAAATGGGATGGAATGTAGTGGGAAAGTACTGTAGCTATCATGGGTACCAGCTCATTTTTAATTTTCTTCTTTCGTTCCTCTTCCCATTATCAGCACAAGAGGTCCTTATCCAGGGTCTGACATCGTGTTCTGTAACTCTATATAAATATAATGGCCTAAAAAATATTGTAAAGGAAGAGGAAAACAAATTGGGTCCTACATTAGAATTTTGCAAACACGATAAGCAAATAAGAAAAAAAATAAAATTGGGTCCTACACGTAACCATGGATTTTGGGGGGGCTCACTGAAAATTCAACCAGAAACGTGGCTCACATCCACATTTCAATGCTAAGCTCTCCCACTACCTTGATTCGGTTAAGTTTCTCATCTCTCTCTCGGAACACTTAGGGACACATCTTTTGTTTCTTTTTGGTTAAAGAGAGACATATTATGCTTAGAACCTTGTATGAGGATCAGTAGTTAAGTCATTTTTCCCCTTCTTTGGTGTGTTCTTTACGTGTTTCTTTGGCTGCTTGTTCAATTTGAAGATAAGCCTAAAATGAAAGTTCTTGGCTTTCTTAGAAATCAGAGTGTGATTTATGTGGGTTTTGGTTCTTGGATCCATTTCTTCTGGTAAGCAGCAAAAGTTGGTATCTTTCTTGATATTCCCTTTTCTTTTTAATTACTATATATACACAGGCGACTATTTAAAGTTTGCTACTTTTTTTTGGATGTTTGTTTCTCCGTTTACGCATTTCTTTTAAGTTACTACGTTGTTGGCTGGATTTGTGATTTTGATTCTTAATTGGGTTTTGGATTTGTTTCTTGGAAAGGTGGTGCAAGAAGGGAGATATTAGCTTTCTTTAATGGTCATAGTGATTTCCTTTCAAGCATATTTAGATTTTCTTTCTGTACTGAAATTTGGAGTAAGGTGAATTTAAAAGGTAACAAATAAAAGGAGTCTGTTTGGCTGAGAAGAGTGTTGTTGAATTGAAGTGAGGTAGTTAGATTCATAGGGCTGGCCTTGTGTTTTGCAACTACACCTTTTTGTTGAATTTGGGTCAACCCCGTAATTTTTCTTGAATACGTATGTGATTTGTGAACTCCTTCTCCCTCTCTCTATCACTCCGTGGGATTCAGTTTCAGTTTATTTTATGTAACATCCGCGGAAGAGGCACCTTGCTTGTTCCTTTTCTCCTTGTAATTCTTACTCTTACTCTTCCTCTTTATTTCTTTATTTTTTTATGCAATTCCCGTTTGCAAATTGCAATCTTGTTTTTCTATTTCTCTAAGAATCAATATCACAATCATAGAGTCCTAAAGAAATTGTATTGTTTGCTATTACAACTCTGATATTGATAGTTATATTGACATTGTTAATTGTCACAAGACGTCCTTGTAGTGCCTCAATTTCCTGTTTGAGGTGAGAAACAAAGTTAAGTAACATCAAGAAAGGAAAGCCCTATGATATTGGTATTGTGGCAGAAAAGTGAAAGCTTCAAGATTTACTCAATTACAAGCAATATATTCGAGCCAACATGGATGCCTGCGGTTTGCCTTTTTCTATGTGCTTTCCCCATCAGTTTTTTCACCACCACTAATGATTTTGAATTTTTACCTTTTGTTTTCTTTTTTCCTAATTGTTTTGATTTTTTCGGAGATCCTGATTTGAAATGTATGAGTATTAGCTTTCTTCTCATGCATGCTTCCCTTTGCAGTATACTGATGCTAGCTGTTCAAATTGCTTTTCAGATTCCTTTGGGATATGACCTTGGCAATAAGAGGCTTAGATGATTCTGGAGCTTTCAAGTTTATATTGATTAGTTGGAGACAGATGATTGAAAACAAAGTTGTCTGCCATTGGTTTGCTGTGTTAGATTAGAGGCTCAAGATGGATGGTACATCTGCCAATGCTCAAAAGGATGGCCAGGGTAAAGAGGATTCATTGCATAGCTTGAACCATGGAAGACAATTATCTGGTGACAATGAGCCAGACTGTTCCCAATCAGAATCAGAGAGGGTGATGGGAAGGGTATATTCACATCGCTATCTGCATTTAAAAGCTAAGCAATTGCAAAGCAGTAAAAGCTGCATCAAAGATTCATTCCTTCGAGGCATTCATGTCTTAGACAATTGGATTCCAAAGCATATAACAACAATTGATGAGAAATATCTTCGTCGTTGCCTAGAATTTATACATGCCAGCACTTCTCAGGCGGCTCCATGCAATGGCTCTATGTACTTGGATTGGGGAAACGTGGGTTTTTTCTCTGATGGCCTGAATATAGCTAGAACTGGGAGTGAAAATACATATGGTTTGGCCAGGTTTGATTTTAACTGTCCATTAGCTGGGACTGGGAATGCGGTCATTAGCCCAGCGGAACAGTGGATTGTTGGTTCGATCATGGGTAGCAAGAGCATGGTGAATATACTAAAGAGTCCTTTATTGCTCCAGTATGGTTCATATGACGGTGATGCCAATTTTGAGAAAGTGAGTTCCAGCGAGGTTAAAGGACCAATATGTTTTAATTTGATGAACTCTCCTAGTGGATTACATAGTTATTCACCACACAAGCTTGATAAAGAAGCACAAATTCCTGGAAGCCATAAATTTGGATCAGAGACTTTGCACAAAAGGCTTATTTCTATGTCGAGCTCAAACTCCACATGTTCTGATCAGTCTTCTTCTTCTCCGTCTGCTACTGTTACTCAGGGGACCCTCCAATGCACATGGAAGGGTGGAAACCCACATTTTGTCTTCTCCATAGACAATCAGAAGTTGGTCTATGTGGCTAACTTGTATAATGTTGATTCAGCAGATGATAAGGCTCTGGAGTATGTGTATTTATTCCATTCAAGAAAAGGTTCCCAAAAGGAACATATGAATCATGATAAAGAGTCGCACCTTGTAGGTAAGATGAAGGTGTCAACTTATTTTGCTCTTTGCCCAAAAAATTCAAGAATCGCGCAGAGAGAATTTGTTTTATTCGGTTATGAAAATTATGTGGGAGAGTGGCAAAGTTCAAGCCACGACCTCAGGAAGAACAAGGGATTGTCAAGCAGGGTGGCAGAAGTGTTCAGGACTGGTAACTCATCAAAGAGGAGAACTAACTCCAGATTTGGTGGATCCGGTGCCATACTGGAGAATTCTTCTTGGGAGCAATTTCAAGAGAGAGATAACATCATGGATGCACTTGGTGGCACCAATCTTTTAGAAAATCATCTTCCACCAAATCTTGAATTGGCTGCCATTTTGGTGAAAGATCATCTTCCTGAAAAGCGTCAGGAGAAGGTTGGAGGTTGGGGCTTGAATTTTCTCAAGAAAATGGCTGTAACGCAAGCAGAAGATGTGAAATCCTCAGTGCTCCCTGTCTGTTGTGCCCAAGATAGTGGTGATTGCTCAACAAGCATTGATATTCTCATTCCAGCTGGTCTTCACGGAGGTCCAAGGACCAGAAATGGTGGTCCTTCTAGTCTTATTGATAGGTGGAGATCAGGTGGACACTGTGACTGTGGTGGCTGGGACCTAGGCTGTCCATTAACAGTACTTAAAAGCAGATCAGCCCACAAAGAGTTTTCATCTCTAGCAGATACGCAAGGGGAGTGCAAGTTAGTTGATTTGTTCATAGGGGTGAGCCACATTCTATAAAGGCTTTATCCATAATATTTAAGGTGTCCGTTGCTAGTGGTGTCTCGATGGATATAAGCCAAAGCAACTGATAGAATTTGCTCTCTGTTTTTAATAGATCATTTTTGTTTCAAAATTTGTTGAGTTTCTTTGCTTCTTCTCCTCAATTTGTGGATTCTTTTATAAGCATTAATCTAAGCATGACCCTACTCTAATTTTTCAGGGTTCAGAGAATGGTGCCCCCTCCATGAGTATGGTGAATGTCCATGATGGCTTGTATTTTGTGCACTTTCAGTCAACATTGTCAGCTCTGCAGTCCTTCTCAATTGCAGTGGCATTTATCCATACCCAAAAAGTCCCAGTCTCCAACCAAAATATGTACAGGAGTTGACATAGGAAGATTTGTGGTTCAGCTTGATCTAGTTGTAACTCCCCTACTGTATCACAGCACTTTGTAAGTCAAAATTTAAGTAATTTATACATGAAGTAGGTTCATTTTTTGAAGTCTTTTGTTTTGATAGAATGTTTAGGATCATATTGTTCTTGCTGGTGATTGGGATTGGTTATCCTTTGACTTTCGGTCAAGAAACTCATGAAACCTCTATTCTATGATTGATTGTACAATTATTTTTTATGAAAAAAAAATTTCGTAAGGGCAATTATTTCTGGTGATTCGGATTGGTGCATTTGGCTATTACATGCACTTCTCTAGGGTATATGGTGGCATGTGCTTCTTAAATGGCTTAACTCATGGTGCTCCACAAGAGTGCAAATTGAGCGGTTAAATTTATTGATTTTCAAGTGGAAATAACTGGGATCCTTTTGTGGCTCGTGATGGTTCATGTTAATGCATGGTTCCCAATCATGAACTGAAACCTGTCGAATATACGGATTGAGGACTTCTTGCATTTGTAGGTAATGTGAACTCCAACTGTTGCTATCTGCACTGGTGAATTTTTTATTAGAGTCTTTCTCTTCTTAATCATATGCTATACACCCATTAAATCTATGGTCCTAAAGAGCCAATTGGCTTCTCTGGGTATAAGCACAACTCCATTTGTACTCACAAACTAAAATGCGATATTGCGGTTTCTATTTACTGTTTATTTACGTAGTGTTATAGTGCTAACATACAAGTGTAGATTTGTCTTTTTCATACTCCTTTTAAAAAAATTCAATCTCTAACTCATTACATTTTAAGCAGCGTGTGTTGAACAATAACATGTTTAGCATGCAGTAATTCATCCTGTAGGCGTGTGATCACATTCAGGAGTTAATTTCTGTAAAAAAAAATAGATATAGATTGTAAAGCTCAATTTCGCATTTCCTGGTAAAATCATGATATGGGATTCCCACAAGCAAACCTGCATGTTTCTTTTTTAGGTTATGCTTCTCTCATTGCTAAGTACGAGCAGCTCATTCTAATGCCCATGTTGTTTTGTTGAACTGGGGAAGTTCAGTTGCAAGTTTAACTTTACTATACATGTGTTGTGTGTGTTTATGATATTGTCATTCTAATGCCCATGTTGTTTTGGGCCAACTGGGAAAGTACTGTTGCAACTTTAACTTTCCTATGTATATGTAGTGCATGTTATGCTGTTGTTTTATCTTCAACCAGGCTCTGATTTTATACAGCCTTCGGTTGGCTTGGCTTGGCCAGTTATGCTTCAAATGTTCAATAAGTCAAGGTAAGCTTAGACCCTTCCAGCTTTTTTCTTTCTTTCGTTTCCTTTGCAGGTTTTTTTTTTTAAAAAAAAAACAAATAAAATTGGTACTATTAAGTCTAGTGTATGGAATCAAAAGATAATTCATTGAATATGATGGAGAATGTGAAATGCAGCATCCTTTGCCTTAGATGTTTCCAGAGCAAACTTAAGGAGTTAATGGCTGGACTGATCTCAAAAGCTTGCATGACGTGGTACATGGTTAAAGCCTAAAGATTTTATTTCACCCATTTAATTATCTTCTATGAATATATCTATGCATTGTATCTCCTCTGTACGTAATTTTTATTGTTTCTTTGTGGATGCAAGTGAGACTTGTTTCTCTGCTTCTATAATCTGGCAGGTGAATTTTTTATACATTCCGTGGTCCTTCAGTGCGTCAAGTTGAATTTATTGGTTTGTCCACTAAAGAACTGGGTAAGTTCTTACTTTTCTTGACCGAAATATATTTGGTTGAAATATAATAAATCCCGCTATGTATTAATCAAGGAAGAGTTGTGTCTAGCAACAATTTTCCCTGGCACACCCCTTATAATGGACGACAGTAATATGCTGTGTCTTTTAGCATTGCAAGCAGCTCTCCTGACTTTTCATCTTCCCTTGGTAGCTTCTGTAACGTAGGCAGCACTCAGAACCAGGAAAGAAAGTAGCCGGACAGGAGTAGGTAGGCGATTTAATTTGGAGCAACTTATTCATTAATTAATCACTTTATCTGTTATACCTAGACATGATTTGACTCCGTAAATTTCTTTTTCTTCGTTTGTTACATTCACTATATATTATGAATGGTGCGCAGAATATTATGATATATGAACGCCCGAGTTCAAGTGAATACTAACTGGAACAATGGAACTGTTTGAGGTATTTGTTATGGTTGCTGAATCCTTTCTTCCTTACTGGTCACCATCTGTCATGTATATATTGCGTAGTTGGGTAGCAATGCATTGTATTCAACCAAACATGAGGATGTAATTGGTAGCATGGATTTTCTGCCAGACGAATTATAGAGAACTTTCTCTAGGTTGTCTTTAACTCTTGTCCTTTGGGACAGTTTTTATTCTGGTGCAGGGGAGATTACATTGCAAATCTTCATGATCAAGGCAGGCACCTTCTTGTCAGATATTGAAACATGGAAACAAGCTTATCGTGATCAGGCATCTTCCTCCCATTAAATAAGCTTTAGATTCGACCATTCCGCTTGCATAGCAAGTCTTTTCCCCTGCATCTGACAGGCAAAATGTACGTGTCTTTCAAGGATCATGATTTGACTGTCTCAAGTTAACAATGTTATCCAGACCATAAAAGAGGTTCTGTTCATCGGTTGACTGAATGCTGGGCCTCCCTGTCAAGGCATGCTCTGTAAAGATTATCTAATTTGACGAGGAGAATGCTTGGATCTTGAAATAGCACAGGAGGTTTACATTACAGTGAGAAAGGACAGTCTCGGAGCATGTAAACTAGTCAATTTCTCCTCCCTGCTTTCTTTCTCACAAAATTTCATTTTTCACGTCAACTAGACCATAACTTCGAGACCAGTCTCGAAAGATTTAAAATTTCTGGAGGAATTCCCGAAATGGCTCGGTTAACTGGGTCTAAATTCAAGCAGACAAGGAACTCCTGTTCTTAAAAAAATCAGTTGCGTCATCTCCTCCCATGGTGGTGGGTTTTGTTTTAGGTTGTTTTCTTGGTGTTGAAGAATCAAAAGGAAGTTGATGACCCTACTTTTGGAAAGATAGGAGCACGAGCCTCGCCCGAGCTGTCGCGGAGCTATTTTCAGAAGCTTTACATGAATCAAGAGCATGGAAAGTCATGAAAACGAACTAGAGCACTACCTGGTTTACCATTTAACGGAGTTTCCCTTGCATTTACTGAAGTGTGTTTAAGAAAATTTAATATATATTTTTTTTAATATTGAATTAAAAAAAAAAAGTCTCTTTCTCCACTAGATTGACCCTTTAGATTACTTGTAGTGTTTACATTACAATTAATTTATCATGTGAAAAAAAAAACGATTGGAATACATTTGTCTTTAAATTTCTTATTTTTCAAAAATCCTTCTTTTTTATATTAGCATATCAAAATAATAATAAAATATTAAAAATAGTTATTTAATATTTTTTTAATATAAATATATTTTAAAAAAACACTAAAATAAAAGTTTTTGCATTGCATACGGTTCTCAATGTTGAATCATCAAATTTGGATAGGCTTGTTTTACAAATTCAAATAGGACTACTCTTTTTATTTTTTATGATTAAAGATGAATTGTACTCTTCCATCCCCATCTCATGTTTATTGGATTCGTGATAAATAATCTCTCTCTCTATAAAACTTGGGGCAAGTTCAAAAATTCCTCATTAACACAGTGAGAAAAACAAACATTAAATTGATGTAAATACTAAATCTCAATATAACTATGAAACATTAATTAAATACGAATAAAAATTAGATAGATCAATTTTTTTAAAAAAATACTTCAATGGATAAATTTCTCAAGAAGTATATTTAACGAAAAACTAATAATAATGATGGTGTGAGATTGAGTTTTTCACGTAACCGGAGATAATGTTACTTGCACCCATCTTTATTTATTTTTATTATAGAAAACACTAAAAAATTCAAGTTTTTATTGTACACGTGTAGTGTTCATTCTCTTATATTTTATTGACTCACTATTTTTATTTTTTCCTAAAACATTTTTTTATATGGTTGCATTTTTTTTTTGGGCTAAATAAAAGGATAGTTGAATTGGATTTATTGAATGAGAACAAAATTAAAAAAAAAATAAAAAAAAAAAGAACGTCACAAATGAATGATGGTTTTAAAGTTCTCATAAAAAGTTTATTTTATCCTCACACTCTATATATTATATATATATTGATCCCTTAGAACATTTTTAATTTAATTTTGGTATAAAAAGCTAAATTTATTTTTAGTTTATTATTTGAAAAATAAGAGAGAGATTGCTAGATTCCAAAAATGAAAAGAGAAAATTATTGTCGGTCCCGATTTCGACCACCAAAATGATTAATCGTTTTGTCAAATTATTTCATTTGACGAGGGGTTTTCAATTTATGTTTTTTTTTTCTTATACTAAAAGTGCCTATAAAAATAAATGTGAGATCGAGAAAATTTTTACTTTCTGTTTGATTTTGGCTTTTAGGATTATTTTTTTTCAAGTCCATTGATGGATTTATTAAGACGCCAATGGTGTTTTTATAGGAGTTTTATGTAAAAAATTGATTGAAAATAAGTTTTGGGTAAAAAACCTTCATCTTAATTTTTTTAGTCATCAAAATGGTTGAAATCCATATAAAGTCAAAAGACACGTTATCTAACTTAATATTTTTTAAAAAAAATTGATCGCACGTGTTGGCTTGCCCTCCTAAATAAAATAGGCCCAGCGGCGCCTAACTTTTGTCTTGGTAATTTAGCTTTTTTTAAAGAAATCATGTTTTTTTATATGTGTTGTTTAAAACAATTTTTTTAATTTATATTTAAATTACTAACCCTTCTCTCTAATTTTTATTTTTTTGTATTTAGTCTTTTTTAAATAGTGATTGTTTTTAAGTATTTACTTTTGAACAGATTTTTCTAATCCATTTATAATTTTCTTTTTTATGTTTTATATAATTGAACTTTATTTTTTTAAAAAGCTTATTTATGTATAGTATTTCCAACAAGTGCAACATTGTGATTTATTTTTTTCTCTTTGATTTTATTCAATCAATTTTGCGTGTATGTCTATTTCTACTATTATTTAATTAAATAAAAAAAATAATTTAAGTATACAAAGTCATTGAATAAAATCAGGTAAATGAAATCACATTGCAAAATAAAATATCTTGATCTATATTTATCTATTGATTTTTTCAAATACATATTTAGTTATCGTTAATGAATTTTTTATATATATTTTTTTATTTTTTGATATATATGATTATTGATTTATTTAATTAGATGCGTGCATAGGCTTCTTAATTTACATTTAATATTTTTTTTATGTAAAAAGAAGTGTCAAAAAAGCTTACATGTTAAATTTTTTTGTTGAGAAAAATATTTAAAACTAGAGAAATACGAGTCAAATAGCTAGCTAAGATATATCTCATATTTATCTAATGGGATAGATTTAGTGCTTGTTTGTGAGTTTGATAAATGTTACTTTAAAAGTACTTTCGCTTGAGAATACATTAATACATACATATATATATATATAATTTATTTTTAATATTGATAAAAAATACTTAATTTTTTTTATAATAATTTTCAAAAACAACCGTGGAACCTCGATATTAAACAATGCCTTAGTTGGATAGAAATTGGGAGGGGTAGTTTTTTTATCCCTCCACATATTATGCATATTTGATCCCTCAATACCTTTTCAATTCAATTTTGGTATAGAAAATTTATTTTTGTTATATTCAGTCCATGATTTGAAAAATAAGAGGGAGATCGTTGTATTCCAGCAATGAAAAGAAAAAATTATTGTTGATCCTGATTTCGACCACCAAAACAGTTGATCATTTTGCCAGGTAATTTCATTTGATGAGGGTTTAATTTTTATCTATTTTTCTTACACTAAAAGCGCCTAAAAAAATAGATATGAGATCGAGAAGATTTTTAGTTTCTATTTGATTTTGGCTTTTGTGATAGTTTTTTTTTTCAAGTACATTGATTGATTTATTAAGACGTTAAGGTGTTTTTATAGGTGTTTTGAATAAAAAAAAGGATTGAAAATGAGTTTTGAGTAAAAAAACTGCACCTTAATTTTTTAGCCACCATAATAGCTAAAATCCAGGCAAAGTAAAAAAACATGTTGTTTGATTTATTTTTTTTCAATAAAATTAGCCTCACGTGCTAGCTTGCTCTCCTAAATAGATCAGGTCCAGAGGCACCTAACTTTTTTTTTTGGTAATTTAGTTTTTTTTTTTTAAATCATGTTTTTTTTATATGTGTTCTTTATTTTTTTTAAAATTTATATTTAAATTAATAACCCTTCTCTCTAATTTTTATTTTTTGTATTTAGTCTTTTTTAAATAGTGATTTTCTTTAGGTATTTATTTTTTGAAGAGATTTTCTAATCCATCTATAATTTTATTTTTTATTTTTTATATAATTGAACTTTATTTTTAAAAATAAAAACTTATTTATGAATAGTATTTCTAAGAAGTGTAACATTGCGATTTATTTTTTTTCTTTGATTTTATTCAATTAATTTTATATGCATGTCTATTTCTATCTATTATTTGATTAAATAAAAAAACTATTTTGAATATACAAAGTCATTGTATAGAATCGGGTAAATGAACCATGTTGTCAAATAAAATATTTTAATCTACAGCTGTCTCTTGACTTTTTCAAATGCGTATTTAGTTATCGTTAATGATTTTTATTTTATTTTTTGATAAATATAATTTTTGATTTATTTAATTAGATGCTTGCATAAGCTTATTAATTTATATTTAATATTTTTTATATAAAAAAATATATTAAAAAAGCTTACATGTTAAATTTTTTTGTTGAAAAAAATATTTGAACTTGGAGAAATACGAGTCAAATAGCTATCCCTTATTTATATATATATATATATATATATATCCAATGGGACTAAATCATTTAGTGTTGTTTGTGAGTTTGATAATAGTTTGAAAATGTATTAATATAATTTTTTTTAAATTTATTTTTAATATTAACATATTAAAGATAATTTTTTTTAATTTTTCAAAAACACCGTGGAACCTCAATATTAAACACTGCCTTGTCGGCTAGAAATTGGTAGTTTCGGCGTCGCAAGAAGAGTGGCTGTAAAAGGGAGCCAGGCCCAGGATTTTGAATAGGGCCCGGGACTCTGAATCGGGTCTGTATTTCTATTCACGATTTGACGAGGCCCCTCTTTTATTTACTAACAAGGACATAACCGGAAATATGAAAGCCCGTATACAAAAACCCTAGAATCTGAAAGCCGTCTATATAAATTCCCCAAACCCTAACCTCTCTCTCCGATTTCTCTTCAGCAGTCGAAGATGTCGAAGCGAGGTCAGTTCTCTATCTTCTCTTACGCTCTCTACTTTTCTTTTCTCTCTGAATTCCTAGGAAATGACACAAAACAGAGCAAAGTCATCACAGATCTCTTGCTTTGTCTATGCTAACAGTCAAAATCATCACAGATCTCTTGTTTTGTTTCTCATAATAGTTAGATCCTTAACACTGTTGTTCTTGTTGTTGTTGGTGGTGGGTTGAATGAAATACAGGACGTGGAGGATCAGCTGGTAACAAGTTCAGGATGTCACTGGGTCTGCCAGTGGCAGCAACAGTGAACTGTGCTGATAACACTGGTGCTAAGAACCTTTACATCATATCCGTGAAGGGAATTAAGGGTCGCTTGAACCGCTTGCCTTCTGCTTGCGTTGGTGATATGGTAATGGCCACCGTCAAGAAGGGGAAGCCTGATCTCAGGAAGAAGGTTATGCCTGCTGTCATTGTTAGGCAGCGTAAGCCTTGGCGCCGAAAGGATGGTGTTTTCATGTATTTTGAAGGTCATTATCTTCCCCTCTTTTATTCTGATATAGTGTCTTGCTATTTTAATATTACTCTTCTTTTTCAATCATTGCGTTTTATTTTATCTTTCTTTTTAACTGGTTGCGTGCAATTTGTTTATAATTTGAAATTTTATATAACACATTCGATTCAGATCTATTTTTGTAATAAATAAACGCATGTAGATTCTCATGTCTGTTGAAATAGGGTTTGCTGGTAACCAGCGTCATGATGCATGCGTATCTCCTTCCAGAGTTTGTGTGCGTTTAATGATATGACGCTACCTTAGCCCAGCTATATTGAACATGATCGAATATTTATCGAGTGTGAACTCTCTTATGTAGAATTACACTTTTCGCAATTCGATAAACTCTTTCATGGAAGCTCTCTATTTGAACTTATTCCAACAATTTCCATGCCTGAAGTGATGTTTGAATGGTTAATCACTGGTGATGTGGTGTTGAGCTTTTTTTTATCACTGTTTCTTTTCACCTCCCTTACCCAGCGAGATTGTATTTACTCACCTTACCCCAATCTGGATGGTAATTTTGTGTTATCATCCCTGTCAAGTCTGGGCCATGCATATTATGTTTAGTTTAGTTAGAGGTATCTCTGTATTGCATTGGTTTATTGTTTGTTAATTAGTTATTCAAACAACAGGCATATGTCAGGTATCCTCCTAAATACAATGGTTTGTAGCAATAGATGAACTCATTGCTGTTATAGTATAATTGATTCGGTGGTTTTGGTAGGCTAACATGACATGTTACCAGGCATATGTCAGGTATCCTCCTAAATACAATGGTTCATACAGTTACTTGTCTGATAAATTGACCGTGTCCCTCGTTACTGATATGCTGAGTCATTAAATTTGCATATCTGCTCCATTTGGACCCAGCATTTATACATTTGAAAATGATTTTTTTCTTTGATGTTGCAACAATTCCACTCTAATTGATAGTCATTAGGAATATCAGCATCATGTTTGGTTATGTATCTATTTTGTTAGGGGGGATGGGATTTTCTGATTGCACCAGATTGTAAAAGTAAAATTTAACCTTAACACAACTCTGCTATTTGATACCTAAAGTAGGCTATTTTTATGGCTGTTTGCTCGAAGGATTTTAAAAAATAATTTGTTTGTTCCTGAATCAGAAGGTTTTTTTGGTTTTTTGGCAGATAATGCTGGTGTCATTGTGAACCCCAAAGGAGAAATGAAAGGTACACAGCCAATACTTGTATGCAACCCTTAGTTTTTTACTTAACATCTGGGGGTCCATGACAGCCACCATTCTTCCAGGGCTTTGAGATGTACAATTCTGCTTGCATTGTTTCTCTTTTGATCACATTTCCCTTTGTTGTTTCTTTCAGGTTCAGCAATTACCGGTCCAATTGGAAAGGAGTGTGCTGATCTTTGGCCTAGGATTGCAAGTGCAGCTAATGCTATCGTTTAAGAGCTTTAATTTGTCCGTTCCTTTTCTTTGGGAATCATACTGTCGTTAAGTCCTATGTGTTTTTGTAGGGTTAATTTTAGTTGTGTTTTTGATATTTTGACTAAATTTTGTTTGGAGTTTTATATGCAGTAATGAACTTTATGGATTTTGTGCAAGAAAGTTATAATTTTGGTCTTCATTTCAAGTTTTTTGTCAGCTTTTCATCTAAATTTCTATCCCTATAAAAAAAGCTGAATCCTTCGTGTCATCTTTATCTGTAGTCTCTGATTGATTCATGGGTGTCAAACAGTAGTGCATTGTAATTTTTAGAGTTGTTTAAAATAATGATGTTAAAAAGAAAAATCAGATTCAAATGAAGCAACTTTTCATCAAACAATCGATTTACAAGTGTTTTAGTATTTCAAATTTACGCTGAAATTGAAAAACACATCGTATTACGTAGTAAATTTTACACTTTTCCAACTAAGAAAATTGAAAGATATAATACACTGTTCTTCATTGTTTTAAGCAATATAATACGTTGGATTATTTTTAAAGTTTTCATATTTAATAAATGTCATAATTTATTATTTGTTATTGCAAGTCTAATATAAAATGTTATTCCTATTTTAGAAGTCAAGCACAATTATTTTTATAATTTTTAATTTGAATGAAATAAAAGTAGTATTTTTACAGTTAGATGATCATAAATACAAAAGATCAATATGGTGTTTTTTTATATTAGTTGTGTTCTTGATGTTCTTTTAATAAATACAATTTGTATTTTTTCACTTAAAAAAAAGAAAATGGAGAAAACACTTGGAGATGAGAAGTAGTTTTATGCTGGTAAACACGCACTTTGTTTTCCTATCGATTGAAATATCAATTTTCTTTAATTTGGGGCATCTTGGCCAGCATGTGAAGTAGAATCAAGTCACAGTTTCTACTTTCTTGATCCATCTCCCAGAAAATATGTTTTTTATAAACCACATTTCCCCCACTTATAAAATGTTAACTTGTCCGGCGTTGTGTTAGCTTACTTGCTGAAAATGTTTTCGAAATTCACTGGCATATACTTGCACATGTATCCAGTAATCATGGGAGTAAAATTTTAATCTTTTAAGATTGATCTAGATGCAGTTCATAATTCCCTACTTTCCTTCTGTGGCATAAGTTGCAGAGTCACTTCGATGCTTGGCTCTGTGTATGTTTTGTATATTTATAGGGAAAAGGGGAGAAGGGAACCATCCCTGGAAATGAAATCAATACAGCATGACAAGCAGCCTCCTGTCTCCATAATAGTAAGACAAAGAATTTGCTTGGATCTCGAAACAGATTAGAAAATTAAGCCGATCATGAGAGTCACAGACACATGAAATATACGTTTAGTTTACCGTGTGGCATTTGATCCTTCATGGAAAGTGTCTTTTGATAGCAAAAACAAAGTATGGTTTTTTTATTTTTATTAACGTGAATGTTCAAGTTAGTTTGCATGTATCTTAATTAATTTTACGGGTCTTAAAATTAACAATTATGTAAATCTCTAGTGGTTCTAAGATTTGTGATATTCGAATTGATAATCTCTAAAAAGCAAACCTAAAATCTAATTAGTTAAACTATATCCTTCCGGGTTAAAAAAACAAAGCATAGTTTACTTACAGAAAGAGTGGCATAGCTCATAGCATAGTACTGTATGAGGATTACTCTATGAAAGCCAGACATTTCCCCCTTTTATTTCTTTTTTATCCCAGTTATTTCAGTCATATACGATGATTTGCATCCCCTTTTTGAAGATTTTCTATGGAATCAATGCTTAGCACAAAACCGACCTGAAATCAGTTATCAGAAAAGGAAAAGATCAGTCAAAATCGAAGTTGGACATCAATTCTGCAAGCAATTTTGTTATCCCTTCCTCTTAAGTCTATCATGATATGGCTCGCAAGTCAAAGCTGGGCATCAATTCTGTAAGCAAACTGCAAGAGTGAGAACAGCCTGCAACAATGGCTCTCTTAATTAATGTTCCTCTCTTGAAAAACTCACTTGCTAGTCATATAAATATATAAAAAAACTCTCTTGAAAAACTCACTTGCTAGTCATCAATGGAGAACTGGCTTTCTATTTTTTCCCGTCTTTCCCAAAACTATAGATCAAGAATCTCCTTCTGTTGTAATTATGATAAAAAAGAAAAGAAGAGAAAAGAAAGATGATCACGCTAGCTAACATCTCCAGCTCCAAACTCCGACTTTGAAATGTCCCCATCACAAATGTTATTAATGAAGAATGACTATAAAAGAGAAGAAAACTTAAAAGGCTTTGTGATTTTATCATCTAAATCATCCCGAACAGGACTCTCATAAGTAGCAGGTGCAAAAGGTGCCTCCCTTGCTAGTGAATCCTTCTCAATCTCCCTAGCCATTAGTTTCTTGTTTCTGCTGTGTCTGTACCTTTTTAATCTTTTTCTTTCTTCTTATCTGATCAAGCGCTTGCTTTCTACTTCTCTTTCTTTGCAGTGCAACCTAGCCGTTGTGTCAATGTATATTGAGCAAGCTAGCGAGCTAGGCAAGGCAAGCGAAGCGGCGTGGCAGCCATGCAGAGATGGCTGCTTGCTTTGCTTCGAACTTTGCCGCGGCAAGCTCTAGCAGAACTGAGCAAGTATTTATGAATTTCTGATACTTTTCTTCCTTCTGTTTCCAGATAATCTAATTAAATTAAACACAGTTAAAACGTGAAACTGTTACAAGCAACATGGTCGTGTGTCCAGCAGAGACGTTACCGCCTACTAGTTTGCTTGGGGAAACCATTCCTTTTTTTTTTTTATTATTATTCTTTTTTTTTTTCCATTCAAAATATGTAATTTTTTTTATAAAATAAAATAAAATTGGTTTCAACAACTTTTATGTAACCCGGGACTTATCTCCGGTTGATTCTTAAATTGAGATTTAAAAACCATGCTTATGACATCGTCATAAAAAGAAGATTTTTGAAAAAAAATATTATATTTTTTTAAATTAATCTTTTTAATTTTTTTATATTGTTTAATGTAGTGGTATAAAAAATAAATTTTTAAAAATAAAAAATATATTATTTTGATATATTTTTAAATAAAAAATATTTTAAAAAATAATCGGTGATGATATTAAAAAAGAATACAGCACTTCCCATTCCTCAGTTCTTGGATGCCACGCACCGCAGGCTGCATGTGAACAACATGCTTGTGCTGTATTCTTCTCCTAGATAATATACACGGAGAATTATAGTTTATTTTCTAAATTTTATTGAGTGTGTAACAGTTTACATTTCATATTATTTTATAGTTTAGTCTATTTTAAACTTGTCAAAAATATAAATTGTGATTTCTGATTCTAGTAAATGTAAAAACAATTAAATTATAGAATCATCAAAATAATTTTCTCTAATATATATGAAAAACAAACATCTTGAACACCCGAGCCAACTTACTGAGTAACCAATATTCATCTTGGCTGGAGTGATTTTTATGGATCAGCAAACTAGATGTGGAAAAAGTTATTGTAAAATACTAGGAGGTTGATTTTTTTATGTAATAAAATTGAATGAACCAAGAAAAGAAAGAGAAAAAAAAATTGCTTAGGTTGTTTAAAAAAAGTTTGAAACTCTCTCAACTGTGCATGCTATTTTAGTAGTGTTCTTCAATGGTAAAATTTATTTCTGGATTAGTTTTGCATGCCAAACAAGATCATTTAGTATCTTTTCCGCATAATCTTAAAAGATTTGATTTTTATATTAATTTGATGCATTTAAATGAATCCCACATCCTCACATACTCAATTGTTCTATATATATATATATAAAAAAAAAAACCACAGAAGATCACTTTATAACAGTGATCCCACAGGTCCTTGGCCTCTTCATGAATACTTCATTGGCTGCCAAGAACAGCCGGCTGTGTAATGGCTGGCTAAGCAGTTTGTGGACTTACTGTCACCATCATCTCTCCCGCAGAAGAGCTAATGCAAGATCTCACTCTATCGTCTTCCAGGCCAATCTTTGTGAGCCCTAATTAACATTCTGGTTATACTGCATTACTTCTGTTGCTGGTTTCCCTGACTAGCAGCCCTGTAAGGGAAGAGACAATTCTCGGAATCGAGGGCTTCTCTGAGCTGCACAAATACTGCAGGTAGACTGGACCTTCGCTGAAATGGGCTATGTAATTGACCTGTTCATTACAGAAACAGCTTGAGTACTTCTGCGACATGCTCAGGCATGGTTGTTCCGATCGAAGACCTTCTCTAGCCCTACACTGACTTTTGTTATGAAGAATAATCCATCTTCTGTCCTTGCTAGCCTGTTTGCCATGTTAGATTGTTTTCATATACCACAGCCAAATGAATATACTTTACAGCATAAATGTTCCAGATTTTTTGGGTTTAATGTCAAATTTAAGTAAAGTTTTCAAAATATAATTGCTATTTTTCTCTTAATTTTGATTTTAACTTTAATACTCCTACAAATAATGGATTACTATCCTTCTCTCTACCATAACCACTAAAATAACATTAATTCAATATTTTTTTAAATAAAATATATTTTTAAAAAGCATCCAAAAACAAAAGCTATGCAATTCAAGTGTGTTTAGTATTGTATTTGAAACTTTGTTTGAGTGTGTTTAAATTGAAAAAAAATATTAAACTAATATTTTTTTAGTATTTTGCATAATTTTAATATTTAAGAATTAAAAAAATTAAAAAATAATTATTTTAAAATATTTTTTAAAATCCCTCTACTTCATCATGTTATCAAACATACATGTCCAAACAATCAAATGAATTTTTTTTTTTTGGCTAAAGTCTCATCCATCAACTTCCTGCATGAAGATTGTTTAACTTTTAATTTTATCAAACATAGGCTATTCATCATTTTTAAAAATACAATTAATTATTTAAATTTTAAATTTATTTTTTAAAAATTATTAATTCAAGTTTTATAAATTTTATGATCATTTAAAATTTACATGATTATTAACTTTAAAATTTATAAAATTAAATGAGGTACACACAATTTTTTCTGAATATCTATAATAATAATAATAAAAATATATTCATACATGATCTAACATATTTATAAAAATATCCAGTCAAGACAATGCCACAAGTTGGAAGTGACCACATGACATCTTCTCCCCCGTACATTGGAAACTGGCCTTGGAAGAACAAGTTGGAACGTGTCGTGTCTTAACATTTCTCCAAACCTTAAAATAATCAAACAGAGACCGGAACATACAACAGAAACTAAAAAACCAGAAGAGGAGAAAGAAATGGCATCTCTCGTAACCCATTTGTGTGCCAGTCTTTTCCTTCTCCCTATTGGCCTACGACGTCTCTTCTGCTCCTCTTCTCTTTACCTCAAGAACACATCTCTTTTTAGATCCAAAACATGGTACCTCTCTGATCCCAAATGGATTAATCTTGATTTATATGCTCTCACTGTAGCCCTCCCTCTTGCTTCTTTCTCTCTAATCTTTCTTTTCTTCTCTATTAGTACGAGTCATATAACTTACCGTTTCTCGTTCTTGCATCAATCAGTGCTTCTATTTCTCTACTGGGTTTTGGCAATTCTGTTTGTTTTACGCGATAGCATTGACCTTTTAGTCATTCTTGATAATTTCTTGTTTGTGTTTGGTGGGATTTTGTTTTTTGTAGAGTATTCTTTTATTGGTGAGGGCACTTCTGGTCTTGTTGGTGAGGCTGTTTATGGTTTGTGTGGTAAGCTGAGTCTTGTTTGTGGACTTTGTTGTTTGTATTTGGCTATTAGGCCTGGTGCATTTTTTGCTGAGTATTGTTTGTGTTGTGGGTTGGTTTTGAAAGGGACTTGGTTTTTGCAAGCTGGGTTGTGTTTATATACTGATGTTTTTGGTTTGAAAGGGTGTCATAAGATTGAGATTTTGCCAGGAAGTGGAAATGTTGAGTTCAAGTGTGATCTTGAGGAGGATGGATTGAGGGGTGTGGCATTGGTGAATTTGTTGTTTGTTGGGCATGCAATTGTTGTCTTTCTTGTGAGCTTGGGGATGCTTGCATTGTTGTCAAGTAATAGGAATTTGAGGCATGGTGAAGCAAGTGATCCTTTGTTGGCAGGGCTTGAATCTGAGAGTGCTTTGATGCGGGCGCTTCCTGAATTTGAGGTGGAATGAAGTGTATTTTTTTTCTTCTAATTTCCCATGTATTTACGATACAAAATTTTAGTGTTTAATTGAATTTAAATCGATTGTTTGTCTATACATGTAAGGCAATGGTGTTCCTTCCTGATATGCTTTTGCTGTTTATGCACAGAAATGGGTTACAAGGTCGTCGTTTTAATTTTGAATTACATTTGATCAGTGAATGATTATGGTTAAGCTTTTTATTTATCGTTTTCGTTTAATGAGCAGTGTTGGCAAAACAATCAAAACTTGTGGAACTAATTAAGGTGGTTTGACTTGCTTTCATATCTATGTATTTGATGAGAGGCCATAACATAATCACGCGAACAGCCACATGCAGGTGCAATTTTGTAGGAAAATAAAAGCTCAGTTCAAATGAAATGTTAAATTTTTTTAGCTAATCATCATGCTAATATTTTACAACAGAATCGGCTGGCATTTTTTTCTTTCCTTTTTGTTTAGCAGGAGATGCTTCTAAAGTCAAGTTCCACTTTTTTATCTTGCAACTAGGTACTGTAAAAAAAATGTATTTTGTAATCTAATACGTACACAGATGGACTGCCAAACATTGAAGCAATTTGAGCTCGTTTATTTGCATTCTGTATCCAAAAGTGAAAATGAAGGTTGGTGCAAGACCACTTGCATACAGGATGGATTTCTAACATGTTACCATTTGCTGATATAATTATTGGAAACAGTCTCAAAATCATGTACATTTTATGAAATGTACGGGATGTAGAAAAGGCCTTGATTCTTATAATTGCCATACTAACATGTGCTTCCATAGATTAGGCATCGAGAGGCCAAGACTTGGAAACGGTTGCTGCGGTTGCCTGTTGGCATCGATAACATTTTCTGCCTACTCCAATGGGCAGGAGCAGGCACAGGATTTAGATATTAAAGGGCCAAAAAGAATGCATGTATGTATTTGAGAGGGGCTTCAATATCTGTTTCTGCCTGTAAGTAAAGGCTTATTGCTTTGTTATTTGGTAACTACCAAGTAGATATTTTGGAAACAGTTGTTGGGGTTGCCTATTGGCATTGGTTTTAAACATCTGTGGCATAATGAGGGCCTCCAAATTGAAGGAGGCTTCTGTGTTCCTCCCAAATTCATTGCTTCATATTGTTGTTATGAATTATGACATTTGAGTAATTCTCATTATTCAACTGGATGATAATGGTCACTGGTTCATTAGACCTCTGAAGTCATCAAAGTGTTTAAAGTTCAACATTTTATACAAGTTTATTTTGATATTTTCTTTCATTTGATTGTAAATACCCGCAAGCTTTAGAATATTTCCAGTTCTGCAGTGAATAATTAAGATTTCATCCCACTAACAGCATGTAAAGTAGCAAAACAAAGTATATTTCAATGGAATTTAGGATTCAAGGCAGAAATATGGTAGATTTTTTTTTACTATCGTTCAAGTTGAAGAAATTGCTATTTTAGTGGATAAAATGCACAAAGTGAAGCTCGTTAATTTGTGATTTTTATTTCTTTGATGCGTTTGGAGCCAATTAGAAGTTCTTTAGAATTTTTCAGATTTTGAATAAGGTAAAATTTAAGGACCTCTATGGTGTGAATTCACAGATGGATCATGGCCTTTATCAATTCGTGTATTTTTACTGTTGAACTTAGGTGCTATTGTTTTGCTGGATAGCTTCTCTCCTTTTCCCGTTCTCACATTCCTCTTCCTCACAAAACACGAATCTTTTGAGTATCATGGAACCTTTACTTAATTTATTTGTTGTAGAAGGCCGAAGTCTTTGCCCCCCTTCCAATTTTTTCTATCAAACTACAAAGAAATGGAATGTGACTATCCTTTCAGTGATCTACTTGCAAGATGCTTTATAAAAAAAAATGTTGTAGGAGCATGAGATGGATCCAGCGTTCATAAGAGGAAGATGTGATACAGGAGCAACATCTAAGTAGTATGTATGTTTAGTACTGTAGCACGCTACTGAAGGAAGACTTCTCTAAATGTGCCCTGGATAAAAGAAGAAAAGAGTCAGACAATAGTTGTGATTTAAATCAAGATATTTCTGGTATCCTGTAAGCAGCGTTGGATGACTTGTCTAAGATACTTTTTTACTTTGAATGATGAATTTTTTCTCACGTTCTGATGTCTGTTTTTTGCTAACAAACGAGCACTTTCTATCTGTTGATACTTTTGTTTGTCATCTTCTCCCTCACAGACACACACACAGACACACAAACACACACACACACTCAAGCATATGCATGCTTGTGTGTGCTCGCACTTTTTACCTTTTGTAGTTTAGTTTTCATCCACATTTATCTGTAACGCACAAGTCAAATTGGCAATTATGTTATCACTTTGAGAATTCTCAGCAGCAAATGATGTTGCTGGCTTTTGACCTATAAAGATACCAGATGCTTGTCTACTGGTTCAGTATTTTGATGTTCTGTGAAGTCTTCAATTGATGATCTCCAGAAGGAAACCTTGGAGATTTCTTCCTCTCGTTTACTAAAATCAGATTAATGGAACTGTTGCCACTACATCCTCTGGGAACATCTTGAGGTTTTTATTTTTAAAAAAATATTGGTATTTCTTGGTTGTTGACTTTCCTTGTTAAAATTTTCGATGTTTTGATTTTCATTTATATTCATATACCTATTCCTCAACTATCATTCTGCTTATCTGTTTGGTTTGTTTGCTGCTTTCATGATTTTTCCTATCCATTTTGCTAACCAGGCGTGTTCCACTTCAGAAAAGGGAAGCAAGTAGAAAAGCTTTAGGACCTTGTAAGATATATTTAAGCTGAGTTTGCAAATCTAAGATTGCTTGAAGAAATTTGGATGGCCAGCATTTTTCCTTTTTCATCAAGGTGGAGGTACCGCTGACTAAGAAAAAAATAGAGGGAAGGTTGTTGAGGAGGTCCTTTATAACATGCGTCTCTAGATATGCTGGTAAGGTAGAGTGATTGTACTAGAGTAGAAGGGTTGAGAGTATTAATATGGATGTTAGGGTGTGTAAATACACCATTAAAGTCTGGATAAGAAATGAGTACATAATCTGGATGGAGGGGGTGACTCCTCTTGAAGGGAACTTAAAGAGAAACTAGGATCTTCTCACATCCAACATCAAGTCTGAATGAACTGGTGAGGAATGTGATCACATTGAAGTATTAAGATGGAATAAGGAGGTTGATGGAAAAAATGTCATGGGCTAAAGTAAAAAACAAAAATGATTTAGTATCATAACAGCTTACAAAGAGCCTGACCTAAAATATTTCTGGATGGAAATCCATGGAAAGGAACCCAAATAGTTTAAGATTGAGGGTTATATGAGTCGAGACAATAATAAATAAATCGAAAATGACTCGAGTTGAAGTTGCAAGGAGAAAAAACAGGAAATGGTTTTTTTTTTTTTTTTTCTGAATTTCTTATATATATTGTAGCTTTAAACAGACTGGAGTGAAGAAAAAGGACTCAGTATTCTTTAAGGGGCACCACAAATAAGAAATCTTAACTGACATCTTTTAAGTGGCTATAGAAGAAACATATATCAGTAGCTTCAGTTCTTTTGGTGATCTAGGTAGGGTATCTTACGGGAGTCATTTGCAATGTCAATGTTCTAAAGTTGTTCTAGTTGGAGCACTAGTAAGCTGAAGAGAAATTCAACTACAAAGGTGCATCTGATGGAAATTCATGGTTCTACAGCCCTGCAAAGCAGATTTTGCTACCTACGTAATGATAATCACCTTTCCTTCTTACAGGTGTCTTCTTAGAAGGTTTGATGAAGAGGGTATGCTTATCAAGAAGGAGTTAGCAACTGAAACTTTAACAAGTAATAAAAACTAGAATTGTGTGAAACCGGAGTACATATCTGCTGGCAATTATAGATTCAAGTCTACTATCCAGAGAAATAATGTTTCAACTGTTAATCTTTTCTGTGTACACGGTTCGGCAAAACAAGGAAAATATACAAGTGGCTTGGTTGCTGGACTTTCAGAAAAACAATGTCAGTGCAGAAAATTTCTAGTAAGTTTCTCTGACCTCTTGATTTAGTTTAATACGTAAATAGATTTTGAAGTCTAGTTACACACATTAAAATAACTGTCACATTACAGGAGGTTGCACAAGCTTAACTAATCTTGCTTTTCTTTTTCCTGTTTGTGTATGATTAACTGATACAAACTGCAGAATTCCCATTACAGTGGTGTTGGTTAATAAGATTAGATTCATTTAACGATAGACCTGATGGCTCTTGAGTTTGCTCTATTACCATTGTCACAATCTTAGTATATTAGAGTAACATGCAGCTTTGATGTACTTCTACTAGACAAACGCAAGCTAATATTCATGGATAGAAGTTCACATAAGGCACAAAAGTACATCTCATAACTGAAAATAAGAATATATAACATGGAGTTTACATCATTCTAGCTTAGTATATCGCAGCGGAGAAGAGAACTTTGGGATTGTCAACCATCGTCTATGAAAACGCCGAAATCCATGAATTTTAATCCGAAAATGAATTTGCATGATCTTCCTGGTTAAATCACGACATCTTCTCTTAAAGTTTTTTGGTTTTGATAATCCGACCAATTTTCCAACATACCGACATTCTGCATGTGCTGGAACACAAACAAAACATGAATGTAAACCAAAAGTAAAAGAATATTTATTTGTCACTTCTTTCTTAACTCACTCAATTGTCGTCATTCTGCTGATGAGACTGTTGAGCAACAAATCATCGTTTTATAAGACATTCTTATTTTAGTATTTCTCTAATTGCCATATAGATGATGGAATGACTTGTGGGTTAGTTAAGAGTTTCTCAGCCCTGAATCCATCAAAACATAAGAGACATCATCTGGTGCCTCTATGTGAAGCAAAATTGAACTTGCCCTTGTTCTTTTCTTTAATTTTGTCTGTAATAACATAAATGACCTGAAAACTTTACCTTTAAACTTTTTAAAATCTTCATTTTCTTCCAATTTTTCCTTGTGCAGGACCTGCAAGTTGCAGTAAGAAAATTAGTCTCACTGTCCTCTTTTTGAGGGCTAATGTATTATAGACTTGTGATTGCTTTTCTTGCAATGTGGAGTTGCTAGGTTGGATCCAAAATTACCGTTTGGAGTGCAGGGGAAGAAAAACAAAAATCAAAATGCAAAACAGTTAATTTTTGAATGGCAACAAAGGAAAACTGTAATGCTCTTTGGTTATCAATCTTATGTTTAGGGTTTTTGTTCAGCACCTCAACCAAACTTTCCAGACGCTTTTGCATCCTTCTTTGTATGAAACCTCTGGTGCCCTATTGGAGAAAATCTTGTCAGCAAAGGACGTATGCGCTATGAACTCCAATGCTCAGCACCCCTCACGCCCAGAGAACCTCAATAGAAAATAAATAAAAGAAAAAAACCTTGATAGAAAATATTACCTTCACGTGTTTTTTCACATAGGCATAGAAGTTCAATAGACTCCATACTGTTTCGTCTAGTTTTTTACCTTCAACATGGCGTGAAGAAATATCTGGCAATATGGAAGCAAAAACGTCAGCTTAAACATACTCAACTTTTTCTTGTATGTTGATAACCATGTCTAAGAGGGGGAAGATAACAAATGCTATTATTAATATCGAAATGAGAATTTTCAAAATCAATGAATTTAGTGCCTGTATATTGTGTACCGAAGTTATAGCTAGTTGTCAAGCAATTTAGTTATTTTCACTGATAATCATTGCAAAACGATGGAAATGTTGTTTAAACCACTCTATTCGTGGTTTCGTCTTCAGTTATGAGCAAGGGAATACCAAAAGAGACAAACCCTCCATTGGTGCTTAAATCTTCTAAAGGTTCTCCTCTCAGTTCTGGCGGAGGAATGGGTGACCAGGTGCATGGTGGTGCTTTGGCCCATTTTTCTGAACTACCCACATCCATGAGTTCCTATTGCAAAAGGAAAAGGGGAAAGGATAGTGAAGATGCCGTGTTTTTTAAATAACAAGAAGAAGAGAATTCAGGATCAAACCAAAAATCAGGTGAGTCTCCGATGTTTGGTGTTTTGCGAACCTGAAAGAAGGCTGTTGCTATAATCACATCTGAGTGCTCCTTAAAACGCATTGGGAATACTGCTGTGATTTTTTGTGGCTGTCAAGCAAAAAATATTATTTCAATTTAGCAGCCTGTACTCGAATATGAAGTCTAATATTGTTCCTCAGGGATTGAAACCTTAAATAGAAGAAGATGATGATTGCCTGAGTGGTATTACCTGTCTGATGACATAGAAGGGCTCTCTTGGGTGATAAACAAGTTTAATTGGCTTATTCATTCCTTGGGATGTGTCCTGGGAATTGACATTTCTCAACATTTCTTTCAGCTGGGAACATAGTATAACTGCTTGCACTGAGGAAATTTGTGTAATCACTTTGTAAGAGTCTGGAAAGGAACATTTGTATCAGCATGATTACGAAGTGCAGAAATTTCACAGCATGGTATGAAAATGGGCAAAAAAATAAACATTTCCTATTATAATTTAGGCTGGTAAAACAAACCTAGTTTAAGGCACTTGTATATTTAGGATTGCTAGATAAAAGTGAGAATTTAGGATCTTGAGTTGAATGCTTTGTCTGCATTTAGTAGAAGTCCTTTTTTCAAATATTTTGTTCAACTCTTATTATTGTTTCAGCTCTCCACCTAAACAGATGGTACTATTTTCTGAGTTGTTGACTCTTTTCAGGAGTATTATCAGCTAATCTCTTTATTTCCTACTCTCAGTGTCACGGAGAACTTGGTATGGATGTCTTCAAATCTGAGATTGTGGACAGTGGAACTGGCAGAAGCAGGAAACCTGTTATTTAAGAGGACAGCTAACTCAGTACTACAGTGATCTGGAACTCTAGGCGATCAAAGATTCAAAATGTCAGGTTTAGAATGTCTAGTTTGGGTGGTTGAACTTTTCTTTGTACTGTTAATTTGTCTTTGCTGTAACACCTGAACTCAGGTTTACTGCATGGAGTTCTTGTATCTCCTGTTTGTGTAAAGAATTTACACAACTTTCTTCTCGTTCAAGCTCTAGCTTATTTTCTTTCTTCTTTTGTAGACTGATAGTTTGAATCCATGTTTTCTCTGTATATTCCATACTGATGCTATAATATATTGAAAACCACTCTCGATTTTTAGTTGAATAGAAGGAATAATATGCTTAAATTCAAGACAGCACTAGTATGTGCCACAAAGCACCAATAAGCTCTTGTTTTTTATATATATAATTATTGTTATCGCGATGATTTGGAGAAGTAGCAAACCTTTTCCACGTGGAATCTTTGCAAGATTTAGCTTTAGGGTAAGCTGATATCCTTCTTTTGCAGGTTCAACAATCTCCACAGCATCCGAGCAAACTTGCTTTACCATCTGCGTAGTGTACGATGACAAACCACATGATAGCAGGGCTCCCTGGGACAGTAGTGGAGTTGATATTGACAGGTAGTTATTTTGTGGATCAGCTGCAGAAGACTGCGAACATTACAGGATGATTACCATAATAATTCTCAACATTTTGTTGAAAGCCTATATATGTCAGGATAGCACAAATTGACAGATAGTAAGCATGTCCTTCTTTAGCATGCACACAGCCATTAATCTCAACTATTTCCACAAATTGCAGATTTCCAGATGCTAAGTCATTCCAACTATTTGTGTTGACATTAGTTACCTGTAATTATCATGCTAAGAATGCAATAGACTAACCTGAACATGGTATTCCACGCACCCGAATTCATACAAGTGATGATCGATCTCCACGGGCTTCTCAGCACTATCATGAAAGGAAGAGCATCAATTTTCATCATGTTTTTGTTGATCATCCATGCAACTTGAGATACATGTTTGCTTACTTGGAATGTGAAGGAGAAGAAAGTAATTTCAAAACTGACCAGAGCAATGAATGCCTACTACTTTCAAGGTTAGCATTTTGATAGTTTCCTTTTCCTTTCCACGACTACTAGAGCTTGAATATCTAGAATTGCATCCACAGAACATTTTCTATTTGTATATGAAATATACTGATGAGATAGTTCTGTAGAGGCAGAGACTTGTTACATGGAGTCGATGAGACAGACACCTTAGCAGAACTTATCATACATTTATTTCTTAATTTCCTGCTTTTTATTTAGGGTAAGCCAACGATAAATCATGTTGTATGCAGAAGTTACCATTAAACAAAGAAATTCAACCATCTCAGATATGATAAATGAGGATTAGCAACAAGTAAAATTCTACCTTGAGAATCTGATGGATCAAAAGTGCTTACTGGTATAACTTGAGCAGGATCTCCTTGAGTGCAGGGGACACCCTCTCAAAGCATGCCATGTTGAAGAATCCTCTATGAAGCTTTAACTCGCATGGTGGTGGAAATGAACTGAGATATAGAACTCCAAATCCACAGGTTTTGTCTATATCTGTGAACTTCGAGTAGAAAGCAAGTTGAAATCTTGCAATCATTGTGAGCAACCCAAGAAGCAAGTACCTACCGTTATTTCCCTCTCATCTCTCCATCTTTCTGCTTTGTCACTATGTTGTTTGTAGAGTAAGCTAAATCGATCACCTGCCAACATCCTCCTACTATAAGCTTCTGTTTGATTTTCCTATACTTGTGCCTATACTGTGAGGACATATTTTTTTAAAAAATGTTATTTAAATATCACAAGTGCATTTTAAAAAAGAAAAAAAATAAATCAACTATTGGGTTAACGGTTCAAATTTTATATATATATATATAAAGCACTTATGATAACTTAGAAAAAAATTATCTTTCTAAAAGGTTTAATTTTCAACTTATTAAATAAGAAAAGAAAAAAATAGGTAAATAAGGGACACGAAAAATCATTGCAAGTTAACCCGGGTTAGCATGATAAATATATCATCTGGTAATAAAAGACAAGTTAACCTAGTTTAATTTATCAAACTCGTGATTTAGGTCATAAGATTGAGATAACCTAATAAAAAATAAATCAAAGAAAACCACAAAGTTATTTAAAAAAAAAACAATATCAAACAATGAAATAAAAAAATAAAACAAGTTAAAAACCAAAAATAAGTCAAACTATGTTGATTTTTCAAACTCATGATCCAGGTTAGTGAACCAAAAGCATATACATGGACAAACTACAAAGTTCAATTCTTAATTAATCAAATGTTGAAAGATAAAATTGAAATTTTTTTTTAATAAAAAATAGCAATTAAAAGAATGAAAATAAAAAATAAAAAATAAATTAGAGGACAACAATGAATTTTCTATTGAAGGTTGAAATTAAAAAGAAAAATTATTGTAACAAAAGGACCAAAAAATAGAATGAATGAGGACTAAATTGAAAAAATAATACATCATTAATTTGAAATAAAAAAATTGTACAAAAATATTAAGAAAAAAATAAAAAATAATAAGGACCAAATTAAAAAAATAATTTATCACAAATTGGGATTGAAAGATGAAATAAAAAAAAAACTTTTACAAAAAAGTTAAAAGCAAAATTAGAAAAAAAAAATAATGACTGAAGTTAAATATCAATAACTAAGAGGATAATTCTAAAATTTTAAATGGCCAACACAATTATCAAGGGAATTGAGATAAAAGAGGAGACAAAAAGCTTCATTAACGACAATTCATCATGTCATTACCACTCACCACCCCACCAAGAAGAAGATGCCATGAAGATTCCAACGATACGATGAAAAGGTATTATGGCCACTAAAAGACACCACACATGATGCCAGAAGGCTGTAAACACCTTTTGCATGGTGTCATATACGTTACACGTGTCACTCACTTTTTTATTTTGATAATATTTTATGTTTATTAAAATATCAAGCTATTTTTGGCTAACTTGATAATAATAAAAAAAATCAAGTTGAAAAGATGAAAAAACACCTGGATGTAAGATTTTAAAAAATTGATTTTAAAATCAATTAAGTTATTTTACTATGCTTAAAAAAACAAAAAAAAACTCTTAAATGTTAGTTTTAGAAATTTTGTTTTTAAAAATAAATTAATAATTCTAATGTATTTTTAAAAATTAAAAGATAATTCTATCTCCGATAAATCTGGTAATAGCTAAAGCTTCTTATGGGAAAACTAAAATAACCTCAATACTAAGTTCATTGATTTAAAACAAGAATTATAATATTATAACGAATAGTGAAATATATGTAGATGTAAAATGAATATACTTTCAATAACTATAATACGACAATGCCTCTCTCTATTTTTTTTTTTTAATGTTTCGTCGTTATTTTACTTATACGTAAGACAATTGTCAATTAAAACAAAATAAATAGAGAGCGAATCTTCCAAAAAAACATAAGAAAAAAAGGAAAGTAAGGAACCTCTCTCATGAAAATCAAAACACAAACAACACTGAAAAATAATATAAATAATATGTTAAAAGTATGGTAACTTTTATTTTTAATTGTCTTTTAAAAATATATTTATCTTAAAAAAAAATGTTAAATTGAATTTTTTTTTGATATTTTTTGATATACTAATATTAAGAATAAAAAAATTATTTTAATGTATTTTTTAAAAAAAAATACTTTTAAAAAATATATTGCATTACAATTAAAAAAACACACACTAAATCTAGAATCTAATTAAAAAAGACTTTAATTCTTGATATACAAGATTATACAAGATAAGCATTCTGTATTAAATTTAGTTTAAAAAATAAAATTTATTGAAAATTATTAGATGAATCTTATTCATCATTAGGATAAATCAATAAATTTTTTACATATAATTAAATTTAATTGTATCATTTTATGACTGGTGCATTATTAATTCTTTTTATTAAAACTGCGGTATTAAAGGTGATCAGATTTATATTATAAATATTATTGACTAAATTGATGGTTAATGATTTATATAAATTTTATTGATTAATCTGTAATTTTATAAAGACCATCAACTAAATTGTTTTATCTATTAATTTATCGAAGCCAAAACACAACAGCACCATCGGAAACGGTCGTGAAAGGCAAAAGGCCCCTAGTATCATAATGATCTTCAAAACCAGCACCCCCACAGAAATTGTCTCCACTTCAGGCATCACCAAGACCCTTGACTAATCACAATATCCCACGTGGATAACTAGATCATAACGAGATTTAACTAACGTGCACCATCAACCACTTCATGTTCCGGTCGCCCGTGTCAATCACTGACAGCCGTCGTATCTCCTCTCCTCTCCACTCTTCAAAAAATAATAATAGACCAATAGTAGTAGTAATTAAGGGGGGAAAAAACATAAAAGGGTCTGAGGAGTCGTCTAATTTATATAAGAGAGCAAACAAGAATTACTATGTTTTGGGTTCCTCAAAAAAATCAATCTTTGGTTCTTTTCCTTTTTTGATTAAAAATTTAAATTAAATGGTTTCATTTTCTATCTTGTTTGATTTACTTTTTAGAACGATTAATCCTATCTTCTCTGTCTTATTGTTCGTTTCCTTTTTCACATGGCTATCTATCAATTAGCTTAACAAAACTCTTTTCTTTTCAAAGCTCCAGTCTTTCTGTCGCTTTCTTGGGAAAGCAATGTTATTTCCTCCTCCTCCTCCTCTCGATGACTCCTCCTTTTTATCCCTTCTCTTTTAGATTTCTTGAGAATATATATTTTCTTAACACAATTCAGAGCTTGATCGTGTAAGAAATGAGCGTTGACCTTTTATCTTGATCAAAACAGCCTTAACCACGCAAAAAGTTTGGATTTTGGGGTTAGGGTTTGTTAATTCTTGATGTTTGGAAATCTGGGCTGGTGTTATTTATGTTAAATGTCATTTTGATTGTTAGAATTGGTTTTTGATAGCATTGTTTTTGCTTTTTTTGTGTTGTGGTGTAAATTTGTAATAGTCAATGGAAAAGGATGTTGATAAGGATGCTAATGGATCAAAACACGAGCCTTTGATGATGACTTTAGACTCTCCAGATGTTGAGGAGGATGTTGAAGAGAATGGAGAAGATTATAGTGAGTTCCAGGCTTTGTTGCCTCCTAGGAAAGGTGGGATGTCAAGAAGTCCAGACAAAGTCAGGAGAAAAGTTCAGTGGAATGATAATAACGGGAATGAGCTTGTGGAGATTTTAGAATTCGAACCCAGGTAATTTCATAATTTTTGGTTGAGTTTTGGCATTTTTTACTGTTCTAGCTTAGCTTTTGTTGTTATCTGATATTTGATTCACAAGTTGAGTTATGAGTTTTTCAATTTTGGAAACTAGTTGTGACTTAATCATCAAAAAGATAAGTTGTTGGACTAGTGCATTTATGGGCATATGCAATACTTGATCATCTATGAGCAGATAAGCTTCAGATTAATTGATAGATGCTGGGTGAAATTATCCTGGCGGTTTTTAAGTTATTTCCAAGCATTTTGATGACTTGTTTTGGATTTGAGTTTTTTGACTTTTCCTCAATTTGAGGAGAAGTGTATCTGTATGAAGTATGAACATTAGGCAAGTTTCACGCATACCATGCAAGTATTTCTGGAACGAACTCTGATTAAGGAACAGGCTGAAGTGAGTCAAGTTGTTGTGGTATGAGCAGAGCTTGACCCTCTCGAGTCTGTATTCCTTTTTTGATTCTTGGTCACTCCCATTTACTGAACATAACAAATTACTTTGTATTTAGTTTGGAAGCCTTATGAAATAAGTTATCACTTATGAAGCCAATTTTCTTGTAATCTTTGAACAGCTACTCCTGTTGTGTTTTGCAATGGATATATCGCTTAAGTTCTTGCCTATCTCTTCTACATCTAGAATCAAAAGGACAAGCCCGTTCAACATCATCTAACAATAACAATGGGACCTAATTATCTAGAACACATAGAGCAAATGATATGCTATCAACTTTATTAGCAATGAGGAGGAATGAATATGATCATTATAATGTTGGAAACTTCAAACAAAAATGATTAAACTTTTGCTGGAGTTACTGTGAAACCTAGATTTTTATTTAAGCCGCTTGTGGTTAGTTTTTATCGATTGATCTGTTTGCCATCCGGTGTTTAACATCATTCAACCTTCAGGCTCATTTACTGTCATTTTAGTTTGATTGAACGTCAAGTGACCTCTGTTTCTCATGAAGGAAGTGGTTTGTGCTAAGAACGTTACTGTTATTTGGACTACAGTTATGATAAGATAAAGTTATTATCAAAAAAGGGAGAAATAAAGATTACACTGAAGTTTTAGCTATTGATAAGAGCAGTTGATTTTTTCCGTTGGCTTTCATTTATGTTGTGGATCTTGTTAGTAATCTAGTATCAGACTTTCCTTTGCCTCTGTCTAGTATCCTTGCAAGGTTCCATTAGGAAACAATTTTCTCATAAGATGACACATTATTCATTGTTCTTTTTTCTTTTCTTAGTACCATTAGCAAGTTTCTCTCCATTGCTTCCCACAAAAAGAAGGTGGCTAATAGTAGTTTCCTGGTGGGTTTTGATAAGACCCCTTTGTTTCAGCTGATTCAGTGCAGTTCGAGCGTGGATTTAGAAATCTACACTTTGGTCTTTGTCAACCACTCTGATTTGGTGGATGATTCAACCTGTCCCTTACATCTCATTTATTATTGTCAAGTATTATCTGGTGCAAGTTTTGCTGATTCATTTACGATATCCTCTCCGGATGTTTAATTGATGTTCAAAAAGTAGCCATTATTGCAATATACCTCCCTAAAATTGAGGATGAGACTTGTAAGAAGGATCCGAGTAAAATGAAAGTCAAGATAAGAAAAGAATATTAAAAAAAAAAACAAACTGAAGTCATCTATTCCTCTGGAACAAGAACCCGTTGCTTCTATATGTAGGAAAACCCTGTTGTAATGGTAATGTCTCGATTGTTGCATCATTTGGAACTTCTCAAATCGACCTGCTCTCTACTGTGGTTTTGATGTGGGTGGAAGGAACTGGTGTTATGATCAAAACATCTGTAGATAACACTCAACTGATTAAATCTGCGGTCAGTTCCAAGCATTCGGTGACCTTTTGAGCTCTTCAAATTTACTTTGTTGCCTTCATGAATCATAATTAATTGAAAAAACTAAACACCAACGTGTGTCCACAATAAACCCTTTAGCCTTTGATGTTATTTATCTGAGCATTGACTATCTTCTGTTCATAGATCTAATGTAAATTGACTATTATTGTCTCCCTCAATCTCCAGTTTTCCATTTGTGGCTGCAGTGATGCTGATGATTCTGATGTAGAGGATGGTACAGATTCTTGCTCATGTACAATAATGTAGATATCATCAGTACATCGATTTGTAGATTTCTGCTGGATAAGCTAGGAGGGTATTCACTCCAGCCACAGCATGATAATTGTGTGAAAGGATTGCTTTCCAAGTTCTTGTTGTAGGTGAGGCACCTCGCCATCCTTGTCAACATTTTGGCGCAGCTTGCAGAAGGGAAATTTAAAGAGGGATTTTGGTGGTTTCTTTTGTGGTGAGTTCTCAAACAAGCAGCTTTGAATTGGTGGATCTTTTCCTGGGAAATAAAACAGACAGAAATAAAGATGATCTAGCTCACATGAGATGTCATAGGATATCAATTAAAACTGAACATTTTTTCTTTTTGACATATGATTGTTTATAAGAGATGAATAACACTCTGACGATTAAAGTTACATTTACTTCACTCTCGTGACCACTCCATTATTCCTAATCCTATCATGCCACCTATTGTTTTTGCATTCTGCTGCATGTTTACAGGATCAAGTTTCCTGTGATGAACCTAGTGATCATGCATGATGTATGTAATGTGTAGGGATGAGTGGCACTTGTGGTGCTCTATTCCCTTTTAGGTTTCGAGTGTGTTCATGCATGATGTATGTAATGTGTAGGGATGAGTGGCACTTATGGTGCTTTTTTGGCGTTCTGTTAGTTTTTGCTATTGTGTTTAAAAACAATAAAAAAATTTAATTGTGATTTTAAAAAAACCAAATTTAAAAATATATATTTTTAGTTAAATTGTTGTGAGATGAATTTTTGTATGTAAAATAACTAAAAAATAGATATGTATAAATAAAAAATATGTTATTTTAATTTCTATCAAAATAAGGTTTGAAAAGTAATTGTTGGTGGACTCAGTGCAAAAAATAGAAGGTTTTTGGTTTTGAGATTCTTTTTTCTTTTGTTGTTGGGAAAAAAACAAAAGCTATAATAAAAAAAATACACAGGATGTTTTATAAATTCATGTTAAAAATAAATAAAAATTAATTATTTTAATATATTTTTAATTAAAAAATCTTTTAAAAGTCTAAGATGTACAACACAAACTAACAACAACTTCGGCAGACTCGTCATGATTAATTCTTGATATAGAATTGTATGCGCAAACCGAAACATTGGGATCTTGTAGATTAATACAGGAGTATCCTCAACTTGAACAGTTCTTGAAAGACATGTTTGTCCATTTTGCCAGTATTGGAAGACATGTTCCATCGCAAGAACCTTAACAGACCACCACCTTTTGTCTTCTAATGCAAACAAAACTAGAAAGTAGTTGACATGTGCCTCCTTGACCTCTGTATGTCTTTGGATTGACTTGGAAGGTAATCCTCCAGACTCTGATATACTTTAATGATTGTGAAAGTGAGAAACTGAGAATGATGATATTTGAAATTGAGCTGTTCAGCTAGTACTGATTCTAAGACAAACAGTAAACTGGAAAAAAGAGGAAAATAAAATAATGATGTCGAGGAACAAGACAGTTAAAGCTCATCTTCTTTACACTCAAAACAACACCAAGAAGTGGATCAAAAATCAGAAACAGAGACACGATCACATCATCCCAAATTGTTCCAACACTTGCCCAGTATAGGCTACAGAAAATAACAAGAGCAACCCCCCTGCTGCGTTTCCATTGACAGATTCATCCCAACCTCATATGAGAAGAACCTCTTTTGCTTTCTCGCCTGAGGTAGATTTCCAGGAAATTGGTCTCTAGCTTGGATCCATGTGTTTTTCTTTTTTCTTTTCTTTTTTTTTTGAATTTATCACTACCTTGAAGAGAGAAAAAATGGAATTTTCTTAGCAGGTCTCCAAGTTGGCAATGTCTGAAATGTGCGTATCTTCTTTATTTCTCCATGGATATGTACTGTCAAACAAGCTTTTCTTTGATGGATTGGTCTCAACATCATTGGATGCAGTTTTCTTCTGGTAAGAATCAGGAGGAACTACCCAGTTTGAGAGGCTAGCATCAACTGCAATTTCTTGCATGAGACCTGTGGAGTGACTGATATTCGAGAATGAACTAAGGGGTGGGTGTTGCTCAGATGCTACATTTTCTTTCCTCTGTTGCTTTGGTGGTTGTGTTCCCTTTGCCTTCACTGCTTTCCATTGACTGAGATTTTCCACTGGTTTCAGCACAGAATGAACATATTGGCGCGATCTCAATCCTCCCTCATTTGAATCACCGAGGGGCTTTAGATTTTCAGTTGTCCCCTCTTCTCCCAACTTTGTCAAAGAATTTCTTTTCTGTGAGCTCACAGATAAGGAGCTGAATTGTCCAAATAACTCCTTTTGATTTACTCTCAATTCGTCTATATCGCAGCCATTGTTATCATCATCTTCATCTTCTTCGTCGAATTCTTCTTCTTCATCATCCATATCACTTTCTTCATGTGGTATTTCATACTCTTCATAATAACTGTCAACGCAGTTTCTATATCTATAATTTGATGGATAAGATGCCATTTTGAACGATGAATCCCCTTCAGATATAGAAGAAGATTGCCTTTCTTTTGCTGCAACTTTGTCAGTCTCTTCCCCGTCACTTTCCCAGTAATCATTTCTGCACTCCTCTTTTGGAATAGGCTCATAAGTCTTGACATTCAAATTGAAGCTCACCTTCTTTCTAACCTTATAGGTCAATGACTCCTTAGGTCTTTTGCTGTCAATATAAAAAAACACACTCGCAAAAGAAACCAATCTTGACCGAGCACAAAATAAATACAAAAAGAGAGACCCCAAGCACTGAAAAATACAACAGAAAATTAAATGATTGGAGAATATGGTAAAAAATGAATTACAGGGACTGATGAATTAGTGAGGGACCTGAGTTCAGCTTCAGAGGTTATGGAATTCCCTGTTGTGCCAAAATCTGTAGAAACAGAATCTAGAGGTTCATACCTACCAAGTTTCTGCTACATCAAAAATAAAAAGATGGTAATATGTTTTAATGTAAAAAAAAAAACGGTAATTAAAGAAAAGAAAATTGTAAAGAAGTTAGCATACTTGGTCTCTAGAAGCCGGTTTTCTACGCTTTCTCCTAGAAGACAAGCAGAAACAGCCAAGAAAGCATCCCATCAGTTTGAGAGAAACCTCAAAGGATTCGAGGATGTTGTTAATGGTGAGATGGAGATTGGCTAAAAGTAAAGAGAGAGAAGGAGAAGGAGAAGGAGAAGGAGGCTGTCAAGTGGATTTGAAAACCATTTCGTGCTCCAACGGGATTTGAAAATGGGAACGTTGGGCTTCAATGATTGTAGTTTAGAAGTGGTGGTGGTGGTGGGTCGGGACTAGGTGGACCATGGGCGTTTGAACTATATGGCTTTACCATTAATAATATTTAAGGGAGCCTGAGACACGGGAACACATGAAAGCGATGAAACTACTTTTGTCTTCGCCTAGCGCGCGGTACAACCAGCTTCTTCATTTTTTTATTTTAATTTTATTTTTATATATTTTTAAATTATTTTAATAATAATTCAGTAATTCAGGATAAAACTCATTCATCAATCACCATAACTACTAAAATTATCTAATCCTGACCAGAAACATAACTTAACTGGTTTGATTTTAGATTTGTTTTATAAAAATTATTAGTTCGAGTCTCACAAACCTTAAAACAATTAGAAGCTTACATGATAATTAACTTCAAGATCCGTGAGATTAGTCGAAGTGCACACAAGTTAATCCAAATACCTACATTAATAAAAAAATTATCAAATCCCGGAAGAAATTTATTTTAGCTAGTAGAGTTGTTCATGTTATTTTTCCAACTTTTACACCTTCAATCACTGAGTTAAATTTATATATTAATCTTCAAGACTTAAACTTTTCAATCTTATCCCTTGAATAGACAATGCAAAACTCTCTCCAAATAATTCTTTAAGTTTGTGTATTTTAGAAACATTCAATTATATGCCCTTTATTTAAATACAATGAATCAATCTATAGTAAAGGAATTATTCACAAGAAGATCCTTGGTTATAATTCGTGGTTTATATGAGTTCGATATATTTTTTTTTGTTCAGTGATAAGAACTTGAAATTAAAAGATTTGTTTCATCTGTGATTTCAGGTTCGAGCATTGTGGTTGCTCATATAATGGTCATTGGAGACTTACATGGTCGTTAATTTTAAAGCCGGTGGAATTAGTCGAGACAAGCTGATCCGGACACCTATATTAATAAAAAAATAAATATAAATTCGATTCTTAGTTACACAAGTTGTTATTAAATAAAAAATTTATTGTATAAAAACACGACGTAATATTATGTTGATAAAAAGGCACAATAAAACATTTTTTATAACTCTATCAAAATCCCATTATTCCACTTTCTGCAATTCTTTACATGAAGCACCTATAGTAACATTTATTAAACTCAATTTATTTTGATGGGTTGGCTTAGAAATTTATAAATCTATAACCTAGATAAGATATTTATAAGTAAACCGTCTATCAATTTAGTCAAACTCATATCAATTATCAAAGTGAAATATATAAATAAAATTTTATTTTTACTGAAAAATAAAAAAAAAGATCTAACTTTTGAGTCAATTTGAAGACGTGTGGATTGATCTTATAAGGTAGTGATTTGTAGGAAAGACAATATAGATAGGATTTGATATTATATATATCCAAATCTAAATCTAAAATTATTATCTACGTACTTGACTCATAAATCAATGGGTATGGATTTTTAATTAAGTTTCAAGTACTCAAAACCCAACAACTATATAAATTAGAAGCAAATTGGATTGGCGGTTTGCGTGACAGTACGTGTTATGACCCTAATCCCGGATCCGTGACCGGCAATGCAGGAGAGGTGTCGAAAGAACACCCCGCCTACGCTAAGTCTCAGAATGGACATATCAAAAGAACAATTTATTCAAAAATACGCAGCGGCTCATAATATTCAGAAATATTATATTATTCAAAACTGATAAAACCAAATGATAGTTATTAAAACAAAAATAATAATAATTCATAATACTCATTACATTGTCAAAATCCAAATTTAATCAAATCAAGATAATAGTGGAGCGTCTAAGACATCAAATCAAAACTGAAAGGAAAGCCTCGCGAACAAGCAAGGCATACCGACCAGAACTGAAGAAACGGAAACACTCAACAAAGTCCAACTGATATCAGAAACTAAGAACCTGAAATAATATTAAAAATGAGAGGTGAGTTCAATCAACTCAGTGAGGGAATAACATTTAATATACATTTCAGATATTAATAGTTTGCAAGATGATATATCTTGATATACATATACATATACATATACGTACTAAACATATATCATAATGTAGTGGAATACATGTCAGAGATCAGATGACACCCGAAGGTGACCAGAAGACACCCGTCGGTGACCACTGTGGGATGATCAGTCACCACAGGCTGATGCCTCTTTCACCAGCTAGGTAACAGAATACTATGTGCACACAGGCTAACTACTCTCCGTTAGCATGGAGTTACTGACAAGTCCATATCAAGGCATAATAGATATTCACAGAATAATCAAAGAAACGTATATCATATCAAATAGAATTCACTTTGACAGATTGCGAGTGCAAATTCAAGAATAAATGAGTACTTGGAAAATAAAGCAACATATATAAATATTCAAGAGTTGTACTCATTGTATAATCAACATACATATTTATTTATATTATATGCATATTAAAGATTATTCCACTCACCCGGAAAATATAGAACTAAAAGGAATATCGGACGAAAGACCCGAAAATCCTATTAAGGATCGATATGAAAACCTACAATAAATATATGAAATTTACTCAAAAACAAATCAAACAAAAGATCCCAAAGCATAAAATAAAACCGGGCTTAATCTCCTAAGTTTATGGACTAAAACGACAATTTTCCAAAACAGGGACCAAAACGTAATTTTACAAAAATTTGAGGACCGAATTGTAAATATATAACCATACTGAAATTTATCCATAATTCGTCCTTATCTTTGTCCAGAATCTTGAATTATGCCCCAAGGTCCAAAATGTGATTTTATCAAAATATTAGGGGTCAAATCGTAATTTGTCAAATTGGAGGACCAAACTGAAAATATCATATATTCTTAATTATACTGAAATTTTGCCCTTAAATCATCCTCAGTTCTGTTCAGATTCTCAATTTATGCCCTAGGGACCAATCTGTAATATTTCCAAAGTTCGGGGACTAAACTGTAATTTTCACAAATTGAGGGACCAAATTGAATTTTCGTCATCTTCAACCTCAAACCCAGAATTCCAACAGATCATCTACTGTTATCTCCTGATTTCTAACACAATTTCACCATTTAAACAAAATCATAACTCCAAATCATTATCCTTCAATTCAATCTCTCAAAATCAACTAATTAATCAAATACCCACAATAATCAACTCCTAACCTTCAAATTAATTCATCAATTAACTCAAAATACAAACTTTAAAACTCTAAATTAATCAAAACTGAAATTAAAACTTAATTAACACGTAATTATACATAATCTTACCTTTTAAACTTATTTCCTTCAACTCTCTTCTCATTCCCTTATCTTTCCCTCTTTTCTCTTCTTCTTCTTCCTCTTTTCTTCTCTTCTCCCATAACCCTCTTTCTCTCAAAATCATATCCTTTTTTTTTTCTTCTTATTTATATTTATCAACTATTGATCAATTACCACACTACCCTTCAATCATTTATACCCTCTCTTTAAGCCTCCAAGGGCTTTGTTGCCATTTCCTATCTTTTTAATACAAAACATCACAGTACGAGTCCTATCAATTTTTTTTCAACACAAAAAAAAAGGTTTAAAAGATGGTTATATTTTCAAAAAAAAAGGAGAAAAATTTGATGATGAGGCTAAACCTTATTTAATTTGGTAATATAATAAAACAATCAATAACAACAAATAAATTTAAAAAAATACTGTTTTGATCAAAATTGAGTTAACAAGCGAAACCTATAATTTGACATATGAGATCACTATGACTCTATATAAAAATGGTATAAGCAAAAATTATAATAAAAAACTTGAAAAAAATAATTAAGTTAACTCTGTCTATTTTTTCAAACCCATGACTGAAAGAGTTAACAAAATCCCGATCAATAAAATATTAAGGGATAAAATTAAAAAAAAATTGATATAAAAAAATTAAAACAAAAAAAATAGCAACAAAAAAAATATGAACCAGATCTAGTATGAAATAAAATGAATTAAAATATAGAGGGATGCAATTGAAAAAATAATTTAATTAAAAAAATAATTAAAAAAATTAAAATTAAAAAAATAGTGACTAAATCTTGAAGGGTGAAAAAATTAAAAGAGGATTGAATTGAATAAAAAATTTAATTGTATGAATAATGTAAAATAAAAAAAATAAAAAACTATAAACCAGATCTAAAAGATAAATAAATCAAAAGGTTGTTTCAAAAACATGCAGGAGTTGACTATGGAATTGAGGAGGAGAGAGGAGAGGAAAAAAAAAAACGGCCATCGGTCCCAAAATATTTTTGCAATGCATGTTGCTCATGAATGGAGGTGATGCCGTGGAAATTAAATGCTGTTGTGGAAGTGTAGTTTGGCCATCGCACGAAGCTGTACTAAAATATTATTTAATCTAAATAGTTATATTAAATAATATTTTATTTATATAAAAAAAACTCTATAATTACAAAAAAAAAAAAAACAAAAAAAAAAGGGACAAAAACATCTTTTATCCCAAGACAAAGACGATCCTGATTCAAAGCATTGTTGTACAGTGCAGCTAAACTGAAAAAGTCGAAACATTCTTGTTAGTGTTTAAATTTTTGCTTCCAAAGGCTCGGTAATTTTACTGTGCAAATAACAATAAAAACACTAATGTGCCCTGTTTTCAAGGCTAATTGTGTTATGTTTATACCGGTAAAATTATCATTTTATTATTTTAATTTATAATAACAATGAGTTCATGTGCACAATAATAAATCAATAGTTAAACCAGTAGCCCTTTTAGTTTTTTTTAATAACAAGCTTGAACTGAGGCCTTAATCAACAATTTTACATTAAAACTATAAAAAAATGTTGTTGCTTAGTTGCCGTCGGTGGGTCTGTTGCAGGCTAGAGAAGAGAGGGAGACAAGTCATACGAAACGAAGGACAAAGTTGAGATTGGCTTTATATATATATATATATTGGGTCGAGGTTTGAGTAGCTTGGAATGTATCCATTAGATTATTTTTTTAATAAAAAAATATTAGATAATAAAATTAAAATAAATTTATAAAAAATAAATTAGTATAATTAGGAAGCCTCATTTTTAACAAATCTAATATTAAATATTGAAATTAAAAAAAAAAATTACTTGAGATCAATATACAATTTAACATAAAAAAACTAAGAATCATAATTCTTAAAACGATTTAACATTAAAGGATGAAATTAAAAAAAAATAATAAAATTTTAAATAGTAAAACTAGAAAAAAAACACAAAACACTATTCTAATAAATAATATTTTTGTTGGCGTGACTAAAATAATTTAGTCATACTATTTAATATTTTGTTAATAATACTTAACCTAAAATCTAATATTTTACTTTCGAATTTTATCTAAATTTAATCAAGTTAAAAATTATTTACTTATTTAGATCAGGTAAAAATCTAGTATTATCGAGTTGAAATATAATTTTTATTTTTAATGACTCAAAATAAACTTGACAACCATAACCCGAACATAATAAGCATTTTTCCTCCATCATATTATTGTTGGGTACTAGACATGTTAAAAACCTAATTTAAATTTTGATTTTTTTCCTTATTCTCTCTAGACTTGGATAATTAGTTGCTAAAATTATGTTACTTAGTTTCATAATAACATCTAAAAAAATATGAATATCCTATTTTTCACTTCACACGTTCTTTTGACTTGGATTAACATCTAAAAAAACTAAAATTATGTTTTCATTTTAAATTTATCTTCTTGAAGGTTTTTTCACAGTTTAGTCACAGTTATTTTTTAAAATATTTTTATTGCTGAAATATATTAAAATAATATATATTTTTTATTTTTTAAATTATTTTTGAAATCAATATATCAAAACAATTTAAAACATATATTTTTTTTAATTTTAAAAAAATAATTACAACCGTTTTTTTAAATGCTCTCGAAATTAGCTTTAATTCTTTAAGAGATCCAATACTGGTTCAGATTTTTTCTGCATGCTTTAATTATCATTTAAATTCTGGACTTGTTCTTACTTTGTTCAATTAAAAAATAGCCACTAAAATCTATCATTTACCTGCTCAACTCTATAATTGAATTTGAAAAATATCAAAACCCTATTATTCCAAAATTAGACTCAAACTCACATTTTCTTCGTAAATATAAAACTATAAAAGCCTTGAAACTCTTATTTTAATTTTAGAAGTTTCACTCATTTTTAATATATTTTTTTGTTGAACTTATAACTAAAATTCCAGAATTATAATTGAAACCATGAAAACCCTTATATCTGAACACTAATTTTGTGAATTAATAGTATTTGTCACATCCATTCTTTCTTATAATTTATATTTGTCTTTATCCTGGGACTTCTTAAATAATTAACTTTTTTTTTTAAAGAAAATTACATCCATTATTTTCATAACCTATTTATTTATTTTATTCATCTAATTTTATTTGGTCCCTATTCATCTAATTTCTTAAAGAATTTATTAATTTGTATTTTCGAGACTCAATTGTATTTAAAAATTTAAAATTTACTCGTAAATTTAGTTTTGTAGGGGTTCTCCTAATGGCCCGCAGCAACGAGTGGTAACATGATGTATTAAATTGCAAAAAACGACAAGGTTACACGTCCAAAACAAAAAAAAAAAACCACCACACCAAGTCACAACCGTCCATACGAATGAAAACAAATCTGGACCCTCCAAATCGCATAACCTCACATTATCATACTTCCCTCCCTCTCCCCAGCCCCCCTCTCCCTATAACCATAAAACTTCTCTCTCAAAAAGTCGCCACCATAACCAAACCCTCAAAAAAAAAAAAAAATCTCACCAAAAATGCTCAGAGCCCTCCAAAATTAAAAATCCAAAAAAACCCTAGTTCAGAGAGAGAGAGAGAGGGAGGGGGAGGGGCTCATCTATAGCTATATCTACATATCTAAATAATAGTACAGGCAATGGATTCAGATCAGGGAAAGCTATTTATTGGAGGGATTTCATGGGAGACGTCAGAGGAGAAGCTCGGTGAATATTTTACGCAATACGGCGACGTTTTGCAGACTGTCGTTATGAAAGATAAGACCACTGGTAGGCCTAGAGGCTTTGGCTTTGTCGTTTTTGCAGACCCTTCCGTTCTCGATAGGGTTCTTCAAGATACGCACACTATTGATGGTAGAACGGTGAGTTAAAGCTTTTATTCTTTATTATTTTTTACTCTTTAAGGCTTTTTTTGTGCTTTTTCGGCAATGTTTTTTTCCTTCTCGGGTTTTATTTTATCTGGTTCTTGGTTGAATTTCGATATATTTATTGCAATTTTGGAGTGTGATAGTAGGGTTCTTGAGCTCCTGGTTTATGGTAACAATTTTATTGGGTACGGTGTTACTGGCCGTTGGTTTCAGATTGATTTTGAATTAATTTTGTTGTATTTGCGAATGGGTTTTCGATACACTAGCTGCTTTTGAGTTGCTCAATTGAGTCAATTAAAGGAAATAGAAAATAAAAAAAGCAACTGCGGAGATCATCTTGTAACGATTCCGCCTCTAAGGTTGTATTCCATGTGACAAGAAACAGAGAAACCAACTCCTGTGAATAGTTTAATTGGAAGCTATAGAAAGGCCCTTTTGGTTTTTGAACACCCTGTGTCTTCTTTGAATCAGTTTCACTTATCGAATTTGCACTAGTTTTATGGACATTGTAGATGTAGTAGAGCTCGATGTGTCTTATGATAAATTATAGAAATGTTAAGCAACGACCATAAGCCTATTTCCATACATCATCCCATCTCTGGTTTGGTGTTCTCGCATGATAATTTTTTTTCAGGCGAGTTAAACCTCCAGACTCCTCTGCAGTTCAGGCACTGGTAGTGAGTCCATGTGATATATTGCATTGGTATTCAACGGGGTGGGTATGTGCCTTTTAATGCTGTTGAAGAGGACATGCAAATCAAAATTGCACATATTTAGCTAATTCACTGAATAAATCAATATATTACTACAGCTTCTTGTTATTAGGTAGCTTTTCAGCGAGAACAGATTGTTTGAAGTGGTGTTATTTGTGCTTGTGGTTACTTGATTCTAATTGCTCAACTATAGAGGTTTGTCAAAGAAGCTATTCATCTTTATTTAGTGGGGTTCAAATTTTATTTTTGTATTACACTGTACCAGGATTTGACAAGCTAGCACACCAGGTATACTGATTTATGTGAACAGTTTTGTGCTGAGATTGTGACCTTATGTTGATGTCGAGATTGTGACCTTATGTTGATGTCGAGATTGTGACACCAACCCAAGTATCCTTAAAGATTGGCTTTTTGACAAATCAATTTGTCTTATAACATGAGTTTATGCATATAGACCACACCTTTGTGAGAGTTGTTTATTTCTTTGGTGATTACTAGGCTTGTCATACATGAAGAATTTACTTATACAAGTTTAGAGGACTGTAATCAGATAAGATATCTTGGGAATTCTGCATGATGAATGAGTTTCCTGCTTTCAATTTGTATTCCTGCCTTCCAACCAGTTGCTTTGGTTATCAGGTTGAGGCAAAGAGGGCGTTATCAAGAGAGGAGCAGCAAACGAATGCCAGGGCTGGAAACTTGAATCCTGGTAGAAACACCAGCAGTGGTGGAAATATTCGGACCAAAAAGATATTTGTTGGAGGATTGCCTCCTACTCTAAATGATGATGGGTTTCGCCAGTATTTTGAAACCTTTGGCCTTGTAACTGATGTAGTAATAATGTACGACCAGAGCACCCAGCGACCTCGTGGATTTGGTTTTATTTCCTTTGATTCTGAAGATGCAGTTGACCTGGTGTTACAGAGAACATTCCACGATTTGAATGGTAAGCAAGTTGAAGTAAAACGAGCTCTTCCTAAAGAGGCCAATCCTGGTGGGGGTGGCCGCTCTATGGGTGGCGGTTACCAGAGCTACGGTGCATCTGGTGGCAACACAAACTCATATGATGGTCGAATGGATTCAAATAGGTATATGCAGCCTCAAGGCACTGGAGGTGGTTTTCCTCCTTATGGGTCATCTGGCTATAATGCAGCTGGATATGGATATGGTCCTGCCAGTAATGGTGTTGGTTATGGTGGCTATAGCAGCTATACTGGAGCTGGTGCTGGTTATGGGGGACCTTCAGGTGCGGTCTATGGGAATCCTAATGTTCCAAATCCTGGCTATGCAAGCGGTCCTCCTGGGGCACCTAGAAGTTCATGGAACAGTCAAGGTTCATCTGGCTATGGTGCTATGGGTTATGGGAGTGCTGCTTCTTGGGGTGCTTCAAATGCTGGTGCTGGCAGTGGTCCTGGTTCAGCGTCTGCTGGTCAATCTCCTGGTGGAGCCACTGGTTATGGGAATCAAGGTTATGGGTATGGTAGTTATGGTGGAAATGATGGATCTTATGTGAATCCAGTTGGGTATGGTGCTGTTGGAGGACGTTCTGGGGGCACTGCAAACAGTAATGCTGGTGGTCCTGGCGGGGCAGAACTACAGGGTAGCGGCGGCGGCTACATGGGGAGTGGATATGGTGATGCAAATGGAAATTCTGGGTATGGAAATGCATCATGGAGATCAGAGCAACCACAAACTTCTGGAAATTATGGGGGTTCTCAAGCAAATGGTCCTGGTGGTTATGGTGGTGGTTATGGTGGTTCTCAGGCCCGACAAGCCCAACAACAGTGATTGTGAACACCTTAGTTGCCTACCAGGTCTTCATCTCTGTTTGTGAGCGAGCATGTCTGGCTGTTCTCATGAGGTTCTCTGAAGATTTCTTGCTCCCAGCACCAGGGGAGCGGCTCAAATTGGATGATGCACTTTGGGAATGGTTGGGTTGCTTAAATCCCAGTAGTTTGCACTATCTGTTTTGCTAGTCTTTAATAATTAGTTCAAGGCGTGCTAGATGCCCTTCTTATTTAATGTTTGCTTATTGAGTGTAGTTCTTAATTCAGCGTGCTTACAATCATCTGCTAGCTGTTCTGGAACTTTTCGGCTCTCTATCCTAGTGTTTAACTGCGCATATAATATCTGTGTGTTGTTTGGTTTCAGCTGTATTATTTTATTGTTTCTTTAATATTGGGCACCTTTTGATCTGTTTTTGACTGGGAACAAGATGCTAGAAGCGATTTCTAGAACTTGATATGCTTACTTTAACTTGACAAGTAGGCTTACAGAGATTGAATTGAGAGTTTTAAACTGATAGCAGTGGAGCTATAAGCACTTCGTTGATCACTTCGTAAATGGATAGCGTTAATCGTAGTGGTAGTTGACACTTTGAAGATGACATAATCATTTCCCCCCTGTATTTGCCCTTGTGTTGTACAGGAGGAGATGCTCGAGTTCTAAGGTGAGGTCAAAGGGTCCACTCATGGCTGAACCCGAGCTTCCTAGTGGGGGTTTGTTCAGCATGGAAGTGTGAAGAGGACTTGTCAGTTGGATTTGTGATTAACCCAAGAAAAGCTTTTCCGGCTAGCAATGCCAACACTGCCACATTTTTTTTTTTGCAGATTCTTGGCATTGGAAGTCGTAAATTTCTCAATCATTCTGGTTTCTTGTGGACTGATGGATTTGTTAGACAGGGAGCTTGCGGTATGTTGACTTAATTAGTTAGCTGTGTTACATGGCAAGTTCCTATTACCTAATTGTTTAGGACACATAATTATGCGCTGGACTAGATAATGTGTCATTCCAATTGCTTAGAGCACCAGATAAGTTATCAATCGAAAACTTTAGTTGATCTTGGAATGTCGATGGCTTAATTACATTTTATGTCAAACTTATCTTTTGTGGGATACAGGATAAATATGCAAATGGTGTTGCCTGTCTAATTTGATGCATTTTCCTACTACTGATAACAAGTCTCGTAATGTTTTAATCTCATTCAAGAGTTGCCACGACCCATGATTTTCTTCTCCAATGGTTGGATGGCCTCGTCTGTTTTATAATTAGGTGGAAAATTCTCTGTTTGATTCCAAAATTTGTATTATGCGGCTGGATGCTCCCTTTTGAGTCTGCCTTTTCTGAGCTGTATTGCGTCTTTTTATCGGTTGGTTAGAAAAATGTTGGTCGGGCGTTTCTAATCGGGCATGGCGCATGCTTTACACCATATTTGCTAATACTTAGCGGGTAGGATGCTGTGCCCCTTAAGTTTTACAGTTCAACTATTAGCAACATGTACTTCTCGAGCTGAATGTACTGAAGTGATAGCAAGACGGTGGGTTAGTGATTCTGTAAAGTGCGAGGACACTAAGAACATGGTCATTGCCCTCCTGTTTTTGTTTTTTCTACCCTTTGTGTTGTGTTTCCAGCCTTGATGTCCAATATTTTATTGTGTATGGACAAAATTTTTATAGATACCTAGCGGTTTGTGTTCTTGGAAAGTAAATACCATGTTTTCCTGTCTTACGAGAAAGCAGTTTACTTCATTTCATACGGAATCCGAATTCTCAGTGCCGTGAATTTGGAACCACGTCGTCCTGCAATTTTACAGCTCATGATTTTCTTAAATTTTTTATCTCAATGGTGCGAAACCAGTGCCCCAATCTCTTAGTTGTAATGTCTTAATTTTCTACCCCATTTTCGTGTGGCGGATCATTTGGCTGCCATTTTTATTTCTTGAGATGCTCTTCTCAACAAGAAAAATTATCTCTAGTTGATGATCAGAAACACAAAAAAGAAAATCCCCCCACCATAGTTTGCGAAGAACTGAAATTTTTGCAATTGCTCTTTACCTCTTGTTCTCCAAGAAATGTTTTCTCCAGATTCTAATGGTGCGCTGGAAATGACTTCCTATAAATATTACATTATTTTCTGCGTAATGGTCAATGGCCACTATGAGCTAGAGAGGATCCATTGATTGTAAATTGAATTTGATAATGGTATTTTGGTATAAACATGAAATTTTTTATAACAGAAACAATCTTGTTGTATTTTAAACATTAAAGGTTTTTTTTATCAAATTTTTATATTTTATATTCAGTCTCAAAATAATAACAAAAATTCTTAATTTCAAGGGAGATCTTTGAATTTGGCTGCAAGATTCAATTAGCAGCAAATAATATACTTTTAGCTCTCTGACAACAAATGATCAAAGTTAACTAAATAAAGAAAAACAGGAAAACGAAGAAATCCATACTTGTACTGGCTTCAGTGTGATGGTGCTATCTTCCTTCCCAGAAAAGAATCAACACGCTGAAGGAAAACTTTTGTATGGATTGCTTAGTGCAACAACATTGCCAGGACGTGAAAATACAACCTACATTGCAGAGGAAATCAAATTTCTTTGCTTGTAAGCTGAAGGGACAGAATTTTAATAAAGCCATATGTAGTTTCGGATTAAACAAATCATGACATAAACATCTCATCAGCACGTAGCTGCTATCAACTATATATTCCGCAAGTAGTTATATATATGTCATAAATATTACCAAGTGTTTACTGATCACAAACATCCATTTTTCTGTATGTTGACAGTTAGTATAGGCATGTTCCAAAGAAGTTTAATGAGAGGTTGATTGATAATTACAAAAATCATATTATAGCTTTGAATAACAATATTGCAATCTTGAGATTTACCTGGTAATTTCCAAGTGTATATGTCTTGAAACCAGCTGCACAATAGTCAAAATAATACTCCCATGTTCGGATGAACTTCTCATTGAATCCCAGGGCAAGAATTTTTCTACAGAGAAAATCAATGCACCAGCATAAATAGCCGGTTTGATTCTAAAAATTATAGTTATTCTACAACCAGCCACTGAGATTATCAGTGGGAGAAAAAGGAGATGAAAATAAACAGAACGAACGATATAGGTTTCAGAAACTTCTGGTGACAATTATTGCAAATGCAATAGTCTGATGATCAATCAGGTAGTGGCGAGCAAACGCTAATTTTGATTCTGCACAAACTTTTGATGCATCCTACTACATGAACGTGTCTGTAAGGGAATCTATTCATCATACTGAAAATCAATTAAACTACTAAATTACCAGAATGAATGGCATGTGACTTGTAGCAGATTCTCAATAATTATTGGTCTGAAGGATTCTCTAATAATGCAACCAAGAATTTTTTACATTACAATCACATAGAATATTTTTCATTTTCTGAAAATAGGAAAAGCAATTCATTATTTCTTAAAGCCAACTATCTTCTTTTCTTTGGCACACGGATCAGGATCATGTCAAGCATTATTCATGCTAACTCTGTTGTAATTAAAGATTACTGCCTAGCAGGTAGCAGCGAATTCGAAAATGTAATATGATCAACGGAGTGTAAAAAATATTCTTAAAATGGTTCATATATCACGTCATGTTTTTAAATTAATACTATGTATAATTATATATTTTATTTTGTATAAGATTCATCAGTGATAATTGAAGGCGTAAAAGTGGTAGGCTAGGCATATCCATGATGGATGGAGACGCAAAAATTAGGTTAAAAAGGGCTCCTAATCAAGCCATATAAATATTATGAAAAAACTTGTGTCTTCCATCAACATATAAAAAACATAAAGTTTGGCATAAACTAGAAGGTTCTTTCTTCCTGGCAGAACATGGTGAAGCTGACACCATAAGTTTCAAAATAATCTGAAAAATTCTGAAGTGACTTTTACCTCTGATTCTCCAGGAAATTCTTTCTCCAATATTTAAGTGTTTGATAGTAATGAATTCCAATATTTTCCACATGCTCCACGCTGTGCAAACACAAACTTAAGTTCATTGTGCAGAAAAGTAATTTGAAGAAAGAACAATGGCATCAGCAGCAAAATTCAGCTAAAACTGACGGCTCTTACCACAGTCTCGATGAGGTGGCCATGGCCGATGTTATTCTTGTTAATGAAGGCAAGCATCCACCAGGAAAAATATATTCCTTAATAAAATCTGAGCTTTGCCTGTACTCATCATATCTTGCTTCTGGTATTGATATGAACTACAAAAAAATGTTTGGAAACAGTCAGCCCCCTCACTGTTAAGTAAAATGTACAATAATGTGCATGGCCCAAACTGCTAAAGAACCTGACAATTAAGCACTAACTTCTACCATCGCTCCCATTACCTTACAATTCAAAGGGGAAGAAATAAGCAAAAAAAATATAAAAATTCCAATATTTTCATTACCTGTAGGACAAGAAGCCCATTTTCTGCTAATACTGATTCGCAGCAGCCAAAAAACTCTTCCATGTATTCATGGCCAACGGCTTCTATCATTTCACTGGACAAGTGAAAGATGAGGGCCATTAAAATAATAGTATTAGTACAACATTTAAGATCAGAAAGTAATATTTCGGTGAGAGAACTCACCAGGATATTATTCTATCGTATTTGTGGGTCTTGGGCAATTGGCGATAGTCGCAGAGGTGAAATGCTATACGGTCCTGGTAACATGGTTCATGTTAAAAACAAGTTACTTGATTTCAGAAACAACCATGTCATGCTTCAGTACAAAGCAAAAGAAATCCACTCTAGAAAACCTTGTCACCATGACTGGGTTTTTTTTTAATGAGACATTGCCAACTTTTTCCTTGCTTACTTGCTATATAATACAATCTCTAATTATGTTTGAAAGCTTTAAAATCCATATGCATGTGAAACTGCAAAAGGCAAAAGGGCCACTGGCCAAAGAGTAGAAAAAAACAGGAAAATCAGGGCGATATCAGAATTGCAATTGTCCTTCAAATTTCCAGTTCATACCTGGAGGCCAGCTTCCTTCACTTTCATTTCTGCATATTTTAGTTGTTCTTCAGATAGAGTGATGCCGGTGTATTTACATCCAGTTCGTTGGACAGCTTCAATGGCCAAGGTTCCCCAGCCACAACCAATCTCAAGAATTTCATGATCTTTACTGATTCTAGCCTAGATTGTTCAGGTGTAAGAACATAAAAGTTGACATGAGTATCAAGCAAACTTGGTCAAATTATAAAATTAGCTAAGTGATAGGCTCACCTTTTCGATTAGAAGGGATATTTTTCTCATTTGAGCATCTTTCAAATCCTCGTCTTCTGTCTTTAAACAAAACACATAAAAATGAATATATCATCAGATAAACATATCATGCCAGGGATTAGATTTTTTTTCATGCATTATTTTAAATGAAATAAAAAATAGGTAGGGATTCCAACCTTAAATACTCCACAGGAGTACGTCATTGTTTCATCCAAGAACAATGCAAAAAGCTCATTACTCTGGAGACGCAGCCAGAAAGGGATGTGAGCTTCTAGTATCACAAATAATTACACTTTTGACAACAAAAAAGTTCCAAGACCACAATAGAAGTAAATATCTGGACAAATAGTGAAATCAACAACCTCTCACAATACTATGATATGGGAAAAAAACTAACGAGGTCACTAATTTAGAAGTTTGAAACTGTAACACCGTGAATATTATTAGAGAGTAAAAGCAGCACTATCTCTTTATTCCTTCAACAAGGTTCAAAATGAATCTTAGAAACTAAGACTTTTGACAATGCTTCCAAGTTACACATCCTGCTTAATACGAATGCTTTGGCAAGTCCATTGCATTGTATGTTCACATATATAAGATCACAAAGAATCTTAGAAGTTATTCATTAGCTTTTCTCCCTCTTCTTTTTAGATATTGCCAAAATACTCTGATGAGTGTGGAATTGGCTTAAAGGCATAGTGAGAATGACAATGAAATAAATGTTAGGCCTACTGCAGCGGAACAATGAGCAAAAAGAAGTCTTCCAACCAAAGAGTGATAGGCTGGGTCATTCTACGTCGTTTTCGTCTATATACTCGTGTAATCTGCAATATGAATCTGGTGTCCCCACTACCTACACCCTAAAAGGCTATATTTTTAGCTAGATCTGACAATTTAATATGGTATAGAACTAAAACCATCTTAATGTAATGGTTTGGTGTTCAAATCTTGGCACCCTCATCTTCATCTCAAAAATTTAAATAGTTTTTCCATAAGCTTGCTAGCAACCGTGGTCTATTTTCTTTTCCTTCCATTATGCATACAAGGACATTATAAAAATAATTCAACATGGCATAGAAAGAGATGTTTAAACATAATGTAAGGCCACTTGAAAAACTGAATTTTTTTGAATTGGTGCCAGTTTAACAATCTCATACCAGGTCATAATGACGAGAGATATTTCTGCGAGCTTGAGTAAGAGTATTTTGCCTTGATACATGCTGAATGAAAAATTTTGCAGATGCAATACCGGCTGTGAATAATAATGGTGTCCACCAGCCCCTGAAACGAACAGGGTGAGAATACTTAATGAAACAAAGTAACAAGAATATCTATCTCTTGTAATATCATATTTTCAGAGCTACCAGTCATAGCGTACCTTTTCTTGTTCAGCTTTGATGCAGATTTATTAGCATCTCTATTTACAATGAGAATCTGCAATACAAATTAGTAAAGAAAGTTCTTTGAAATTCAATCCACAAGAGATAGCTTAGATCAGTTATCTCACCATGAAAAGGTTTAGAAGGCCTTCATCTTTGTTAACAAAGGAAAAATCACCATTGATATATGCATCTGCGAGGCCTAAATCAGCCTGTGTCATTATCTAAGAAAAATTTCTTGAGCACATTAGTTGCAGTAACAATTTTGAATTAGGCTTTTAAATTATTCTAAATAAAAAAATAATAAAAGAAAAAACTTCTGTTTGTAGCATATCAATTCAGTTCAGTTTTTTCCTCTTGATTATTTTGAACTCAAGGTGGAATGTGATTTGCTTGGAAGTGAACTACAATGGCGTGCATACCTTCCAGTAAAACTGGGGATTGTGAACCTTCAAAACAGTTTTCAGTGAACATTTTTTTGAAGTTCCCTCAAAGGAGAAAACTGTGCCTCCTTCCTCCAGCAAACTGTCAAATCACCATATATTGATTGAAAAAGAGAGGATAATCTAGTATGGTTTCTCAATATCAATAAGATTCAAGACGAAAAAACAAGCTTATAGAAGAAATGAGAATAAAGTTAAAAGATTTGGACAAATGACAAAGATAGCAATGTTGCGACAGGAGATGATGCAATGAAAAGTGGTGTTAGATTGGTAGACAATAGAGGAGGTAAACTGCAGAAAGCCCACATTATGCATGCCTGATTTTGTAACATCAAAATGCTAGAAAGAAAACACAATAAAAAGGGATAGCAATTATTTTCATAAGTGAACTCACATTAAACAGCCAGTGGAGATATAATGTCCAAGAAATCTAGTGACAAAAAGGCGCGCCCCAGTTTCTAACATAGAAGGTGCCATATGTTTTGGATTGCTCAGAATGGCACAGCTGTTTCCAAGCAAACCGTTTGCAGCAACCATGCCTGACTGCAAAGTGTAATAGAAACACAGAATTCCATTTTCTTTTATCGGAACCAATACAAAGAAATGTTATATCTAACTGGTCAGTGGCAGAACACCAACTTCATGAGTTCATGAAAAGAAGATATGAATGAGCTTAGTGGGTTCATGAAAAGAAGAGAACAACTTATCAGTGCATGATTCCTTCGTGCCCTAGAACTAGAAACATTTTATAGCTTCCCAGCAAAAAGACATGTGGAAACTGACCAAAAATAGAACACAAAGGAATTTTCTTTTCACTACAAACATAGGGGTCAAAATAGAGGTTGTCTCTAGTTAATATTAAGCAGCTTAAGAGGCACCTATGCCTACCTTTAGTCCATCTTCATGGAAGCCATAACCTGAAAATACAACACGAAATGCTCTGTTGATCAGCAAGTATCAAAATAGTCCAGGCACCTAAAATCTGAAAAGTGGCAATATCTCTGAAGGCTGAGCAATAACAATAATAATAATAAAAAAAACTATAATGGAAACTTAAAAGGAACTTGTCCCCTGCTTGTGTTGAAAAACGTGAAAAAATAAAGTGCAGTACATATGCTCATCTTCCCACATCAAATAAGAAACTGGCATGAGAAGGTTGTAAAAAAATTAATGTTAGCAGAACCTCTCGTAGTTGATTAAAGAATTTTCGAAATTATCTAAGGTTGTCAATAATTGTCATAGTCTTCAACATTCTATATTATACCCAAACAGTGTTTCATTTCTCGATTTTTTTTTAATCTGGATTGCCCTAAATGAAATCATGGTGGGCATTATGAATGCAGCTTGCAAGAAAAAAAAAAAAAAAACTGCAGAGCATAGATAAATGTATCAGAATAAGCAAACATTGTATCTATTCTAGTGTCCTTTCTTCCTTACAAACGAAAGACTTACCCTGGTATGCTCCACAAAACCAAATTCTCCTCTTGCCTTGAATATGATCAAGCTCAAGCGAAGCTTTTGTTGCAGCTACAGATGGAACAGGATGGCCAGTTGACCACTTGACCAAGGTATGATCTGGTGCATGATCTGGATTGAGTGTCACAAGAAAAGGTAGGCCTGTTTCATCAATGTTCTGCAGAAAAATACAATGTTTAAACAATAGAATTAGATAAAGCGATATTGGGCTTATTACTTATTCTTTTGAAAGTTGACAGATAAATTCTGAGACTCAATTACAAACAAACCTGAAGCACATTCAGCCAATATGTCAGGCAGACTTTATTGTCAGTACTTCCTAAGAAATTCCATGCACTCCATGCTGCTGAGTTTTGGGGCATAAACTTTTTATCACGGTGAAGGAAAATATCGCTGCCAATAGAAATAGTAGAATGATTGCAAATCTTGAGCGAATGAACTAAACGAGTTTACAGTTACATCAACTTTTCAACAGTTTGTTTTTTGTTAAACTTCTCAAAAGGAGGACTACCAAAGGACTGCCGATAGAAATAGTCCTGACATTATAATTCTTGCACAGGTTCATTGGAAAGGATGCTGCAAATTTTTAAGCTTCAAAAATTTATGGCAATTTAATAAATGAAGGGGAAAAAAATTCTCTTTTATTTGAATAGTGTGCTACTTGGTTCAAACCTTCAACTGTCATAAAGTGGTATCTCAAACTTGATAAGTAATTGTCCTCTAAAGTGTGGTGCAAATGTACTTAATTGCCAAAAGTTGAAGCTGATGATGTTTAGTCCTACAAAGATGTCAGCTACGGCAGAAAAATAAATGAAAAGTGGAAGAAAATAAAAATAATTACCTGTATATATATTGGAAAGCACCAAGTATTCTCGTCTCATCAAATGTCGCTTGCTTTCCTAATAATGCCAGAGCATCTGGGGCATGGACAGCCATTATGCACCCACTGTACATTTCTAGCAAGCCATCTCTACAGAGAACTGCGCACCCTGCTAAAATACTTCTCATGTTACCATTAGGATTACTCGAGCTAAGTATTATTCATCAATCATCAAGGAATTTTCTGTAGATTATTTTCCTTTTTTCTTATTAATTTTATTCAAGTTTTTCTTAGCTTTTGCAGAAGTTGTAGATTTCAATGAACTTCTGATTTTAAAACACGTCACATCTTCAAACATAATCATCGTCAACTCTTATGTTATACAGCATTTACTGCCTCAAATTTCCTAGTATATTAATGTTACAGCTTACCTTCGTCTGTAGTTGAAACAGCCTGTATCTCACAACCGGTTCGTATCTGGCAACCCCAACTTTCCAGCTTTTCTCTGACCTGATTGTTTTACCACGTTGAACAAAATTAAACACAAGAAGAATGCCGTTTCAGCTCAAAACTAAAGACATTAATTAAAACAACGACTATTCAGATAATGTTAAGAAATAAATATGGTGTAGTCCTGTGAAAGCAGCAAGTGAGCACCTTGTTGACATAAGAATGCGATCGCCGTGTGACAGTGAGCCACTGAGGCCGACCAAAGAGCTGCAGAGTACCAAGGCATAGTCAATGAAAAATCTAACGTATCTGTTTGCCTAGAACTTCAGTAGCAGACAAAAGCAAATGGTTTGCTTATGTAATGCCAAAGGACCTTTGTTCAATGTTGCATATAGAAATGGCTAAATGGCAAAGATGAGCGATTCACTTTAACATTGTGTGCACATATCAGCATCATGTATTGGTTGAATATATGCATTCTACTTATTTCAGAAAACAAACAGCACTTACCTCAAGTAAATGATGATTACGGCAAAATGAAAGTACAGAGAAAGCTGAAAAGCTCATGACTCCTTCTGAAGGGCAGGACCATATAGAACCACATACGGGAATCTAAAATATGCAACGTTATTGGTGTCATGAAGTAAGGCAACCAAAAATAGAACCTAATTAGAAGGTTGAAAAAATGGGACAGGATATATGTTCTGGAGATCTCACAAGATAAGCCTTCTGAAATAATTCAGAGTAACCTCGTGACTTGACAAATTTCCCTAAGGTCTCATTCCTATCAACATCTGGATTGTTCTCAAGCATCTCAAGATAACTGCAGTAGAAAAGAAGAGAAAATTAGTTGTCATTCCCATTCGGAAGACATTAAAATTTCAACGAGTTGTTAATTAGTGCCTTAAAAGGCTAGTTTATGAACAGAGTCAAATTCTCAAGTCAGAGCTCATGAAACCACAAACGCCTGCGTCCTATATGCCCATACAACAAATAATACTAGAAGATTAAAAGCCAGATAAGTCCTAGAAGGTATTTGCCATGATTCCTGCCAAATGCATGTTCAGCTAAGCCTTGAATGATGAACTCAAGGCCATGGGGCATTTTTTGCACCATAGAATCAAATTGATTGCTTCTTTTGCTAATGTTAGGTTTGCATTAGAAAGAAAAACTTAAGGTATAATAACATGTGAGGCAAAATTAAGTAAATGGAATGGCTACTGCACATCCTAAATCCTTATTAACAAAACACCGAGTAAGTTTGATGTCAGCAGCTGATGTTCAACTCCAAAATACAAGAAACACATGCGGTGTAAGTTTAATGTCCTAATGCACATTGTACTAAATATCTGAAAAGAGAATGGCTCACCTGAGTACATCATCCTTAAACTTGATAATTTCTCGAAGCATTTTCCAAAAGTACGGATTTAACATATTCTTCTTCTGTGCAAACAAACCTGACAACCCATTTCTGCTACCCCATTCACAACCCTGGCCTTCGTCTAAGCTCACTGAGAATGACATATCCGATAACTCCATATCTATTCCAAGGCTCTCAAAGAACTCCATCATATTTGGATATGTTACCTGTTTATGATGCCGATACTCTCCAAGTCAATTAACCCTACTCATTGAGTGTAACAAAAACTACTACATTGCTTACATAAAAAATAAACGTTCTTCAATTGTCATAAGCTATCAGGCCAAATCAATAATCTTTGGTTACCTAGGACCACATGGTAACTTTAAGAAACAATATCAAGTATGATGCATGTGAGTAAACTAGTTTTTGCTCACACTTGAACCACTAAACCACTAAAATTGGTAAAAGCTATCAGCCATTGCTATAGACGGTGGGCACACTTTCTTACAATATCTGCAGGCAATTTGGAAACCAGAGCAGTAGAGCACTAGCAATTCAAGATAAACCAGAGACCAGTGTAGTTAATTTTCTCCATAAATAAATAAAAATGAGCTTGTAACAGTCATCTTCATACCAATCATGTCTTTCAACTTATTAATTTTATTTTAGCTTTATGTTTTATTTTCACTTTACCTGCAGCTTTATTCGCTTATTTTTCTTTACTCCATGTCATCAACCTCATAACGTTGTTAGATTTCTCTATCTAAAAGTCCATACTAGTTTTCTTAGTTTTACGATCAAAAGTCTTACTCATCTCTCTGTTTTATCCTTAAAATCCATCAGCTTAACAGGCAGTAGTTGACTCCTCATAAATTTACATAAAAATTGAATTGGCATGTTAGACGGGACAATTGCCATGCTATTATGATTCGATCCATGTACACTTGAGTTTTGTCTTCAATTATCAAACCATCCAGAATTTCTTGTCCACCTTAGCACTTTTAGCCATTCCCCTCGAAACCTTGGGAGACGTGGTGCAAGCCTTAAGCTTAGCCAAGCACATTAACTTTTTGAAGGTTCAAACAATGAACTTTTATGCAGACAACAACAATGGCAAGGGAAAGTTCAAGGTATGTCCTGTGTCTAGACTATTCATCAAATGCCATGAATTTGATATTTCAATGCAATATGGTTAATGTCCATCACTCCCTTCAAAACGTGCAAGAGTAAAATCAGACACCGGCAACTTGTGCCAGTTGACCGAACAGGATTCGTATTTGGTGAACAAAATTAATTATGGAAACCCATTTAAATTTTCGGATGAATTTTAACAGTTTCGAAAGTTTATCTTGAATAAGTTCTTTCTTACTTGTTTTTTTCAGTATCTTCTTATGAAGCAATGACCAATCATCTCCCAAAAAAATGTCATGGACACTTAAACTTACTTGTTTATTTATTTATTTTTGTTTTTGACGTCGTGAACTAGGTTTTTACATTAAAAAAATTAAGCCATAAGCAAATAATTCATATATGCTAGTAAATTCTTTCCATCAAGAACAAAATAACTAATCGAAATATTTACGAGGCTACCTTATTGGAATATTAATCAATCCATACCTGACATGATTGATAAAACTAATAGAAATAAATAAATTATAAGTAGAAGTACAGAAAAGAACCTCACCAATTGAAAATATGTATCTATTTCTCTGTATCGAATTTTCGTTTTTTATTCCCCCCCCCCCCTCCCAAAAAAAAAATATATATATATATATAGCTTTAGCTACACTTAATCCGACAAGTACCAATAATGATTGGATTCATGTATTTCCATTTTTAACGTGATAATCACGAGAACATTCATCAATCCATGCCTTAACAACAAGGGGAAGAGAGAGAGAGAGTTTTAAAGAAGAAAGAAAAATAGATTAGAAGAGATGTGACTGACCCGATTGAAGACCATGAAGCCGAGGTCTAAATCAACACCATCGAAGCTGACGGTCTTGGCATGGCCGCCTAAGTAATCCTCTTTCTCGTATAGAACAACCTCAACTCCAGCTTCTGCGAGAACATAAGCTGAAACAAGTCCACTAATCCCAGCACCAACCACTGCTACTCTCATTTTTTACTTTACTCTATTCCTGCATTGGTTACATTTTCACAAATCTTTGGAGTCTCGAAAGGAAAGGATATCGAAGAGATCTCAAGAAGCGTGATAATATCTGTAAAACTCGTAAATATATAAACATACACACATTTTATCAAGTACCAAACTGTGATTATTTATTGAACAGCCACGATACAGAGAATATTTGCCCAAAATATTCCCATGTATACAAAATCAGAAGTAAACATTTACCTGTAATGGCAAATTTTGCTGGATTACATTATCTCTCTTGATATAGCAATGAGTATCTCCTCCAAGCTTGGATTAGAACTAAAGCCACCATTGGTTCCCATAGTTCGTCTTTTTTAAATGGCCAGTAATATTGCTCTAATCTTATAGTCGCGCACACAGAGAATACACTAGAGAAGGAGAGAGCAGTAATAAGAGAAGAGTGATCAAGCTTAATTACCTCTGCAAAATGTTATCAGGATGTGCGAGTATGGTCTGAACCAACAATTGGCCTTCCCGTGAAAGCTAGTATAGCTTCACGTTCCACCTGCCGCAACTCTCAAAAGCTTCTCTTGCCTTCAAGCCAGAGATGTCTAAGAAGACAAGTCTGGCTAAAGTAGGGTCACTCTCTCTCTCTCTCTCTCTCTCTCTCTCTCTCTCACTCCCCTTCAATGAATGTGGCAGAAGAGTTAACTGGATAAGCGACTATTGCGTTTCGATACTGTTACTGAAAAGTCTTCAGCTGTAAATACATAATTTCAAATCCTTAAAACCCTATTTGAAAAGATAGCGTAGTGTTCAGTTTTCCATCGTTTTAGGCTTGGCTCCCGTACGTGGTAACAACCTCCTTGGCGGTTAAAATGTTTTTTTTTTAAAATATATTAAAATTATTTTTTATATTAACCTATTAAAAAGATTTTAAATTTTAAAGTGTATTTTAAACTAGTTCTTTTAAATTGCGGTAGCTTTATTTTTTATATTTTTTAAAACATATCCAATCACTATTTTTTTTTTATAAATTTTAAAAATAGCAAAGGTATGAGTGAAGTGTTTAAAACTTTGTTTACAGGGTATTTATTTTTTATTTTTTTTATTAATATAAATGTTTGAACTAATTTGGACGTACTTTGACTAATCTCATATGCTCTAAAATTAACAACCATGTAAATTTCCGGTAGCTATTATATTAACAACTATAAATAAAACAAATTTTTTAGTTATTATTGCGTTTCAAATCGGAGTAATTTTATATAATAAAAAAATAAAATAATTTTAACAATATAATCTAGAGATAACTATCAAAAATATCTTCTCCATTCAGAGGATGCAATATCATTTTATATAATTTTCTAAAATAACAAATTAAATCATACTTTCCATGGCCACACTTATCTTTCTTGGAGTAAATTATAAATTCATCCATCTGGTCTTAAAAACGAATTAAATAATCCTTTTAATATTAAAAACTAATTGAGTAGTCATTAGCCATTCTTATTAAAAGTTCTTAGAAATTCCTTCTTTTCTCACAAATATTTCAATATAATCGATTTTTTTTCTTTTCCTCTTCTATCTTTTAAAACAGAAAAAAATAAATCGAACGAAGTGAAAAGGAGCATGAAATGGATAAAAGGATTAAGTTATAAATACATTTAAAATATAAGGATTAAATATATATTTTGCAAAACTAAGAGTTGACTATGATAACCTAATTTATAATTAATTTTTGTTTATTAAAAAAACAACCACGTTTCGAAACCTTTCCTTTTGTAGAAAATAAAAAGTCAGTTGTGCTGTGCCTGTCCTTCATTTTGTACGCCCCACAATGGACCACGTGGTCGTGAATCCAGCCGCAAGGAAGCAGCGAGAACTTGTGGATCTCTGGCAGTCTAGGGGAATCTGACAGTGCACATCATGGGTGCAAGTTGCCGTATCTTCTGACGATTCTGATAAAGTTTTTCCAACACCGTCTTTTGGCCTCAGCTTGGCGAGCCAAGCATGTCCTTGTTGTCTGGGGAGAAGTGGGGAGAAGTAAGAAGATAGAGGAAAAAAAAAAAACTGTACAGTAAGCAAATTCGAGGAAGACCATGTGACGATTTGAAGGGACTGCGTTTGTTACTGGGAGCTTTTGCGCAGTAAAAAAAAGCAGTAACTTGGTAAAATTTTAAATTGTGTTTTTTCAACCGTGCAGCTATTAAAAAAAATTAAGTTTGAAATTTTATATATTTTTGAAATTAAATTTAGTAAAATTTTGTTTATTTTTGTGTTTTAAAAATATTTTTTAAAAAATAATTTTTTTATGTTTTTATATTATTTTGATGCGCTGATATCAAAAAAAAATTAAATAAAAAAAATTATTTTGATTCATTTTCAAATAAAAAGTATTTTGAAAAGCAACTATAATTACACATTACCAAATATTTTATACATGTTTTTTACTGCACATAAACCTCAACTATAATTTTTACCAAACATGTATCTAAATCCAACTAATCACACATAACCATATTTTTTCAAAACTTATTTTTTTTAAGCCACAACTATAAAAACTACCTAAAAAACAAACACACTATAAAGGTGCGAAATGCAACAACGTATGTCTGTTGATATAGTTGTAAAGATCTTTTTAAAAATAATTTTTATTTAAAAATATATTAAAATAATATTTTTATATTTTTTAAAATTTATTTTTAATACCAAAACAATTAAAAACACTAAAAAAATTAATTAAAAAACATAGTTGAAACACAATACTAAATAGGTCCTCCAAAATCATTAAAATATTGCTTTGTATGGTTGCATTCTTAGATAACATTTGCTTAGTTAGAAAGAATGAAAATAAAATAATATAGGAGGAAGAAGAATGAATAAAATATATATTTAGAAATGTGTTTGGCAGTAATATGTTAGTGAAAATAATTTTATTTATATAATTGAGGTTGTACAAAAAATATCAAATGTTAAAGAGTGTATTTTACCCATCTATTATTCTCATTGAATAAAATCATTGAGATACTAAACAAAACATTAATTTTTTTTATTTATATTTTAGAAATATCTTTACATCGTATTATATTAGATATATGAATTATACTTAAAAATATTAATGTCAGAAGTTGATAATAAAACAAACGATGAATTCATAAAAATTAAAAGAATAACAATTCTTAGAATAAATAAATGCATAATTATGAAAAAGATACAAAAAAGTTGATAATAAAATAAACAATGGATTCATTAAATTAAGAAAAGATATGTTATGTACAGTGCATAATGTGTTTTTGAAATAACGGTAGCATACTTTTTAAAAATATTATTTATTTAAAAATATATTAAAATATTTTTTTTTGCTTTTTTTATATTAATAAATTAAAATTATTTAAAAATACTAAAAAAATATCATTTTAATATTTGAAATTACTACAATAATTGTAAAGTGATACTGTACATTTATTGAAGCAGGATTACATTTCAAAAAATAACTTCATAGCTAATATAGATTCGACAATTGTTCACTAGTGGAGATTTTTGTATTTATGCCTGCAACTTATTAGTTCTATAAATGTGAATAAATTATTATCACTGCATACTTACATATAGGTGACATTACGGATTCTTTCATGTTATAAAGTGATGAATAAACGTGCTTTATAAATGATATCTTTATACAAATTTAATGCAAGGAAGAGTGATAATCCCAAATATCTAAAGGCATGGCTCATTTCCAAGACTAATATTATTGGGCTCACTTACACATTGAGATCAAATACATAAGCTGCTAAAATTAATATTCATGGATCTAGCTACACATTAAGCTTATATACATATTAATCTAATGAACTACTTGATCTAATATTCTTGGGTCCAACTATGTGATAAACCCAAGTAAATATGAGTGTAACAAATTGTCAGACCCATATCTCTAGACTTATCTATACATTGAGCTCAGGGGCGAAGCGAGATGTATTTTACAGGGGAGACCAAAATTAATATAATAATATATATTATTAAAAAGTTTATTTATTTAAATTAAAAATATTAAATAATAGAAAATTTAAAAATGTTTTGCAAGGGCCCGGGCCCCTGCTTGCCACCCTTTGGCTCCGCCCCTGGTTGAGCCCATATACATGTTGCTCTGGCGAGCTTTTAGACCCAATATTTTTTGGCTCGAATGGATATAAAATTGACAATCTTTCTAGATCCCATATTAGGCTACATGATTTTATTTGTTTATTCTCATCATTTTTATCATAAAATATTAAGATTAAATATATTCATCTCACAATTCTTCAAGGTGTATAAATATTTTCATCAACATTAATGATATGTAAGTGATATTTATTTATTATAATTATGTGTAAGATATATTATCCCGCATTAATGTGTAAGAGATATTTATTTCTCATTCAATCTTTTTAAGATAAAATAACATTATAGTCTCTTATCTCCACATAAGAACATGACTCACGAGCTATAAATACTGCATGAAACCTTCATACTCCAAGTTCATAATCTCTTCATTCACAATCCCTTAAAGTTTTTCTTTCTAAAACATCATTGCACCTTTTTCTCTCTAAAAAAAATATTTAAGCATCCAAGAGTTCACAAAGTTATTAAAAAGAACTTTTTGCAAGTAGTAGCCACTAACCATCTTGGTTTACCAGGTACTAGGTACCAGCTACCAGCCATGTTAGCTAAGGAGAATGGATCGGATTAATAAATTCAAGAGATTAATTGATTATTCAACATATGAGTTGTCGCACGTGTGCGGCGTCGCGACAATCGCCCACCACCACCCCATCATCATTGGGTGTGGTATGTCTATTTATTATGGAAAATATGGTGAGACAAGGAATTCTTTGTCTCTTAGTAGTAAAAAATAGAGTAGGAGTCGCCACCTAGTATTTTGGTCACTAGAAACCTTAACTGGTCTCAGAGATTGGGTATGGAGACTGGTTGCGTGAAGGGAAGGTATTAACACCCCAAATACGCCTTATCTAAGGTAAGCTACATTATTTTATTGTCTAAAAATCCTAAGGTCTTATCATGTTGGTTCGTCTAGGGTTTAAGAAAAGCCCTCCTCAAATGAGGAGGTTCTTCTCTTATGGGATAAAAATCTTATCGGTCTAATGTCTATAAGGAACTATCTTTTTAATATCGGGAATAAATTCGTAATCCCAAACATTAAAACAAAACAAAATATTTTTTAGATTTTTTTTGAAATATTGGTCAAGTTCTCATGACTTTAATAAACTGGTTATTAAAGCCAAGATGCATGCTAAAATAATAATATATATTTTTTTGAAGTTTTCTTTGTTGTATAAAAAATAAAATATGAGTTTTTTTTTTAAAAAAACTTTTGAGAGACTTGGCCGTATGCATGAAAACAAAGTTTTTTTTTTGAAACCGGGTATTTTTAATACCATATTTGTATTTTTATGATATAAAGATACAGACCAATATTAGCCAATATGACGCGGGAAAATCCATGTGAAAAACACAAGTTTTTTTTTAAAAAAATAAAATAAAATTATATGTACATGTAAATAGAAAACACAAAAAAAAAAACAAATATAACTAAAATGGATTGGGCTGGGCCTGTATTGGCCTAGCCACAAGGCTGGACTCAGCCCAGCCGCGTGGTCCGGGCTGATGTTCCAGCCCGCCCAAGAAGAAATAAAAAAAACGTAACTGGTTACTGTGCATGAGCACAGTAACCAGTTAATTAATTAGCCGGTTACTGTGCGCATGCACAGTAATCGGCTAATTAATTCCTTCTTGAATGCAGAACATGCACAGTGCACGTTCTGCAGGCAAGCAGATGAATTATAACCGGCAACTAAGGGGGGAAAGAAGAAGTACCTGAGGCGGCGATCTCGGCCGGTTGAGCTGGCGGTGATGCTAGTGGCTGTTCTCGATGGCGCTGCGGTTGCGGTAATGGTGAAACCCAGTAACAGCAGCGACGCTTCCTCTGTGTAGAGATGTCAATCGGTGGCTTCCTCCTCCTGCCGGTTTACCCCTTTTATTCCTTTTCTTCCTTCTCCCCTTCTGTCTCTCTCAGTTTCCCAGTCGATATCCCTGGTTTTTTGTGTTTCTTGGTTTCGGTCATTTCTCTCTCTACCCTATCGGTTTCTCTCTCTCGGTTTCTCCTTGTTTTTCTGCCGTTTTCTCCTCTTTTTCCCCCCTTTTTCTTTTTTCTCGTCCGGGTAGTATTTATAGGGGCAGGGGGAGCGGGGTCGACCTTGCCCCGTCCCATCACCGCCCGTGCATGGTGTGCACGTTGACTCCTCTGCCACGGCGCCGACCGTGATGGCCAATAGGGGCGTTGCTTGCGGAGCACGGCTGCTCGGGTATCTCATCATGAGATGGGTGGCGTTTGATGGTGGTTCTAAAGCACGTGGGAGGAAGAGACAAGGGGAAGAAAACAAAACGTCTCTTCCCCTGCTGCCAGTCCGGAGGAAGAAAAAGAAGAAACAGTGTCGTCTCAAAACGACACTGTTTCGTCTCTTCTTCTTTTCTCTCTCTTTTTTTTTTTGAAAACCGTATGAAACGGCGTCGTTTTTCTTAAAACGTGCCATTTCATTTAAATGAAAACTGGCGCCAAAGCGCCGAATTTCAAGTCAATCCTTCAATTTGCGCGCGTTTTGCATTTTGGTCATTGGTCTCGGATTTTTTTAATTAAGTCCCTAATTGGCCATCAAACTTCAATATTTATGCAATTAAGCTCTCAATTTGATCAAATTAACTCTCAAAAAATATAATTTGACCTCAAAAATTTAATTTCTTCCAATTAAAGCCCAAATTAACTCCAAAATCAATTTTTCCTACATCAAACCCCTTAAAAATTCAATTAAACCTTCAATATAATTTAATTGAGTCCACCAACATCTAATTTTGGACTTTTTTTCCTCAAATTAAATTTTTTTTGTCAACAGGGCTATCATCAGTCAATAAAATACTGTCAAAATTTTAATTTTTGTATTTTTAAACCTCCCTAACCCAATTTTGACTATTTTCTGAGCGTTTTGGCATCCTCTTTTTCATGTTATATTTTTTTTGTATTATATCTTTTTTTTTAAGAGAGGAAAAAATGTGAATTGGAGAATAACCCAAAAATAGGTTATGACATGAGTCTTGCTCTAAAGCTACTTAGATTTTTTTGGACATCATCATAAAGATTGTTGGTATTATCAATATTTAAATAATATTCATAATTGTCAAATTTATGGAAAAATAAACTACATGTAAAGTGTCTAGTAAAATAGTTTTAATTTCACTCAATGGAATATTATTGAAATATAAATGATTATTTACTACTACTACTATTTTAATTCTAAGAAATATAAAAATCACAATACATTATAAATTCTTTGATTTTGATTTTGATTTAATTTAATTCATAAGCTATATTTTTAATTAATACAATCTATAAGATTTCATCAATTTATTTTATTTTTAAAAAAAATCAAGATGTTGGTTTTATCACAAAACAAGGTGTTTCTTTTACACACGCACATGGCATTAGACATAACCATGTAAAAAACACACACATATAGTTTTACAAAACTAACATCTAAGTTTAAAAAGCTAACTATATCTCCATTCATAATCCAAAACTAAAAAAAATAAAGTTAAAATTTCAAATTCATGTATAAAATTATAAAAATCATCCATAAATGATCGCAGGATAAAAATCTATATATTATATTAAAAAATAAAATTACAGTCCTATCAAACAAAAAAAAAAATTAAAAAACTAGGTTGGAGTCAAGAAAAATAAATGTCTCACTTACCCAACACTCGATCCCTAATAAATTGAATTAGATTTCCACTCTCTCTAGTTTAATTTTCGATAAACCAAATGAATATTTGATCTATATGGATCCAATAGGATTATCATCCTGGTTAAATAATTTTTTAAATTCCAAATTAATCGGTATGTATTTAAATTTATATTAGTTAGCAATAGTTAATATAATTTTTATTATTACTTTCTAGCTACAACTAGCCATAGACTGCCTTGGGAACAATCTCTATAATAAGGAAAATTGGGAGTGCCTTCACCAACAGAGGACTCGACAGCACTTGCACGTATAGTTTTAAGACCTAGTACGGTTTAAGGATTGAATTTTAAGTTTTCATCGGGTTATCAGATTAGATTTTTTTAAAAGAATCAAAATAATATTATTTTAATAAAAAAACAAAAAAAATTAAAAATCAATAGGTTTATAGCTGAGTCTTTTTTCTTCTATTTTTTTTCCAACTAGGCCCGGTTACGGTCCCGGACCGGGCCAGATTTCAAAACCATGCTTGCATGAGAATAGATGACTAAACGAAGGCACAAGTGAGACTTTTAAAGTTTTTTTTTTATAAAAATATATTAAAATAATTTATTTTATAATTTATTTTTATATTATATTAAAACAATCCAAAAACACTAATTAATTTTAAAACAAATTAATTTTTAAATAAACAACATTTTAATTATATTTTTCAGGAATTGTGATAAAAATTATATTTTAAAGTTTTTTTATATAAAAATATATAAAAATAATATATTTTATAATTTTTATAATTTATTTTTATATTAATATATTAAAATAATCTAAAAACACTAATTAATTTAAAAACAAATTAAATTTCAAACAAACAACATTTTAACTCTTGCTGCCAAACACTCCTTTAGTCAATGGTAGCTTAGGAACCCTTCCCTAGAAGGCCACAGCCGAATAAGCCATGTAACCAGAGTGAAGAGACAAGAGCTTTAAAACTTGATGGCTGATTGTGACTCTGTGGTTAAATTTTAAAATATTTTATATATTAAAATATATTAAATAATATATTTTTTATTTTTTTAAAATTATTTATTAGATTAGTGTATCATTACAGTTCAAAACATATATAAAAATATTTTAAAAATATAAATTAACCTGCATTTTCAAATACTGTCCGAAAAAAATTTATCAACCTGTGGAGGCTCTACATTAGAAAAGAAACTGAATTATATAATTTTCAGAAGCAATAATTCAATGGATATTGGGGTAATCTATAGTTTAAAACCGTAGTAAGAAATGAGACCAGATCGAAATGATCAAAGATCTTTCAGTTCCAAATGCATCAAGAAGACATAATTCAAATCCAAAAATGAAACCCTGACTGAAGGGTCCTGCTGGAAGCAAGTTCTGTATTTCTTGAAGAGCGGCAGATACAAGTGCCCTAATTGGCCAACGTAGGACTTTTTAGTTTTTAACCCTTCCTTGCTTGGCCGTCAAACACTTTACAATGATCGGAGGTTTTGTTTTAACCACCTCGTACACACACGTATAAAAGAAAACATAAGTAAAATTAGGGTTAGAATACTAAGATATTTATAGCATATCAGATATAAAAACGATGCAAACAGGTATTAAAATGATACAAGAATATAAAACAATAATTTAAAACTGATTTTTTTTAAAAAAGCATGTCAAACAGGAATGTATACAAATTACAATGACAAGTTTATTACAAAGCAGAAAGACAGGAGAAGGGATTTGCTAATATTTGCTAAGACACAACTGTTCACCACCATAAGCTTTCCTAGCTTTCCTCACACAACATTGATTTTGTTCTCTCTTAGCCATCAGCTGTTTTTTCGTCTCTTTCTTAGCACGAAATCGTTGTCTTAACTAACAAAAACCACCACACAAAACTCTCATGCAACTACAATATTAATTTCTGCATGTGTTCTGATCTTCTCTCTCTCTCTCTCTCTCTTAATTTGGAGAATGCCCTCCTCCTTTCTCTGCCTTCTTTCTCCTGACGGATATCCCAGACGTCATTGCCAATATATTTGATGGCCCAAGATAGCCGCTGTCATTCCTTCTCTGGTACCCTAACCACCATCTCCATTGACCCCGCAGACACCGATCTCTCTTGGCCTTTTGGAGACCTTAAAGGTCTTGATAAGGATGACATCCGCGAGACTGCCTATGAGGTCTTCTTCACCGCCTGCCGCTCCTCCCCTGGCTTCGGAGGAGGCCGCAATGCAATCAGCTTTTATTCCAACCACCATCACCAACATCATGATGGGGATGGAGCAGCAGGAACAGGCTCACCGACTGCACGGATGGGCGGTGGCCCGGTGGTGGTCATGTCTCCAACGAGTCGGGTAAAGCGAGCTCTGGGGCTGAAGATGCTGAAGAAGTCCCCTACAAGGAGGATGTCCGCAGTAGGAAGCAGCGGAGCCGGGACGGCACCAGTGTCATCTAGTGGTCCTCCACAACATGGAGGGACAAGTCCTGCCCTGGGGTTTGCCACGGTTCCTGTTACAGGGAGGCCTCGGAGGCCGCTGACATCCGCGGAGATAATGAGGGCGCAGATGAGAGTGACGGAGCATAGTGATAATCGGTTGAGGAAGACGCTCATGAGGACTCTTGTTGGCCAAGTACGTATTGCTACTGTTTGTGTTTCGAAACTTATTATTCACAACACATTTTAATCGGCAAGTAAATTGATCTGTTTTTTGCCTTGTTTTTGTCCAAGATTGTCATTATATTATCTGCATGCGTGAACGGGTTTGCACTATTTTCTAGTTTGTTTTTTTATGATTTTGTGTTCCCTTTTTTCTTAATTGATTTTGGATGCATCATAATTTTCGTTTTGATTTCATGATCAATTCATGACTTGTTGTCCTCTTCACCTTCACAGATGGGCAGGCGAGCAGAGACAATAATCCTTCCATTAGAGCTCCTCCGCCACCTAAAACCATCAGAATTTAATGACAGTCAAGAGTACCATATCTGGCAAAGGCGTCAGCTCAAGATCCTGGAGGCTGGTCTCCTCCTGCACCCCTCAATCCCGCTTGATAAATCAAATTCTTATGCTATGCGTCTCCGTGAAATTATCCATGCCAGCGAGACCAAACCTATTGACACAGGAAAAAATTCTGACACCATGAGAACCTTATGCAACAGTGTTGTTTCCTTGTCTTGGCGAAGTGCCAATGGTACCCCAACCGATGTATGCCATTGGGCTGATGGATTTCCACTCAACATTCACATATACATTTCTCTTCTTCAATCAATATTTGATTTCAGGGATGAGACATTAGTCCTTGATGAGGTTGACGAGCTTGTTGAGTTAATAAAGAAGACATGGTCTGCACTAGGAATCAATAGACCTATACACAATTTGTGCTTTGCTTGGGTGCTTTTCCAGCAATACGTTCTTACTTCACAAGTAGAGCCGGATCTTCTTTATGGGACACATGCTATGTTATCGACGGAGGTGGCTAATGATGCAAAGAAGCCAGACCGAGAGGCTATGTATGTGAAGCTTTTGTCTTCTATGTTGGCTTCAATGCAAGGGTGGGCAGAGAGGAGATTGCTTCACTACCATGACTATTTCCAGAGGGGAAATGTTTTCCTAATTGAGAATCTTTTGCCGTTAGCATTATCAGCATCAAAAATTTTGGGCGAGGATGTTACTATCACAGAAGGGGCTGGGAAAGATAAAGGAGACACACAGATAGTTGATTCATCTGGGGATCGTGTGGATCATTACATTCGAGCTTCTGTAAAGAAAGCATTTGCAAAGGTTTCTATTTCTTTCTGTCGCCTCTTTGCTTAATTATCAGTTTCAAGATTTACTGTTTCTGTACAGCGATGTCTCTCATGTTCATTCTTGTTTGTCGATTGCAGATAATAGAAACCGGAAGTTATAAGAGCACAAGTCTGCAAGTGAAAGATGAAGCAAGCGAGGCACTCCTGCAGTTAGCTAAAGAAGTTGAGGATTTGGCCTTGAGAGAAAGGGAGAGTTTTAGCCCCATTCTGAAGAAATGGAACCCGATTGTAGCTAGCGTTGCTGCTGTAACGCTACATCAGTGCTATGGAGCAGTTTTGAAGCAATATATTGCTGGGATTTCCACCCTCACTAATGAGACCGTTGCAGTACTGCAGAGTGCTGGAAAACTTGAAAAGTTCTTGGTTCAAATGTTGGTTGAAGACTCTGCAGACTGTGAAGATGGAGGTAAAACAATCGTACGAGAGATGATTCCATATGAAGTTGACTCAGTCATATTGAAGCTTATGAAACAATGGTTTGTAGAGAGGTTTGACAGAGGGAAAGATTGTCTTATCCGAGCCAAAGATTCTGAAGTGAGTTTCTTTAATTTTTGCTGAAATGAAATACAGCATTTAAGCTTATCTGGGATAAGATAAATATATATATATATATATATATATATATATATATATATATATATATATATATTAAAAAGTATTGGAGAATGAAATGTTGCAATAAATGTTACAGACATGGAATCCGAAGTCCAAACTCGAGCCATATGCGACATCAGCTGCGGAGTTGATGAAAATAGCCAAGGAAGCTGTGAATGATTTCTTTGAAATTCCTGTTGGAATTACTGATGATCTGATTTATGATCTAGCAGAAGGTTTTGATAATATCTTCAAAGATTACACCAACCTGGTAGCAGCTTGTGGTAAGAAAGTAACACCTTTATTCTTAATATTCTCATACGTTTTTCTGCTTGAAATTGTATCTTTATGTTAGAGAATAATATAAATCATATCTGGGACCTCACCTAATAGCTTAAACTATTGGGTTGAGATGATTCTTTAACATGATACCAGAGCTTTGATGACCAAATGGTCACGAGTTCGAATCTCACCACTCCCATTTATTTGATAAAAAAATTAAGCACAAGGTAATATGGGTCTGTGCAAGTTTTAAGACCAAAGGGCTTTTACTTGAGGGGGTGTGTTAGAGAATAATATGAATCATATCTGGAACCTCACCTAATAACTTAAGCTATTGAGTTGAGATGGTTCTTTGACACTTTAAAAGTGATTTTTGTCTGTGGAAGTAATTGCTCGGAAGAAATAGGGTCTTGTTCAAGCAACTTACTGATGACCACAGGACATTTGACAGTCAGCAAAAGTTCTTTGGTGGTTGTTCTATTCTGCAGCATATTATAGTAGATGCATGGCTTTTCAGAAAAAAGAGCAGGACTGGATAGTAATTCTATCTTAGTTATCCTTTCTTCAGTCAGAGGAGATGAACATGCATCACTGAAGGCTAGCGAAAATACAAATATACTACATTCTAATTGATTATCTGGCTTCAACTAAGCTGCTATTTTATTTGATATGCTTGCAGGATCAAAACAGAGCTATGTCCCTACACTCCCTCCTCTAACCAGGTGCAACCGCGACTCGAAGTTCCTTAAACTGTGGAAGAAAGCTGCTCCATGCTCTAGCAACACAGAAGATATGCACCAATTTGGTGTAAGTGATGCTCACCATCCTCGGCCATCAACAAGCCGTGGAACACAAAGACTCTACATACGGCTCAACACTTTGCACTATCTTCTCACTCACCTCCACTCTCTAGAAAAGAACCTTTCTCTTGCCCCAAGAACCACTCCATCCCGTGGTTATCATCGCAGGCATCGCATCAATTCCTCTTCCTACTTTGAACTAGCCCTTGCTTCCATTCAATCTGCCTGTCAACATGTATCAGAAGTTGCTGCTTATCGTCTGATATTCCTCGACTCGAATTCTGTTTTTTATGATAGTCTCTATGTTGCTGATGTAGAAAATTCAAGGATCAGACATGCATTGAGAATTATCAAACAGGACCTTTCTCTGTTGACAGCAATTCTAATAGACCAAGCCCAACCTTTGGCAATGAGAGAAGTCATGAAGGCCTCTTTTGAGGCCTTTCTCACGGTTTTGCTTGCTGGTGGCTGCAGCCGGGTATTTTATCGATCTGATTATCCCATGATCGAGGAGGACTTTGCCAACTTAAAGCGCACATTTTGCACATGTGGTGAAGGATTGATGAATGAGGAGGCGGTGGAAAAGGAGGCTGAGATTGTTGACGGGGTGATAGCATTGATGGGTGATAGTACAGAGAAACTAATGGAAGATTTCAGTATCCTGGCTTGTGAAGCAAGTGGTATAGGAGTTGTGGGTTCAGGTCACAATCTACCAATGCCACCAACGACAGGAAGATGGAATAGGGCAGATCCAAACACAATACTAAGGGTGTTATGCCACAGAAATGATAAAGCAGCAAATCACTTCCTGAAAAAAGCTTTCCAATTAGCAAAGAGAAGATAAAAGAAAATGATGGTTTTGATCTCTTGAACATTTCAGGCAAAGGATGCTACAGTTTTTGATGCTTTAATCTAATATTGACTTCTAGCCATGAAACCAAAACAGATAATTTAAATTCGAAATGCCAGGGAGCTCATTGTAATTGGATTTGGTTAAGTTAAAATTCCATATCAAGATCTTCTTGGAGCTTGAGATAGTTTGTTTCTTTAAAAAATTTAGCCGCAGGAACTTCTAGTACATGTGTTATGGAGAAAAACTTCAATAATTAGGGAGGGTGCAAATATTCTCTCCTTTTTTTCCCTTTTGTTTTTTCATATTCTAACCTGATTTGTTGTATCTGAGCTATGAAATTAGAGAGAGAGAGAGAGAAGCAAAGATCTTCTCAGATGTTTGAGCATAAATTCACATTTTAGCTGGTAGACTATCTCTGTAATTCCTCATTGAATTCGGCTTTTCATAGTAAACACATTTTGCGATTCGACCCAGTTGTGCCTTACGTTAGCAAAGCACCAAGAGAAACTTCTGCTGTGTGTGAGAAGTTCAGTACTAGGTTCACTTCTTAACATTTCTGCAAAATTGCTCTTAATTTCACAGTGCTTTCCAAGAAACTTTTAACTTCGAGACAAGTTATATCACAAAATGCAATTCCTTTATGGGATGAGATTTTCTTAATTATGCTGTTGCTGAAGATAAACACTCTAAAGTTTATCAACATTAACTGTCGTTTTCTTTCAATATATCGTAAATGTGACAGCCTTTTTTCCCTCGAAGGGTGAAGAAAATGCAGCATACGCGTACTAATTACCATTTCTCCCGACTAATTCAACTCCGAAGTAGGCGATCGAGTGAGGTAGCTTCTATTCAATGGCCATCAACTTGAAAGTTGAAACTATTCTCTGATTTAAGCTTTGATTTCTATATAGGATTTTCTTCTGCACTTCTCATTCATGTGAAGAAACTTGGTTAGGTCCCGTCAATGTCATCCCTTTCAATTCTTCAGCCAGTACTTCCATTGAATCTGAAACTTCAGCCTTATACACATAGAACCTATTCACAATCAAGAAGAAAATGAAGTTCAAGAAGTTGAGTATCGCGAAGAAGGCATAATAATAGTCCAGGTGAGAAGCATTTAGGTTATTCAAAATCCACCCTCGGTGACCATGCTTCTTGGTGATATCAGAAACTGTGGAAAGAAGGAAACTACTAAGGAAGTTTCCAATTCCAAGACTGGTTGTTGAGTAAGAAGTGCCAAGACTTTTCATGCTTTCAGGTGCCTGGTCATAGAAGAACTCGAGCTTGGCCACCTCTAAAAATGCATCAGCCACTCCCATGAGCACAAATTGAGGAAGCAAAATGAATATCGTCAAAGGAATTTGGCCTCCATTCTCAACCAAGCCATGTTCTCTGGCCACACTTAATCTGTGCCTTTCAATCAGTGATGCAGCTATCATGATTATAATGTGAAAAACAAGGCCTATTCCCATTCTCTGAAGAAGAGTGATCCCTCTGGGATTCTTTGTCCATCTACGAGCAATACTAACAAAGAACCTGTCATATATCACAACACAAACAAGCATTGATAATGTCACAAATCCACCTAAGCTTGCTGGCGGGATTTTGAAGCTGCCAATTTGTCTATCAAGAGTAGTGCCTTGCTTGACAAAAAGAGTATTTATCTGAGCAATCATCGTGCTTGGGACGAATGTGGCAATCAGTATCGGAATCATTCTCAACATCTGTTTAGTCTCCTCTACTTGAGTAACTGAGCAAAGCATCCATGGGTCAGTTCGACCTGTTTTCACAGCAGCTTTATTGAGGAACCTGCATACATGTTGCCCAAGTTTAGAGTACCACTAGGCCAGGCCAGTTATATAAATGAGTACCCTTATATTTAAGCTACTGCTGGAAGAGAAAAAATTGCAGACGCACTGCAACTAATGCAAACCTCAAGGTTGGTGTGGAATCAATCCTGAACTTCCCCCCCTTAGCATATTCTTCCAAGTCGAGCTCATAGAGTTCCTTAGGGTCGCTAGGGACTGAAACCTTCGATTTCCGCAGGGCTGCCACTATGACCTTAGCCATCCTTGTAAACGGGCTTCCTGTTGGCAGCCTGTGCCTATAAAATGGTGTGCCAGCTAAGAATATAGCCACCGATATCAAAAGCCCGAGTGTTGGAAGCCCATACCCTAACGCCCAACCCACATTGTCTTGTATGTACACAAGTACAGTGTTAGCAAAGAGTGTTCCAAAGAAGATGCTGAACATCCACCAATTGAAGAAGGATAGCTTATGAGCCTTCTCCTTAGGGTGGAAATCATCAAACTGGTCAGCACCGATGGTCGAGATGTTCGGCTTTGTGCCGCCAGTTCCAACAGCTAGCGTGTAGAGGGCGCCAAAGAACACTGCTAATTGCATTGTGGAGGCCTTTCTACAGTTGTCCAAATTGACATCCTTGCAGGGAGGTGGTCTTAGAGCAGGAAGGGAAACTGATAGTGTTAGCAGAGACATCCCCTGTCATCATGTCAAAGGTATTAATTAAAACTTTAACTTCATCAAAAATCACTTTCCACAGTTGTTCCTGCTGACATGCATTTCTTGGTTATTAAACTCAACCTAGTAAATATGACTAGGTTCAAGACTCAGGATTAAAAAAAATCAAAACGATATCATTTAAAAAGAAAAAAAAATGAAACAAGGTTCCTACAAGATTACAGATTGACCCCTGAGATCATCTAGGTCATCACAGGGCTAACACCGACAATCGCTTCAGCCACTGACTATCCGAATATTATCCACAAATCACGTTGTCTTAGCTTGTTAGGTATCGCTTCTATCCTATTGCCATAATTAATAAATGGCAGTGTTTTCTTCGGGTGATAATTCAATGCCAAGTTGACTTAAAGGTGCGTGCATGGCTTTTTCTGAGACAGACATGGGACCAGGCAAAGTTCAAGTTGGAATTTTGAGACCCAAGTTCCATATAATTCAAAACTTTAATACCTCACAGCAAATGGTTTTTCTTACATCGAACACGACATCTTCCTAATTCTGCCTTATAAAACAGAGACTGGGTGGTCAAACTTTTACTTGCTGTAATCCCACTAGTTGGAAATAATTAGATCATATCATATCCAATTTTAGCCACCCGAGTAAGAATTTAATCATAACTGTTCCTTGTTTGACTTTGTGAACAAGGACACAGAGCAAGAAATCAAAGCAATACTGTGCAGCTCATGACATAATGGCCGATAAATTCTCTACAAACAACATGATTGATGGTGTGAAATGATTAAGAAAAATTATAAACCTAATCTATCAGGCATTGGACAAAATGTATCAGATGAGTCCAGCTTATCATTAACCCAATTATACATGTTTTTCGGACACACTTTTCGTGTGAAAAGACACTGCTAAATGGGACGTCTGAAACGTCTGGTTCACCGAGCTTCTCATCTTCCCGACGAGATGCAATGCATGCGTAAAAGAGAGAGATGAAACGCCTGCATACATACCAAAAGATAGATAACAGATGCGGTGAGGAAGGTCCAGTACCGACCAAGATGAGCGTCGGCAACATAAGCACCCAAGATAGGAGTCATCCAAATGGTGCCAACCCAGTTCGTAACATTATTGGACGACCTCACTGTGCCTTCATGGAGCTTCGTGGTCAAGTACACTACAAGATTGCTTGATATCCCATAGTATGCCATACGTTCGAAAACCTCATACACTGCACAGCACGTTACAGTACACAATCAGGCTGCAGCTCTGTGAAACATATATATATATATATATATGGGTCCGTGAAGACCTTAAAGTTCAGAGTACGGATAACTAAAGCATGATTCTACTAGCAAATGATAATTTTGTTTTTGTTTGAAGAGATGAAAAATATTACTCCACTTGATAATTACAAATAAGAACATTATTGAAATAGATTCTGATTTCCTGAGAACTTTTTTTTGTACCCAAAAGAAGAACAGTAATTAATTGCATTTTAAAGAAGGATCGAAGTTAGTAATTTCCTTTATAGTACTGTTAAATATTTGTGTTCTATTTAATTTTTTTCCCTGGCCGGCAACATTCCCGACTTAATTATTAAATGGTACTGATTCTTCTAGCAAAGTTAGCAAAGATTCCATTCTTGATCATCTAAAATTTTACACATGCAGATTTAACGTTTAGTCGTTATTCTTATGGTCTTATAGATCAACCCTAAATCGTACGAAGGTAGGATTATAGAATAATTTTTATTTTATTTTTTTAATTTATTTTTAACATTATTACGTCAAAATAATTGAAAAATTAAAAAAAAGTAAAAAGTAAAAAAATATTAAAGATGCTTTTTCACTGCAAAAAGGCAAAACTCTGTGTTTTCTTCTGTACATTTAATATAATGAATACAGTTTCACCTACCGAAAACTAATAGTGATAAATTATACCTTTCGAGGTATTCATTTGGGAAAAGGATTATGTTAATTATAAGTATCTGTGCAATTAACTTGAGGGGTTGGGACTAATTAATGGTTAAATGAGTGTGTTTCCTTGCTAATTGCATGATTCCTCAGACTAGGTATTTAATAAGAAATCATTTTTTATTATAGATTTTCTAATTTATTATAGTATAAATAGATTGCCTAGCTAGTTTTTATGAATCTTATAGTCTTAATATGCATAGTTTATTTTTAACTAAATCAGGAAATAAATTTAATTTTAATATGTAATTAAAGAGAGTACCTAAAAATACAACACTTTAAAAAAGGCATGCATGCTCCTAGGCAGGCTGGTGGCTATTAGCGCAGCATTCAATTTGTGGCCTACGATTGTTGGTGGTTCTGGTTTAGCTTCAACATCTTCCTAAATAATTGCTAATATTTTTTTACAAAAATCAATTCTAGCTCAACTAGAACGTACAAGGTAGCTGAGAGATATTTCTTGCTACAGTTCCCCAAGATCAATCTCAAAATCTTTCTTGACTTCTGCATTTCTATTTGTTTTCTGTAGTCGCTAAACATTCCAAAATTCCTCAGCGTAGATTGGAGAAGACGGAAAACCAGGAAAAACAAGACACGGAGGAGACAAACATCGGCCAAAATCAATGAGTTTTAGACTGATCATATGTGATCATATGTAATCATTATCTATCCTTAGGCCCATGTAAATTAACCATCTGATATGTTCATAAATGCGAAGCAAATTGACATCAAAGAAAAGGAGACCTTGACAGTGAGCTAGAAATTATATTAATGGAGAGTAACATGCCAAGTATCAAGAAATCATTGGAGGGTCAGACTATCTTTTACATGGCATGCACGAGGGGCTGGGCTTAAAGTGACGAGGAAAGAAAAGAAAAGAAAAAAACAGAAGAAGAAGAGTACGAGCCACCTGGAAAACAGCTTCCAGGAGCGTAGCTCAAAACAGCAAATGTCCTGATTAAAACATTTGCAGACTAGTTGGCTGCTGTGTAACCAACGTTAGAACTCACTAATGAACATCAGAGAGATCAGAGAGAGGAGAGAGAGAGAGAGAGGAGGGAGAGGGAGTGGAGAAGATGAATTACCAACAACAAAGGAGCAAGCTCTCCATCCGCCTCTCTTGGATCTAAGAACAGGATTTCCTTTGAGATCCACAGTTCCATCTTGTGTGCAATCATCAAGCCCGTTTTCCATAGCCAGTTCTTCGGCCTAATAAAGTTCGACAACTTTATTCTTTTTCGAGCCTGATTATGCTAGCTCTAGTCGCTACCACTATATATATAAGTGTCCATCTGATAAAAACCCTCTTAAATCCTTAATTTACCATCATGCCATTTGTGATTGCTTTCATTGATTTTTTTTATTATTGCAAAACGCTTACTAGATCCATCGTCCGTGTTCCATCTCCTTCATAAAATGACAGCCATGTCCTCACAGTAATTTCTTCTTTGCTATATTCGTGCATAGTTTCCAGTGGTGTTATTTATACCCGACCCATCATCATGTTTAGCTTGCTATAAAGTATGGATTATGGTTTAATTACCCCACTCAAAACTGATACAAAATAAATAAATAACTTTAAAATTTAAAAAGATTACATTTATATTAAGCTAATTATGTATTAATTAGTTGTAAATTATAGTATTTGAGTTTAGATTTCAAATTTGAGTGCAAGTTATAGATACTCAATAAATACTTGAAACCTAATCAGGTCAGGTTTAGGTATCAAAGATCCATATCTGATAGGGTTTGAGTCGGGTCTAGATATGTACTTTGAGTTCGAGTTCAGATATGAATGATATTGATGAGGTTCAAGCTTATCCCTTGGACTTGTGAGCTAAGATAGTATTTGGGATATTTTGTTAATTTCTTGATTTTAGCAATCCGATCCATTCGTCCTTGAGGAGGTGGTTGGTGGTTTATGTTTGATACCTGCAATTTTTAAATAAGATTTATTACAAGTTAAAAATTTTAAAGATAAAAAACATCATGACAATAAGAAAACTCTTAAAATACTTAATTTTATTTATTCATGTTTTCACCTACCAAAAAAATATTAGAATAAGTTATTTTCAAAAGTAGTATAATGAAGAAAAAATTATACTTAAAATAGCACAATTAAAAAAATATTTTTAATTTGTTGTGCAGGTCAAGCCTATGCAACCAATCAAAATGTGCTATATCAGGATCTCATGCGGCAAAAAAATTCTTCCATTTTTGCTAAACCATTTCTTTATTTGGTCCCTCAATTTTTATATTTAGTTAACTTTAATTCCATTATTATGATCATTTCATTGATTGTTTTTGCAAAAAAATTTAACTAAGGTTACTCTTTATTTTTTAATGAGATTGCTAAAAATAATAGTTAGTTTTTACCCTAAAAAATAGTTTTTTTCTCTCAACTTAAATAAAAATAAGTTTAATTGATGAAATAATCATAATAATGTAACTAAAATTAACTAAACATAAAAATTAAAGGGCCAAATGTAGTTTGTGTATAGAAGAAAGAAAAAGAAATGGGTTGCGCAACAATCAAAGCATGGAAAAGAAAAGAAAAGAAAAGATAAGACGTCAAAGATACTTTGAATTTCCAATAACTACGTCTTTAGGACCATCAAGAAGATCTCAATGAGACGAATCCATAGGCACTAGAAAAGCCATATTTCAAGATTTTGGTGAGTCACAAGCATTGCCATGCTAACATGTTGCGTGTAAAAAAAAAAAAACTTTGTTGGTGCATGTAATATACATATTAGACATAAAAACAAATTTAGCTCTGTTAGAGTGTGTATCATACTCACCAGGAAAAAAAAATTGTTATTGTCGGGTTGTGCATGAGCGACTTGCGCGCCTGATTAAATTGTGCTAATTTGATGATTATTTCTCTAAATGTGTTGTTTTGGATATATTTTCTATTTGCTGAGCTATTTTTGAAGAAAAAAACTCATTTTATATAGAAAAAAACCAAAGAACCCTAATGATATTGAATGTAAAAAAATAAAATAAGATAATTACTCTCTTCAAATAATAATAAAAAGAAACTAGCAAAACATTATAATACAAGATAAGAAAATAAGAATAAAAAAGAATAAAATTAACTAAAAAAAATATTTATTTTCTCAAAAAAACTCATATGTTAATTCTATTTGGTTGAAGGGAACTTACCTTCAAGTTCAAACCATGGTTAGCAATTATTATCAACCACATATATCTTTTTATATGTGAGTTATCTTACCATGAGTCTCTAATATTTTTTTGGTGAATTATCTCATCATAGATCTCTAATACAACACAATTATACAAGTTACTTCATCATAAATCCTACTATCATGATTTATAATAATAGCAAGCGATGCACAAGAAAACATTATGAGATGTCTTTGTTTTAAATAACAAAACCCTCATCACATTTTAATTACAATGAGTTGGGCTGCTAACAAAACATAAAAGTTTTAAACGTATGCATTCGACTAGTCCACAAGAAAAACTAAAGTTTCGAGTCTTTTTAAGGTCACTGGAGGCTTATATGATCGTTAACTTTAGGACCCGTAGGATTAGTTAAGATGCAAACAAATTAACTCAGATACTCATATTAATAATAATAAAAAAAAAAAACAAGAAGCTAGAGTTTAGTTTTTCAAAACTTGTCTGCCACCATTAGTGTTATCAGCACATATGCTAAGTTTTCTCCTCGTGTTGTTAAAAAATAATTTTTTTTTAATTTAACAATGTCAATGATATGCAATAAAAGACAATCCAATTTAACATTTATTAAACACCTTTACCAATGAGATAAAACTAGAAGTTTTCAACTAAATTTAACTATTTGTTTTTTTCATATATAGTTTTTATTAGAATCAAGCAAGTATATCTTCATTATGTAAACTTTAATTAGTTTAAGATATATATTTTATTTTTTTAGAAATGTAAAAATAACTGGAAATGAATTTCAAAGTACTTTACATTGTTAGAAAGCTTATATATGGAACAATGATAATATATGGTTTAATCCCATATATATTGTCTTCCAACTATACCTTTCTCTTAATTAAGTTATCATTTTTTTTATATTAATCAATATGTACTCACATTCCAAAACCATGAGAATTAAGATAATTGCATTGATTTCCACAACGAGGGATAACATTAAGATAAAAAATATTGACATCCAACATAATTAAGAAAGCATTAAGATATAAATAATAGTTTAATATAATTCATCAAAGGTTTAAGCCACCTGCCTTAGCCTAGTTAACCTGCTACAGAAACGACAAGCCAATAAACGACATGGGAGCTTCAACCTAGTCGAGAGTTAATCACACTTGTAGTAAAAGAAATTGAAGGGAACAAAAGTCTGAGGTTTCTATCTTTAATCGACGACTAAGCAATGTAATGGACTCTCGAATTTCAGGAAAGGAAACCTCTCTTTTCTTCATTTGGAGTCCTTTTCTAGGCATTCTTAGACTTAAACACTCTTTTGACTTCCAAATAAAAAAAAAAAAAATCATTCTGTGTTGTCGCTTTCCAGTCAATCTTGTTATCGTCTCAAACCTGATCTCCAGTTCATCCACAATATCAACATTAAGGATCCCAAGAAATTGACAAAACAACAAATCTTCGTTCACATCTTCAATTCATCTCCTATCTGTTGAAAATTAGTCCTATCATCATTTCACCTGGGCTTGGTTTTTTTTTTTGTTTTATTTTTTAAAAATATTTTTTTTAAAAATAAATTTTTTTAATTTTTTTCTTTATTTCAAATTTAATATATTTTTTAATATTTTTAAATTATTTTGATATGCTGGTGTTATAAAAAAAATTTAAATAAAAAATATATTATTTAATATATTTCTAATAAAAAATACTTTGAAAAACAATCACAATCATTCTTCTAAATGCACTCTAAGTTTATTACTTGACCCATAGTTTTAAGACCTGGCCCGGTGGCTGGGCCGAGTTTCGGGTTTTGACCAGGTTGTTGAGTTGGCCGTGTTAATTTTTTTTAAAAAAATCAAAACGACGTCGTTTTAGTAAAAAAAATAAAAAGTAAATAAAAGTTAACGGATTTGCAACTAGATCACGCCATAATTTTTCTTCTTATATTTTTTTTTTAACCTGATTCGGTTTCAATCTGGGATCGGTCGAGTTCTGGATCAACCCGTCAAGTCAGACCTGGTTTGAAAACTATTACATGATGATATTAAGAGTAAGTAATTCCTTATCTAGGTAGTAAAGGACAACAATTTCTAATTAAAAAGAAAGAAGAAGAAAACTAATATATATATATATATATATATATATATATATATATATATAACAGATGGTTGAAAGAGAGTTGAGAAAGAAACTCTAAATCAACCTGTATAGTACTGAAATCTAAAATAAAAGCAAATAAAATAGCTTTGAAAGAATATAATTGACCAGCAGGTTTTGTTTTTTTTTTCTCTTGAAATAGAGGGCATTATAGGAATAAGGGCTATCTTCCATGGATTATAATTTCACCCGACCTATTTATTATAATATGATATGTTTGAATGGGATTTTATCTGGTTGGATTAGAAGCGTATAAAATCCAGTATAGTTTGACTAGAGTTAGATGCGGAGGCGGGTGAAGGATTCCTCCAATCGGGTTCCACTCGCTTTTTTAACTCGTTTTTATTTTATGAAATTGTAATTTTATTTTATAATATAGTATATGAATTTTCATGATTTCACACATGAATTTAAAGTTTAGACTTTATTTTATAGTTTTAGACTCCATGAATGAAAAAAAAGTTTTTTTTTTTTTAGTTCAGACTTATTTTAAATTGGGTAGGTGAAGAAATTAAATCCTACAATATTCAACCTAAATATCCTCTTCACTCTATTCTCTCTGGGTTCGGTCAACCGTGGTTTGCGGCTCCTCTAGTTGGCCTGAGTAGGACCCATGTTACTATAATTCCCGAAGAAATACTAATATTATGATACAACAAGGCTAGCTCCTCGTTACAAAGTGTGGGCGTAATGCTTGCGTTTTCCATAGCTTTGCAGTCTATCTTTGCTCATGAAATCCTAAATTTTAAACGGTCAAACCTTCCCCGAGGAGGAATTTAAAATCGGACAGTGACAATATAAAATATTTATGGTTTGTATTGTGAAAACAGCAAAATTATTATCTTTTATTATGTTTAGAAATCATTATAATATACAAAATAGTTTTTTAATATGATATCATACAAGTTTAAATTTTATTATTCTTATTTATTTAATAAATCTGTGAAAGTTTTAAGATCAAATAGTTTTTATTTAAAAAAATATATTAAAAAATAATATAAATTATATTTTAAAATTTTATCTAATAATTTAAATTATAAATTAAAATAATTATTTGGCAGCCTCCAACCATCACACCCAACCTTGACTAATCTTAGCACTATCCGCACCATCTTCGATGAGCACTTCCCTTCTTGCTACATCGGACAAATTCACCATCTACCGGCGAGGAAGAAGAGAACATAGATTCTCTAATGCATCGAACCTCAAAAGGAACGAGAAAGGAGGGGATTGGAATAAAGGGATGGAATTATCGCTAGAAGAAAATTGACTTTTCCATGCATTCATATTTGACGTTTTGCTATTTGATTAATGGTAATATGAATATCTTACCAAACTTCTAGATGAGCGGAGTAGACAATTGCCGTCAAATTAAGGCACAGCAGAAAGGACATTTAGGTCACAATCCTCATGGTTACGTTGTTATTAAGTCATATTAAATTAAAACAAAAGCTAAAACATTTAGTATTTAATTATACATGTTACATACATTCATGTTTCACGGAAGATTCACACAATAAAATGGTAATTTTACTATTATAAAACAAAATCAAATAATTTTAGCTCTTAAAAACAAAACTCACCTAACTTGTCTCTAAGAACTTCATCGGAATTTCATTTCAAATTGAAAATTAAAATGCCTAGATTGTCGTTGAAATATAACTTTCTTTGGCTCAAGTCCAAGGGTTTTTTGTTATTTAATCTTGATTTTTTTTTTTATCATTATCAAATAAAGGTAAGAGAAATTTAGTACTTTTAAAATGTAAGATGTTACTCAAAAAACAAAATATTATTGGCACGTGTGATATATTCTAGTTCATGGAAGAGGTCAATACTTTTTGAGTGATGGGTGCGACGCCTCTTGACAACAAAAAATAACCAACCTCCATGCTAGTTGAAGCATTAAGTGGAAATGAATCCTATGTGCACGTAAATATGGTGATTCATGGTGGTTCAATTATGATTGAATTTCTCCCTCTTTTCTCTTTTGTTTTCTTTTTTTTGAGAATCGCACTAGATTAACTATAATTAAAAGTTATCCTCTAGTTGTCTTTTATTTCAATTATAGTTCTTATTTTTTTGAATGTTTTTTTTTAATTTTATTTTTTAATATTTAATTATATTTGATTTTTATATTAAATTTCAAGAGAAAGGGAGAGAGGAGCTGAACATTTTCCTCTTATTTTTTTTATAGAAAAAATGCTATTCATTTTGGTGAATTACTGTGAGTGAGCTCTTCAATCTCTCCTGATTCTGAGCTGTTAATGATGGCCCTGGTTGTGTATTAACTTAAATGTATCATTTTGCAAGTATTAGATTGTTTCATTCACAACAAATTTTAATATTATGAGTGTTAAAGAACTATCTCAATTCAATAAATTAAGCTGTTAGGTAAGGTCTTAGAATATAATTTTTATTATTCTTTAATATATCTCTTCAAGTGAAATTAGTTCTTTAGACTTGAAACTTGTAAAGATTCATACTATCTTATGCTTGATTTTTATCAAATAAATAAAAATGATGAAATTTAAACTCGTAATTACTAGATCATTAAGATTCTAATATCATATCAAAAAATCATTTTAATCCAATAACTTAAATTATTAAATAAAATTTTAAAATATAATTTATATTATTTTTTAACACCAAACTACTTATAGCTTATCTTCCTCTTCATTCTTTGAACTCAAGAAGCATCCCTACCGTAATTAACATTTATAACTGTATACTGATCTCCACTTTATTACTTGGAAAATGCTGTGAGTTGACGTGACATGTGATTTGTTAAAATAATCCATGAAGAGTCTTCTCATCAAAGAGGAATCTTACAGCAAGAATATATATATATATATATATATATATATATATATATATATATATAGCCGGAATTGCTTTATCATCGGATTTTAAGCACGTTCCCTTTAACGATCTTCTAGAATTTATTTTCATAATAATATACCAATTCCCTTGTGGAAGGATTGGCAGTTACCTCTCGCTTAAAGGAAAAAAAGTGTGATGAAATAGAACTCAGGCCGGGCATCTTCTACCCATATTGGAGTTAGCTAGCTAGCTAGCTTGCCTGCAACTTGGTTTCCCTTCTCTTTTTACATGAACAGCAGAGAAAGAAGAAAAGTATCTAGCTGATTAAGACTCGTTATTCTCCAGTGAATACAGATAGCTACTGATCATATATAGGGTTAGAAATTCCTTTACAAATTCAAAAGTTAAGAAGTTTAGGTGGATGAAATGGCACGTTATATATATATATTCAAAGCTAAAGTAAGTTGTGATTGGGCAGAAATCTTTACAGATTATTAGTTGACTGACTTGGTATTTCATCACGCGTTGAAATCAATAGCATAACCTTGAGTCAAACATGCAGCTTGTGCCCAATATATACTTGCGATCGTAGAAAGTTCTGTGCCTGTGATTAATGAATTGAGTCGGTAGATTTCTTGAACTCTTGCTGAGTTGTAGTGCTCTAGTACATAAGCTTCCAGGACAGGAATGGGTTCAATGAATGGTGGGCAATGATGAAATTATGCACGATAGAGACTCTTAACAAATTCCATGAACCCTAAAAAGCAAACGAAAAAGAAGACGTTAATTTTCATATTATCTTTAGAATATTCCAATGAATGGCCTTTCCATTTACTGTTTCTTTTTCTTTTTCTTACAGAATATTTCAAATTATATAGTGTTATGCATAGCTTCTCTAAAGTTCCTCATAACTTAAGTCATCAAATCCATGTAAAATCGATGCCTTCGTTTTGTGTCCAAAGACAACGTTAGAAGGACTCGATCAGGAACCAAGATTTTGGTCGGTGGGATATAAATGTATGAATAGCGCAACATAATATAAAATTTTTTTCTTAAAAAATAAAAATAGAAATCGAGAGCAACACCTTCGAAAGACCCAAATAATTTGTCAATTCCTCTACTCAAATTGCAATTAAAAGCCTTCAAATCATCATCAATATTGTCATAGACAGCTATAAACAAACAGAGGGAAGAAAAGGAACTTCCGAACACAAACAAATAAATTAATTGATGAGAGAAGGAAAACATTATTTCGTTAGTTTGTCCATGAGAGTATTTCTAACATTTACGCTTTAAAGTATTTTCTAAATTCTTCTATCAATATACCTACTGTAAGTTTTTTTTTCCAACTGATAAATGAAAATTTAGAAAAATTATAAAGTTTCTCTTAAACCATGCTGATGCATGTTTCAGAGGTGACCGCATTTCTTGTCATGCTCCGTTACAGACAACGTAGGATCTACCTCGTTTCAGAAGTTTCCACCAACTAGCTTGCTAGTGTAAGAGATAAGCTTTGCTCATTCATGTCTAAAATACTTACACACACGTAAGCCTCTCTCTTGACAAGAACGTGCAGTGAAGAAGGACATTAAAGAGATGAAGAAAATAGGGACCAAACAAAATTGCTAATTTGAATGGTATTTGTGAAAATGATTGTTTAACATAAACTCGATGGTTTTGAATTTTCAAAAATATTTGTTTTTGTATTTTAAAATGTTTTTGTCAAATTAGTTTATTTTTCTGGTATTAAAAATAATTTTAAAATGTAAAAAAATATTATTTTAATATATTTCTGAATAAAAAAACTTTAAAAAATAAATATTATCATAATTTTAAAAATATCATTAATATTTCATTCATTATTCAAGTCCATAGACAATAATTAAATTAATCATCTGATAGAGGGAAAGTTAGATCGAGACGGATTAAAAAAAAAAGCTAATTAAAAGAAAAGGTTTGAATAAAATAAAATAATTATTTTATTGATATGATATTCTCGGGATAATGTTCATACTCTCAACTTTGAAAATATGACAAAGGTTCACACGTACGACATCAACAATCAATTCATCTTTTCCATTCAAATGGATAGATGGTGATGGAAAAAAACTTAGCGTGCTGGAAGTTATTTTTAAATTAAAAATATATTAAAATAATATTTTTTTTATATTTTTTAAATTTATGATATTAAAATAAATTTTTTTTGCTAAATTTAGTTAAAAATCATATAAACACACTGCAACCATATAGACGGTTACTCTCTACGTAACACAAATTGAGTTATTATGGTCCTTATCCATATGTGTTTTATAGCGACCTTTTAAAAATTCAATATATTAATTAAAAAATATTCAAAAATAGTGTTTGAGTATTTAAAAATTAAATAATCACATATTTTTGTTAATATTTCGTTCAATGGGAGAAGAAAAGCAAAGAATTAGTGGTATATAAGGCTCGGTACCCACAAAACTATATTTTTGTTTAGGGTTTAGAAACTCTCCAATAACTAAATTAATAATTTTATAATAAGAAATTATAATAAATAAATAGAAGAACATTAAACTCTAAAAATAAAAGCACTTGCTCTTAGTTTTTGTATAATAAATTAATGCTTTGAGAATGTATAATAAAAAAGTAAAAATCATGAATTTTTTTACCTGGATGGTTCAATATATATTTATAGCCCTTGTTCTTTGAGCCTTGTTGATTTGCTTAAAGGATTGAAAGCTTTTTTTTCTTAAATATTTTAATAAAAAAATTAAAAGTTTCTTATTGCAACATTAATGTTGATGAAAATTACCCGTATACATCATTAGTGCTGATAAATAAATAGTAGAGTTATAGAAAACTTTTATGTCGTATTCAATATTGAGAGAGATAAACCTATCATAATATTAATATTGATTAAAATATAACTGATTCTTAAAAGATTTTTATACATCTAAAAGATAAGAGAATGATTATCATAAGATCTGATATTTTATCGGACTTGCATGCATTTGGGTATAGTGTAAATTTGAGAGATTTGGGTTTGATATCTTACCAAACTCATATACACTTAAGTTTCGTGAGCAACAGAGCTCAAAAGAAGTTGTATTTAGTATATTATTAAATCCATAACTGTTTGGGCTCAACGTAAAGCCAAGTTTAAAAGATTGAGTTTGATATATTATTAGGTTTACAAGTATTTGGATTCATTATTTAATTAAATTAAAAAATATTGAGTTTAATATCTACAAATATTTAAACTTAACACTTAAATAAAATGAAATGTTTGGTCTAGAAATGAAACTAGACTCACGTAACCTGTTCTTATTATTCTACTAAACATCTGGATGTTAGATAATCACTATCTTTGACCTTTCTATTCATTGATTTTTTTAAACTAATAAGTTGAGTATAAATATAACGTGCATCATTAGCTTAGTGTAAGATTGTGGCTCTCCTTCCTTGGAAATAAAGTATTGCTGGTCCTGCAAAGCAAGAAAGAAAGAAAAAGAAGAATAAACGTGGAAGGGAAAACAATCATCAAGTTTTATGAAATTATTTGTGGCACCTAGTAGTTTTATACATAGTTTTAAGATCAGGTGTGATAACTGATCCGATCTGAGTTTTGGATTTTGACTGTGTCACCGAGTTTATCGGGTCATTTTTTTTTTTAAAAAAAATCAAAACGACGTTGTTTTGGTAAAAAAAAAACAAAAATCAACAGGTTTACGGCCGAGTCTTGCCAGGTCAACCGGGTCGCCAAATCAACCCGCCAGGTCAGCTGAATCATACTGAGTTTTTCTTTTTTTTTTCCTTCAATCCAACCCAATTTTAATTCTAGAATAATTAGGTCCCGACCGAATTAAGCCAGGTTTTAAAATACTGGTTTCTTAGCTCCATATATTCATCAGAATAAGATATAAAATGCTGCTGGAATCTAGTGGATCGATCTGACAGTTTTTTTATTTAAAAAATAATTATTTTTTAATTTTTTAAGTTTTTAAGTTGAACTTTTTAAAATTAGTTTTTTCAAAACTCATTAATTTTCTTAAATGCACATGTAAGAAATATATTTTTAAAATTGTTAAAAAAATAATTTATCTCAATACCCTTTACTATTTAATAAAAAAAAATACAATGCTTTTGATCTCATTCTCATAAAGAAATTTAAATATACGTGACACAGCTCATCCACACCACATCATTAACCAATTTGATACCATCAGGTGTGTATGTCAAAGGCTGGTATTCTTTAATCAAATTCAGTGTTATTAAACTTTCCATACTGATGGGTCAATTTATAATTTATTAACCTGGTCTTAATATTTAATTTAGATTTTAAATTAAATCATATAAAAATAATTTAATATAATTTGATTAATCAAATAGATTAATTAAATCATTATTTAAAAATTCATTTAAAAATGTTCTTTTAAATTCGTTTTAGAACAACATAATTTAAATTTAAAAAATATTATAATTAAATCATTATTTTTTTTTCTTTTTAAGGTAGATGAACCCATGCAACCCCAAAACTTCAGGCCGCGTCATGAGCTGGGCTGGTTTAATAACTGTGGTCCAAACAGGACACAAGCTGAGCTGTCCTTAAACAAAGGCAAATCCTTCCCGCCACTGATACACAGCACCATCGAGAGAAGCAAATAAGGGACTTAATTTTTATTTTTTTTATTATAGTGTTTGTTCAGTTTATGTATATTATGATTAATTTCATGATTTATTGAATATTCTACAAATTTAATGAATATATAAAACACCGCGAGATAACAGGTATATACAATAAAATTTAAACCTTTGTGTTTATTGAGAAAAAGAACAAACTCTTCCACCATTATAACAAGAACTCAAGTGCAAGGAATTAATTGCTTCTACTTGAAATGAAAGAGAACAAAACGACAATAACCAACCGCCTGGTGGCCGTGAAGCACAAATCCGGCAAGAGCTACAGTCAGAAAGCAGAGGGAACTGGGCAGAAAAACGTGTATGTGGCCCATGGTTAGTCAGACGTCAGGCTCAACTCAAGCCTGATACTGCCCTAAAGCAACGGCAGCCGTACCCGAGCTGCTTGAGGTCCTGCTCCGGGAAATAATGAGACCTCCCATGAGGACCTGTGACCCCAACTTGATTCAAGAACCCGGTGTTTTACAGGTGGGTTTTCGCTCTGTTTTTCAAATACTTCACCTTTTCTTTTTCTTTTCCTTTTTTTTTTTTTTTTGTGAAGGTACGAGAATCGATGAGATATTGAAATCTTTTGCATGTATATGCATATGTGTCGGTTGAATAGAGCAGCGATGCATTTTCGGGAAAGCACAAAGGAAATTATCAATGAAGAGTTCGGTGATGGCATGCAAGTTTATTGCTTTTCTTCTTCGTTTGAATTGTTTACTATGTAGAAATTGCTATTTCTTTCAAGTTTTTACTTTTTTTAATTTTTTCTGTCGTTGTGAATTAAATTTACAGAATCAGCTTTATACTTTTAAATACTTTGAATCAATATAATTGAATTTATAGAGTAAAGAACCAAATATCAATATCCACAAAATTTTAAATAAAATTATAGACTTAAAGCTTATTTGAAACCTTATCTTTTAGCTTTTAGCTAATTTTATTAAATATTTTTTTTATTTCAATGCTAACTTAACCATGAGTTTAATTACATTAGTTTAACTAGATTTATTCAATTTGATTAATTTTTTACCAAAATCAATTAGAGACAACTATAACACATGAAATTATACCTTATTAAATCAAATATTTATTATGATTATTATCGTATACAAAGATAAAAAAATAAACTTTTAATTTTAAGAAAAATCAACAGTATTCTAAAAGAAGAAGAAGAAGAACCAACATTATCACAAATAAAGTATCCAAAAGAATTCTAATAGACACCAACCCAAATCCTCTGGACCCAATGCCTAGCCCAAGATTCTCTAACTCAAAGTCCTCCAGGCCCAAAGCTAAAATATCCCATCCATCTTAATAAATAGCCCCCCAAAACCCCTCAGCTGCAATGGTAATCTCCAAAACCCTAATTTCATCAAAATGACCCCAACCCTAGCTCGCTCCCTCACCACCCGCCACCTTAATCTCTGCGTCCTCCTCCCCAAACGCCTCCTCTCCACCATCTCAATAACCCATCTTCCCTCACCTCCCACTCTTCTCTGCCGCCAATCTTTACCCTCACTCTCTCACAATCTCCAATCTATCAACAAAACCACTAACCCCGCCGCCCGTTTCACTTCCATTCGATGCCGGGTTAACCGAGCCGGCAACTCGGGCTACTCGCCCTTGAACTCGGGGTCAAACTTCAGTGACCGGCCACCCAATGAGATGGCCCCACTTTTCCCTGGTTGTGATTATGAGCACTGGCTTATTGTTATGGATAAGCCTGGTGGTGAGGGTGCCACTAAGCAGCAAATGATTGATTGTTATATTGAAACTTTATCCAAAGTTGTTGGCAGGTAAAATGGTTTACGGGTCTAGTTCTTTAATTGAAAGTTTCGATATTTGTCGGTTTCTTGACTGCTTAATGTTTTTTGTGTTGTTTCTTTTGTTTCTAGTGAAGAGGAAGCAAAGAAGAAGATTTATAATGTTTCCTGTGAGAGGTATTTTGGATTTGGATGCGAGATTGATGAGGAAACCTCTAACAAGCTTGAAGGTCTGTTCAGATGTTAACTCATTGCAACTCAAGAAATGGATTTACAATGTCTTTCCTCGTGATTATTGATTTTTATTTCTTTGTTAACAGGTTTGCCTGGTGTTCTCTTTGTCCTCCCGGATTCATATGTTGACCCCGAATACAAGGACTATGGTGGTAAGACTTTGCACTTCCTTATAAGAGCGCAACTAATTTTCTTTTGTTTCGGAGTTGGTTAAGAAGCTCTCCATGTGTGGGTGTGCGTGATTTTGACAAAGGTGTTCTGCTTTAAGGTTTTTATAGGAAGAAACAATGGTGATGGTATAATTTGATTTACTTCAATGCACAGTCCATCTTGGCAAAGCTAAAGAGCCTTATGGGCAATGTTTAGCTTTGAATGCTAATGGACTAAAATCAATTTGTTCTCTCTAGACTGTTCTGTGCTTTATATTCAATGGAGATGCGGATCAGTGGAGATGAAACATGATTGCTACAACATTGCTAAGTGTTTAAAGATGAACTGTGTAGTTATTTCCTTGGTGAATGTATTTATAGGGTTAATTGTAACTTTTCGTTTATGGCTTGCTGTTATTTCTATCTTAGTCCATCTTGGCAAAGCTAAAAGCCTCAGATGGGCAATGTTTAGCTTTGAATGCTAATGGACTAAAATCAATTTGTTCTCTCTAGACTGTTCTGTGCTTTATATTCAATGAAGATGCAGATCAGTGGAGATGAAACATGATTGCTACGGCATTGCTAAGTGTTTAAAGATGAACTGTGTAGTTATTTCCTTGGTGAATGTATTTATAGGGTTGATTGTAACTTTTTGTTCATGGCTTGCTGTTATTTCTATCTTAGTCCATCTTGGCAAAGCTAAAAGCCTCAGATGGGCAATGTCTAGTTTTGAATGCTAATGGACTCACATCAATCTACTCTCATTACCTGTTTGTCCACCTTTACTCAATAGTGGTGCACAATCATTGGAGATGATACATAAAATGTACTGCTTTCGAAAACTTCTTTTGGTGTCTTGACATTATTAATTTTACATTTGACTAATAGTTATCTGCTTGCTCTATCGCAGTCCATCTTGGCAAAGCTAAAAGCCTCAAATGGGCAATGTCTAGCTTTGAATGCTAATGGACTGACATTAATATACACTCATCACCTGTTCTGTTCTTCTTGTGCTAATTGGAGGTGCAGAATCATTGGATATGATACAGAATTGTATTGCTTTTATAAAATTTCTCTTGGAGTTTTGACAATTCAGGACACCAGTTACATAAGCACCTAAATCTTTGGTTAATTTGTAATATTGGAAAATTGAAATGCTAGTTTGAAGTTTCTGATTGTAAGGTCAGGTTAGACTCTTCTCTGTTTTAGCAAAAGGATATCTTTTGTTTAAATTTGATGGTTGAGCCTGCATTCAGTCTGTTTCAATATAGCTCTAGAAACTAGACATGGCCTGGATCAAGATTCCAGATTTTATTCAGTTTTAGAGGCTCAATTTCCTTTCCATTAACACACCATGCTTTCAATTAACAAATGCCTTACCTGAATTGTAATCACTGGCTCTGTTGCTTCTTCACCTTGATGGTGAAGAGCAATTCTCATGCCACCACTGTGAAGTTTAGAGGTGCTGATCATGTTACTTTTTCATGGCTTTCTTTTATGGCAGCTGAGTTGTTCGTGAATGGTGAGATAGTTCAGAGGCCACCTGAAAGACAGAGAAGGGTGGAACCTCAGCCGCAGAGAGCTAATGACAGACCAAGATATAATGACAGAACCCGATATGTGCGACGCAGAGAAAATTTGCGGTGAACCACTGCATGGGGGGAAGCTTACTGTATAGTTTCTGCAATTGGGAGCTTGTCCTGCATGGCTACTCGTGTTTCTGCTTAACAGTTAAACTATGGATATTCTTTGTTATAATTTGTACCCCTCTTGAGATGTCTGATGAATGTAAAATCTGCTATTCTCGTAATTTCCTCGTCTGCTCCTAGATCTGGTTGCTCAGCTGCTTGTTATGTTTTACTTGCGCCGAACCCCGTGGTTGAAATTTTTGGAATAATGTTTGTTGGTCGCTCCCATGGAGAGGTGGTTAACGATGGTTGATTCGGTGAATTGTGATGACAAAATTACCTCTGCCAGTCGGTGTCCTACAAAACTCGATCCGGCGAGGGTGTGGATATTTTCCAAGGTAAATAGGGGTATTTTTCCTTGATAAGCAATTGGGGATGAGGACAGGAAGTTTAAACTTAATATTTTGATAAAAAATATATTTTTAATTAAAATTGATGAATTTTCAAATAAATTATAAGAATTTTCTAGTCATTTATAATATTTAAATATCAGTCTATTAATTATTAATTTACAGAGAAAAAAATCTTCAGGGCTGTTGAATTTTATAAATTTATTTGTAAATTTTCAAAAAAAATATAAATTTATTAGTTTTACAATCATGTTCAGCACAAATTTATTTATTTTTTATAAAAAAAACTTTTTAACATAAATATTATAATATAAATAATATGTTAACCTCTTATCTGGTTTTGACTTGACTTGATAGGATTTGATCATAAACCAAATAAAAATTCACTAATTTAATTTAAAAACCAAACTTAAACTAAAATCCAAATAAAAAACAACCTGCAAAAAAACATAAAAATTCAATTTTTTTAATCAAAATAAATCAAACCTGTAAAACTAAAAAACATAAAGACACTAAATAACATTTAACCTGAATCTAGCAATGTAGATTTCAAATCAAACTAGATATAGACAAATCAAGGACACATACATGTTAAAAATCATGTAATGATTAATAATCTAGCATTCATATATTTTGATTATCACTAAAAAAAACACAATTTTGTAAAAATGAATTTTAATTGAAAATCAAAATCCTAGAATTAAAACCTGTTAAAAACAAGTTATTGATACAAATAAATACTAAATTATTGACTAATGAAGTGGTCTAAATGATTCTGTGTAAAGAATTGGACCAAAACTAATAATGCAAGGATCTTGTTTCTAGCCTTTTGATCTTGACAAAAACATGATTAATTTTTTATAAGACTTGAAGTGTGAACACATGAAAAAAATTAGTGGTTTTGTGAAATGAGTATCACAATCATTGATGACTGAGTTAACCACTTTCGAGATTTTGTTGAAGCAACTCCTATATCATTGTCATTGAAGACCACCTAATCTTTGTAAAAGGGATGTACAACTTTCATTTGGATTTAACCTTATATAATTTGGAGGTCTATAATTTTATATTCATTCGTTTAAAAGTGGCAACCCAATCAAGCTAAAATCTGAAAATGCAATGATGACTTATCGAAAATAAAATATTGTTAAGTTTGTTAAAGAAAATGGGATGTAAATGTTTGATGGAAGTAGCTAATATTTATAGCCAAGGCGATTTTTAGTTTAATGATAGTTGTTACAATCTCAAAGATGGTTTGAAATGCTATTTTCATCCTCTTAAAAGAGCCTACTCGATCATCCAAAACTGTTGAAAAGGAAGCTGAAGTGCTTAAACGATGTATTGTTTAAGTTAAACCCTAAAAAATAGTGTTTTTAATTTAAAATCTAACAAATTTCATTCCAGTTGTTTTTAATTGCACCCGTAGTTACTTTCAAACTCTTAATTTTATGTAATTTCGCCCTGTCAAACTCAATCATTAGCCTCAAAATAAGCACTATTTTTATCTTGATCCTTGGTTTCTGATTTGTGTACTTCGACTTTTAATTGACTATCAAATGTTCAATTTTATTCAATTTGACCCTGGATTTGATCAATTTCAACCCCTACAATAACACACTTCTTTCAGTTTGGTCATTAGTTTTAAATTTCTTCAATTAAGTTTTTAATTGTCCATCAAACTTCAATATTTTTGCAATTAAACCCTTGATTTGACCAAATTAACTTTTTTAAAATTATAATTTGATCCCTAAATTGACTTTAAAAATTATTTTTTTCTTGCAATTAAGTGCTCAATAAAATTAATTGAGCCTTCAAAAAAAAAATTAAGTCCTTACTTATCCAAATTTGTATTCTTTTTACCCCAAATAAAAATATTTTCACTAAATAAGCCCTTTGTCGATCATAATTGGATTACTAATTTTGTTAATTCTTATAAATTTTGGTCTTCCAACTTTTTCACTTTTCATTTTGATATTTCATCACTAACTTGAACAATCTTCTAGGCTTTCTTCATGTATATACTCTTGATTTTTTTGATTTTGTTTTTCTTGATTTTTCTTAATGTATATACTAATTTTGCCAAGTCTTTTTCTTGATTTTCCACCTTGTTGACATATTGCTGTCCAATTCATAATTGGCTTTCACTTTTCATTTTGTTTTTCTTGATTTCTTATGGGGTTAAAAATAGGTAACAACAAGTCGTAAAGTGTGATGAAACAAATTCTAAAAGAAGGAACATCAAAGAATTTATTTACGAAAAAGTTATGGAAGGCGAGAGCAATGGTGAAAATAAACCGGCAAGTGATGCCATGGAAGAGGAGCCATGCCAGCCAGGTCAGGTTGGCGGTGGTGTGGTTGTTCAAGACCTAGTATGCAAGAGTTTATCTGACTCTCAAGAACCAGCTCAAGATGAATTGGACAGCAATATGTCAACAAGGTCGCTGATGATGGCATTCAAATAGAGGAAGTCTGTGTGGAAAACAAATCGACAGCTGGAGAAGATTTCAATTTGGAGAAGGTCGGAGAAAACAAAGTGATGGCTGAAGAAAAGCTAAATCTGGAGGAAGTCCGTGGAGATGTTGAAAAAACTCATCTGAATGATAGTATTAGAACAGGACCGAATTCTATTGAGAAGGGTGACGGTAAGGAACAGGATTGTAATCTTGGACGCATTTTGAAGCCAGGCTGTGTTTCTGTCGAGTTCAGAAGAACAGAAGCCTCATGCATGGCAGGACATTGTTTACATGGGAAGGTTATTTGATGACGGTGTTGTAGTGGTGGAATATGTTCCTCTTGATATTTACTTGGCCAGATTCCGAAAATGATTGCTTGTTTCAGTAATTTCCATGAACTAATTGGGAAAACCACCTGCATGCAGATCTGGATTACCGAATCCTCTGTTCATGCCTGATAAAATAACCCTACCGTTTAACATGTCAGAGCACTATTGAAATTGTCTTATTTCTTTAAAAGCAAAAATAAAAACCAACAAGGTTTTTATATATATATGTGTTGCTGCTTCTGTTTTGAACCAAAAACAGAAACCTTGGTCGATCTCAAAGTTCAGACTTTATATTGCTCAATAAAGCTGTTTAAGCAGATAGAACGAGAGGGACCGTAACTAAACGGTTCATGCTGGCTTCAACGAGAGGACTACATGCGAAGAAGAAAGAGAAGTGTTCTTGAAGTGTTGAGCAACATAAAGACATGTTTTCCGATCACGAGTTTGTCCTTCAAAGATTTGTGGTGGAAGACTACGGTGTCTGTATAATGAACGTTACACCCATAAATAAATAAACACACTGCTACCGCTCTGCGGTGTCTGTATAATGAACGTTACACCCATAAATAAATAAACACACTGCTACCGCTCTGTTTTGTTCTGGAGGAAGGTCTGGAGCTGGGGCAAACGCAGAGCCGTCCGACATCGGCTGGTTGAAAAGAAAGTATTTTGATATAAAAAAAGATACGGATCCCGACACACAAAATCAGAGTGGCGCAGCGGAAGCGTGGTGGGCCCATAACCCACAGGTCCCAGGATCGAAACCTGGCTCTGATAAAGAGAAAGGCTTCCAAAACACTCCGTCAGTTTTTCCATGCATCTTTTTATGACATCTGTATATCAAAGATTATATATATACGAACAATTATATTTATAAAACATTTCAAACCATTTCTACAAAACAACCCTTTAAAATACAAATTATTTGTTTTGAATAATTCATTTTATAAAGTTTGGAGGTTGAGTAAAAGATAATGATAATAAAGTTGATGATAATACCTATAAAAATCTATTTTAATACAGGGCACACTATTAAACCATAGACCTTGGAAAAACCAGCCTAATAAAACAGGCTATATGATTCCTAACCCAACCCAAGTCAATGCACGCCCCCATCAAAATAAGAGGCCCCAAATACAGCAGCAGCAGCTGCTGCACATGTTATCCACTTCTACCAATTCAAGAGGCAAAAGCACATAACAAGCAAGAAGCCAAACAAGTAAGAAAATTCTTAACTCATTAGTTAGTTTTGGATTTGTTTTTTAATGATTATAAGTTAAAGTTATCTCATGATTACTAGAAATTTATATGATTATTAATTTTAAAATTTATAAAATTAGTTAAGATATATATATAAGCTGGTCTCAATACCAAGATTAACAAAAAAAAAAAGAAGAGGAGGAGGAGGAGGAGGAGGAAGAATACAATAGCTACAGCAACTGTAGGGGGAGGAGTGTTGCTTGGAAACAATACACGCTTCCTCAAGACACAGCAGTTCTCCATTTCGAAGCGCAGTCCGGTTTCGGTTTCAGAGATAAGATTTCTTACTTCCCAATTAGGTGGCATCAGGATTTCCTACAACCCACCAAAACAGCATAAAGAGTACATGAATGAGGGGTTATGTCCTCCTCTGCAGCATAAAGAATGACCAGAACTTCAAAAACCAGATAAAAAGATGTAGCTGTACAACAGACAGTCCAGTTCAATTTTTGGAATTTTGTTTCATAATGATGATAATTGGAAACAGAGAAGCTATTTGCCCAAGAACAATAAGAACAAGTCTTACGTGCCTGTAACAAGAAGACTGACAAGCTCTGGTGGCACATAATCAAATGCAGGATTGACAACATTAAGTAGAGGAGTGCCACTGCCACAACTGAAGTCCATGCAATCTAAGATTTCTCCGAATTGCAGGACTTCTGATGGACATCTCATTTCATTTAGCAAGGCTGCTGGATTTTGCGGATAGAATGGACACAATTGTCATACAAAAAAGAGAGGGTAATCAACAAAATCATTCATAAGAATCGAGAATTTACAGGACAGTTTTGAGCGTGATCGTGCATATACGCATTGGATCGATTGTCTAAACTACTTGGTTTTGCAGAATTCATCATAAGTGATTTTGTATGGATTGTTATCTGTTAAACTGTTCCATGTAAAGACTGCAGGCTTCTCTTCTAAATCAAGGAATACTAGTGGAAATTATCCGAAGAATATCAGATATTCTATCCAATAGGATTCAGATGTCAGCATGCCTTATGAGTACCAGCAACCACGACAAATAGAACAGCATGCTTCCTGGCAGCAAGAGCAACCATGTTCAACCAAACAGGACCTGTGACGCCACCACTGGCCATCACGGCATGAACTCCAACCACAACCTTTATCATAATTCACAAGTTTAGGAAACCTAAATAATTTTAAAAATATTCTTTTTCCCATGTTTCCTTAATCGTTTCTGTTTAAGATTGCTTCAGGAATGCCATAAGTCCACGTTACCTTCCTGTTATACTAGTTTCAGTTTTTTTATGATTTATTGCTATTAGTTAGCATTTCAGTTTTTTCTTTTACTATATATCTGTAAGGATGTCTATCAAATAAGATAAGCATTCAATTATCCTCGTCCTGCAACACATTAGTATTTTTATTCTTGCAGTCCTTTGATTTCTTTCGTTACTTCAAAACTATCAGTTTCAATTTGGTGTCTTTCCTCTCTTTTTTAAGGAAAAACTTAATTTGTGAGCACAATAAATTATGAGTTCATAGATTCGAATTCCTTTTTGTTCACGAGGGGAGGTCTGAAAGACCTTGAATCACATGATAGGCGCAAAATATGCTTTCTCAAAAGAATCTATTAGGTCAACAACTGCTAGTATAATTTCACCTGAATCGTCAGGTATCTGATGTAATTCGATCCAGTTGGATTGGATTCTTCCATTCCTAGTGACCAGAGAAGCATGTCGGCTTAATAACTAAAAAGAAATTGCTTGGAGAAGAGAATTTCCACCTGAATTTTTTCTGCTCACCAATTTCATGATCCCCCGAGTTCAAACTCAATATGTTTTCTCTCGAATTGAATCCCTCGAGTCCAGAAACATATCTGATAAATATAATTACTCCCTTCCATTACTATAAGCTGGATTAATTTGAAGTTAAATATTAAAAGAAAGAATGGGGATTAAAACTTGCTAGAAAAACAAATAAAATTAACTCTTACATTACATCATTCAACTAGAGTAAGTCAAACAAGTATTTTTGAGTAATAATACATATCTACATCCATATGGGCTTACGGAGCAAAATGTGCTTCAAGATCAGGTCGTAATCTGAAGGACTCAACTGGTGCAGAATCTTCCAGAAACGCTGCAGCCTCGAAGCATTCGACAGCCTCAAGTGCTGATGCACTGACATCAGTCTTGTAGAGTAGTCCAAGGTTGTACCATGCAGAATGGTTTGTTTTGTCAAGTCGAATAGCATCGGTGAGAAAGCTTCTGATAATTGGTATTGACTGACTGCCTAGTCGTCTGAGGATACAGGCAGTGGATACCAAGCTTGGGACATGGTTGGGTTCCACATCTAGTGCTGCCCTGAATGCTTTCAGAGCTTCTTGATGCAAGCCCTTTGCTTCATAGAGTAAACCTAACATAATCACCAGTTCTTTTGTTAATATTTTTAATGTATTAGAAAGATCTGGCAGAACATTAATTCACATTTTGCTGCAGAACTGACTTGTCTATAAGCAACTTGTTTTAATTTGGTACCCTAAACCTAAAAAATCTATACATAAAAAATGACATATATGCCAGCAAGCAACATAGTCGACTAAAACTGAACTTTCAATATGATTTTTCCACATTACAGAACAATTCCATAGTTTTAAGCAATCTTATGTTTTGGAGCCATTTCCTAACATTATTCATTCCACAGGCTTACCAGACATTGATAAGCCTAGCTTCAATTGTTTTGGCGTGCGAGGATGAAAGTGGTATGTCGGTGACTTTATATACTTTCCAAATAAGAAATGGACTTCTAAGAAAGGTTCTAGGAACTATTCTGGTCGCAGTTGAAGTGTTTAAGTTGCAGTTAAGAGACGCAGCTTTTAACATAAGACTTTGGGTTGAGAGGAGCTAATAAGCAGAAAAGGGATCCAATCTTGCACATAAACTAGACAGCCTATATATTATATGTAGCTGCAGCCTGTATATCAAAGACATGATGAAGGTGGGAGTGCATCATTTATGAACATCTAATCACCTGTTGAGTGCCATCTTGAAGCAGAATATGGACTGATAATCTTGGATTTTGAAAGACAGGCCTCGGCATCCCGCCACTTTGACAAACTTGTGTACAAATTAGCCAGATCATGCCATGTTTCCATTTCCAAACTCCGATCACTGTTTCTCCGATTCTGCAAAATTATATATATGTAAAAAACATTAAAAAAAAATTGAGAAGCATATTCGTGCTATTCAATACTACTATTTTTGCCTCAGCACAGACTTCATTGGGTTCAAACCCAAACTCCAGTTGTTTTCACCTCTCAAGGCAACGACAGAAACCAAAAGCTTTTCAAATTCATACAGTACTTTGGGCTCCGTAGAGAGTTGATGAGGATTTCGTTATTTACTAGACAAAATTTCAAGAAATATTTCCCATGAAAACTTCCTAAAACGTGATAAGTCTTAACTCTCACCTCAAAGTTGAAAAACATAAATTTAGTTGCAAGCACTGCTCACGATACCATAATCTATTTCTAGTTTCACCATCTAAATAATCATAGATTACTTTTGGGAAATTTTACAAATTTTAATATAGAAAAAAGAAACATTTTCATTGACATTCAAAGACACTTTTGTATTTCCAAGGCTGTAAATATTTATATTTTTGTGCATTACAAATAATTACAAAAAATATGAAGCAAAAAGTTCTTATTCTCCAATTTAAATTTATTTTCTTCATTGGAAAAGATCAAACAACTATGTTCCTGGTGATATTACATTCAAACAACTATATGATGGATTCCAGTGAATAAACACATGGGGAATGCTAAATTTCAAGAAAGCACTTCGTGAGAGTTAAAAAATTAAAATCATATCAGCAAATGAGCGAACCCTTGTCTTCGTTAAAATAATTTCCTGATGCATATCCAATTGAGAAGAAAATAAATTGTATATTCTTTCGAAACATTATGCTCAAAGATTAAGACATGCTCCCATTTCTTTAATGCTGCTGATTTTTCTGCTTAGTGAGAAATTTACAATTTAAACGTCCTAACATATGTTTTTTCACAGTGTCACCATAATAGGCATGATGGGTATGTAAATCAATCGTACCTTTGGCAGCTTCTTGCCAGAACCTGAGCTTTTAGTTCGAACTTGGACAATAGCAAGCAGATAAATGTAAGTATCTATTGCATTCTGTAATTTCCCTTGTGCAATTTGGAGTTTAGCTTTTGTCCGCAACAGCTCTCCTTGATCCCACTTCCCAGTTTGATCTAGAGCAGCGTTAATTACATTCTCTGCATCAACAAACTGTTTTTGAGCAGACAATATTCGTGCCACAAGGATATAACTTCTAACATTAGACCCAGCCTCGAGTTTTAAAAGCTGCTTTGCATGGTAAAGGGCAGTATCCAACTTTCTCTGCTCAGCATTTTCTAGACTGAGATGGAATATGATAGACGGGTCTCTTTCTCTCATCATTTTTTCAGCACTTTCCAGCACCTCAAGTGCTTCACTTTGTTTAGAAATTCTCTCTGTATCAGAAGCAACTGATCTGGATTGAGTTGACAGTAAAATACCCTGTAAGCAGTTTGCAACACTTGCCATCTGGTCGCATCTTCCACGCAATTTAGAGAGTGCTTTGCAAGCATAAGTTATCCCTTCGTCCACACAAATCATATTCGTTGCGCAAATTTTTGAAGCTAATAATAATTCCAAAACACAGTCTGGGTTCTCTCTGTTATTCAGCAAATTCCTCAAAAGATTCAAAGCAATCATTTGCTCACCCTCTCCGTGGTAACAGAGAGCAAGAATGCTATATCTTTCTCTCCTTTCCATGATCCCTGGAAGCAACTCTTCCACCTGATGGGCCAGTGCTCTCTGTTCCCCTGAAACAGATAGTGCAAAAGAAAGGTGGTACATGATTGTCGGGTCCCACTCAATCTTTTTTGCAGCAAATTTTCTTAATAGAACCAACAACAGAAGAATAGCCTCTTCTATATTGTTTCTTGGTACAAAAGATCCATCCACCTGTGAACGGAGATTAGGAGGGCTTGCATCACAACCGCTATACAACAGAAGAACAGCAAATTCCTTTTCTAACTTAGCTGTGGTCTCCATATTCAGATTCCAATTATATAGGAGAGCCCTCCGGTATGACAAGATAGCTTCTTGGAGAGACCCAGCAAGTTTCCATAACTCAGGAAGCAATTCAACAGCTTTGTTTAGAATATCCTGTAGCTTCCAATCTGCAGAAACACTTTCTGGTATGCCTTCTGGTAATGCAGACTCAAGAGTGTCCAAAATCACTTTGCATGACCGAGCAGCTTCTGCAAACATAGGCAGGAAGGAAAGTTAAGTCATAAAGAAAAAATAATATATACATCACACACGGCCATCTAGAATCCTTTCATCTCATATTTTCATCATTTGCATCTGTGCGTGCATGTGTTCATGATATAAGAACATCTAAACATACATACATTAAATAGCTTGCTGCATACAAAATAACCCTTAGAGAAAACTTAGGTACAATAGTTGTAAGAACCAAGCAACATGACTCCTTGATATATTCAAATTTTTTTTTTAAAACAAGCAAAAGTGCCTCTATAATTATTTATTTTTTATATTTGGACCCATTCGAGACTTGAGATATCCAAGCAAACTACATTAAGAGAAGCTTGCTGCCCACTGACAGTCCTGCTACTGCAGGGTCTTACAAACCAGTGGCTCTCCAAAATCAAACCACAGCATTTGGATCCCAAAGTTTCATTGCACTAAACTAGAAAATATAAAATGGAAAACGAAAATATGGTCAGAATATACCTTCAAACCGTCCCAAACCCTGCAATGATTTTACTTTGAGATAAATAGCTTCAAGAAGTAAACTAATAGCATGCATTGACATGGGTGGCGCAGCATCACTTTGAGAACGGCGTCGGTTTTGTTCACATCTTCTAGAAAGGGAGACTTTAATCTTAGAAGTCACAGAAGCAATGTCGATTCCTTCAAACACATGAAGTGCTCCTTCTATATTTCCTTTTTGATACTCGAGCCTTCCCAATAATGCTCTTGCTTCCTATAAAATTAGATGGCCTCTTAGCCTCATGAAGTATTGTGAGGTTACATTATAAAATTCGACAAAAATACCAATTTCAATGATGAGGAAATGCAGTAAGGTGCGTCAAATAAAACAGAAACAAAGCGTCAAATATTATAAATGAGCCCAGAGAAAAATGCAAGCCGCAGGTGAGTGCTTCAAATACACTTTCCCTTTCCTCTCTTCTAATACTTTAATTCGATATTTTTTTCTTATTGATGCATCCATTAGTTTGACCTTGAATAGGATCAGACCATCTCAAATAACATCACGAGTTTAACATTATATGCTTCATCTCAAATTACACACGCACCACACAATGCTGCCCCCAAATGGTTATGCTGTGGTTTCATTCACTGCAAAATCGAAGTTTTTTTGGTCACCCTAACATATCAAGGCATCCCCATTATCCACACCTAAAAGGTGCATAACAGCTAAATCCTGTATATAGATACAGTTCATTGCATAGCTTTTTTCAATGTCTTCTTCACAGATTTAATATGAAAATTTAAACAGTTTATCAAGTCTATTGGCATTAAATTCTGGCAGAGCAAAAAATAAATGATAACAAAGCCTTATTTCTTTACCTCATAGTTGAGATAACCACTCTCACGAAGGGATGACTCTGCTTCTTCAATGTTGCTATTCTCGATCTTTATATCTGCCTCAGCAGCTCGTGATGAATAACTGGCCGAATAGTCCCGAGTTGCCAAGGACTCTGAAGAAGAAGCCATGTCATCTAATCTTAGCTGCTCCCCGGAACGTATACACTTCATCATCTTCCACAATCTCCCTCTGATGCCAGGTCCCCGCCTTTTTATCCAATTCTTAAGTCTCATAACGTTTCATTACCCTAGATGTTGTTCCAAAACAGAATCAAAAGCAAAACACACAAAATCAGAATTCCTTGAGTAACTTAAACCAAAAAAAAATAACTATGCTCTAATTGCCTGCCATGTATTCTATGATCATGAACAACATGGAAGAACCTGAACCTGTGAACTCTCAAATACATTGAACCAATACGTTTTTCTTAACAAACATATGAAACCTACATTGCCATCCTAATCAACCATGACTTGAAAGTCTTGTTATCGTTCTACACCTTTCAAGCCCTTGAAACCACAAAACTGAGAATTCGAGCATCCAAATTATCACTTGAAATGCAAAACCAGCCAATAAATTTGAATTCTTCTTCACCAAAGCCCACCACAAAATAAACCACCCAGACCTCAGCACCCTACAGGCTAAAGAAAAGTAAAAAGGGAGTAGAAAGCTCAAAAACAAGAAAAGTCCAGCTAAACCACCCAGACGACTTATTTGCAACAGAAAATCAACAAGAGAACATGATTGTAATGAAAGGTAAAGTGGGGGAAGTAAAATAAACCCTTTACCATATAGACAAAGAAAACAGCTGGGATCAAAATAACCATCCAAAAGAAAGTACCTTTCATGGCAAAAAAGTATTGACTGAGCCCACAACACATCAAGACTTTCACGGTACATCTCCACAATTCAACAAAGAATCCAAAGCTTCTTTCTTTCCCCTTTTATATTTTATTAACCGTCCTTTTCCTTCCCTCAGAGTGTGGACTACAATTTCCTTGAAGTTAATTTATCTTGAGAGCTATTTCCAGTGTAGTTGTTGAAGTTTCAAACAGTCCAACGAAGCATGAATGAGCGGAGTTTATTTCAAAGGTGTGAACAGAGGGAAGCTTTTGGATCATAATTACACATTTATTAATTAATTAAAGTGTGCATTAATGTTATCAAAAAATATACTTTATTGCACAGCTCATGCTATTGGTGAAAGAAATGGACATGGGACCCAGTTTGAAATCTACCCTTCACGCTCTGGTCAACTGCAGCGCTGCCTCCCACAATAATTCCTCTCTCACACACGACTTTGCTTTGCTGTATTTTTCTTGCAGTAGCAGATACTTCAGGCAACTGGCAAGGCCAACAAGCCTTTTAGGAACAAAGACACAGCCAAGTAAGCTTTTGTTCTGAATTAAGGCTAAGCCAAGCGGCTGTGCTCTGGTGAGTGGGTATGTTTTTATTACTCTGTTTTCGAGTGCTAGCTGTCTCATGAATGCGATGCTGTTGAGATTCAAGGGTTGAAAAGGAAAGAGAGAAGATTAACCCAAGACACTGAAATAATTAGGTTTTTTATGGTTCATGTAAAGCACTTTATGTTTTTTTAATCATTTTATTGAAGCATGCAGGCCAGACGCATGGTTCTTTACTGTCTTCTTTTTTTCCTTGGTTTTTTACGGTCCGAGAAAAATTTACAAAATTCATATATATTTTTTATTTTAACATGGTTTTTAAATACTATTATAAGTTTTTATTTAAATTTTAATAATTTTACTTAATTATTGTATATTTAAAAAAAATTATCTTTTCATTGCTATTTTAAAATTGTTAGTTAACTTGTCTTAATAGTTATAAAATATTTTTAAATAAAATAAAAACATTTATTCTATTTAAAAACATTATCTTAATCAGGATAATCTAATAAGAAAAATTATATTGACAAAGAAAACATTTCAACATAAATATATTTTTCGGTTTAATAATAATAACAACACGTTTTTCAAAAATTATATATTTTTTAATTAAAAAAAAAAAAAAAAAACTAGGTCTCCTGCAACATGGCTAGAACATACAAGCCAGTTATACACTAACCTTGCATTTACAACTCGACATTAAACTATTATAGATAAAATAAAAACAACTACATAAGCAAAATGGTTTTCAAGAAAATAATAATTGAAATGTCATTTTTTTTCTCCTTTTATTCTAACAAACAAACTCATGTTCTTCTGTTGATATATAACTTGATTCTTAAAATAAAAAAAATAAAAAATAAAAATCCTTGACAAAATTTGTTATATTTTTTTCCTTCTTTCATGCATACAACACAATATTTTCATGCATAGAACACAATATTAAAGAGCACCCATAACCCTTCACCTACAGTCTTCCTCTCCATGCAACAACTATTTGGTTGTCTACAGGTTGCACAATTCATTCTTAGCTCTAAAAGTAAAGTCGGCCTTGTTTTCGCGTGGTTGAAACTGATCAAGGGTATGTTTGGAAAAGTAATGTAAATTGTATTTTAAAAATTTTAAAATTTTTTTAAATAAAAAACTATATTTTTAAATTATTTTGATATACTAGCGTCAAAAATAATTTTTAAAAAATAAAAAAATTTCAGTTAAATGCATTTATAAATGAAAAGTACTTTGAATTGTCACCGCTACTATAACCTCAAACAAACCCTAAGTAATTGATCTTAACCTATCATGATAGAATTATTATAGGATCCAACTTGGTCGGTTCAAGTTTTGGGTTGCGGGTTAAATAAATTTACACAAGTCACCTTAAATTTTAATAATAAAAAAAAAAGATTTTTATTGGTCCATAAATAAAAAGATCCTAAGTAGACATTCTAGGTCAAATCTCGTGATATTTATGAAATTGTATAATACTCATCTTGGATATCATACAATTTTCTATCAATAAACAAGAATTTTACTGACTTGTCTCAAAAAATATCCAGTCGACATGCTAGGTCCATTCATGAAATTGTATGATACCCATCTTGGATAACAAGGCCCAAGTATCTATTAGCATATCATTATGATGATCTGATGCCAACCAAGGCCCATTATGTATTTGTTCAGCCATCATTAATTAGCCCAAATTTAAAATGTTTTCATTTACTTTACCCCTGAATGAAGGAAAGGTCCAAAGACGAATGTTTAGGTCCATTAGAATGACTGGAGGCCCAGTCTATGCTGCCAAAATTGCCGATAAACATAAATATCAAGAAAACAGCCCCCTCAAAAAGAGAAAAACTAAATAAAAATATAATAAACTTTTTTTTATATAAAAAAAAACTAACTCGTTGTAACATAAACATAAATGTCAATGCTTATTATAAGTGATTTATATATATATATATATATATATATATATATTTATTTATTTAAATTAAAAACTCGTTTGTTTTTATATTTTAAGAAAATAAAATGTTTTTAATTTTTTTTCTTGATTTAAACTAATTTTATTTATATTTTCAAAATACCAAATAAACTACTATTGATGAAATAGATATTAGAATTGTACCATCAAGATTTCTCCTAAAAATCATTGATAGCTCTATCCTTATATTAAAAAAGTATTTAAAAATATAACAGTGATTATATTTTTAAAATATTTTTAAAAAATATATATTAAAATAATATTTTTTTAATTTTAATATTAGTATATCAAAATGATTTAAAAATATTAAAAAAATAATTTAAAATAAAAAATATTAATTTTAAAAAAATATTGAGAGGGCAATTTTTCAAAGGCACAGACCACTATGATTATTTATGAATGGCGTATAGACCCATAGCTTTCGTCTTTAATCAGCAAAACATTTATTTGGGAGGACATTCCTTGACTCGCCTAGTTAGCTCTGACTCCTCTCTTTGATGGAATTGCTATTATTATTAACTAAAAATAGGACCCATTTTGTAATGACTCTCCTTCATCTCATGTGTAGCTTAGCCGTAGCTCAGAATTATATAAGTTCACATATGAGTTCAAGAGAAAGCAGGAGCATATAGGCGTGCAAATAATAAATAAAATACATGAACGGAGAGACAACATTTATTAATTAAGAAATCAATTATCATGATGACGATACAATAAAAATACTAGACAAATTGCGTAGTTAATATATTTTTATAGAGGTCTCTTTTTTTTCTTTATATGAGATTGCATGCATGCATGCAGGCAACATATAAAGTTTAGTGGTGTCCGATTCCTCCGCCTCCACCCCCTCCAAACCCACCCCCTCCCCCAAACCCACCACCGCTGCCACCTCCTCCCCCAAACCCACCGCCAGAACCACCTCCTGTTCCTCCTCCTCCCCCAAAGCCACCACCAGAACCACCTCCTATTCCTCCTCCAGCACCTCCACCTTTTCCAAACCCACCACCAATCCCACCACCAGATCCACCTTCAAAACCACCACCTACTCCTCCACCTTTCCCAAAACCTCCACCAATCCCACCTCCTTTTCCAATCCCTCCACCTACGCCACCGCCCTTTCCAATCCCTCCACCTAGACCTCCTCCTTTCCCAATCCCACCGCCAACTCCCCCTCCCTTACCAATTCCACCTCCTAATCCCCCTCCCTTACCAATTCCACCTCCGAGTCCACCACCTTTCCCAATCCCACCACCAATGCCACCGCCCTTTCCAATCCCTCCACCTAGACCTCCTCCCTTCCCAATCCCACCGCCAACTCCCCCTCCCTTACCAATTCCACCTCCTAATCCCCCACCTTTGCCAATTCCACCACCTAATCCTCCACCTTTCCCAATTCCACCACCAATTCCACCCCCATTGCCAATCCCACCACCAAGGCCACCACCCTTTCCTATCCCACCCCCTAGGCCACCACCCTTGCCGATCCCACCACCAGCACCACCGCCCAACCCGCCGCCACCTCCAGCACCACCCCCAAATCCACCGGCTCCGCCACCAAATCCCCCGCCTCCACCAGCACCGCCCCCGAACCCACCACCTCCTCCAGCTCCACCCCCGAACCCACCACCTGCACCACCTCCTCCGCCAAATCCACCACCAAATCCTCCACCCTTTTCAATACCTAGGAACATCTCGTCCTCATTTTTAACAGCCACTACATCTCTAGAAAGCACGCTCACTACGAGCACATTAAGACAGAGCAAGGATAACAAAGCACCTTCCCTTGTAAAACGTACCATTTTGTTTGTGATTTTAATTAGGAGGGCGAGGTCGAACGTTGATGAGAAATTGATGGATGTGAGCGAGGGTCTTATACCCCTTATATAACAATTTGATTCTGCATTAAATTGGTTTCAACCACTAACTGTTCGCTACATTAACTCATAAATACTCCCTTAATTATAACCACGCGTTTGGTGCAGCTGTAAGATGACAAGACTCTCGTTTTCGAAAGCATGCCGTCAAAAAATAGCATGCATTATCGTGCTCCTTTTTCTGCTCTGTACTTGTTGCGTCTCATCAACAAGATATACCTAACCATGGATTAGCACGATATATTATTATTCTATTTCATCTTCTTTAATATATATATATATATATATATATATATATATATATTTAGATATTTATAAAACTTATTTTTACTAATTAATTTTAAAAGTTTTAAAATTAATAATTATATAAATTTTCAATGATTTTAAAATTTATAAAATTTAAATTAATAATTTTTAAATAATAAATTCAAGACTTAATTAGTTAAGTTATACTTTTTATAATTAATCTTAAATATTTTTTTTATAAATCTTTTCATAGATTTAATTAGTTTAGTACGTAGCATATTATTTCTTGAAGTAAATGTGACTGTATCGTAGTGCACGCTGATTAGTTATCTTTCTTTTTTTTTCCTTGATGAACAGATTTTGGCGTGGTTTGAAGTTGTATTACAAGCAGTGTTTCATGAAAAAAAATATTTAAAATTAATTTTATTATATTTTTAAATTGTTTTATGTGTTAATATAAAAAATAATTTAAAAAAAATTTAAAAATAAATATTATTTTTTATGAATTTCCTATAAAAAAAACTATATGCTCCGAACAGACTCTTGGATATCTTTGTATCCAATGATGTGATCACAGTACTGATCATCCATAAGACTTTCGGACAATTATGAAAGAATGCACCTTATCTTGCCTTCTTTTCACGATTTCGGGAAAACTTTCAATTACATAAAAATCTTAAACGAAAGTAGAAAAACTTGTTAAATAAAAAAAGCCTTTCGGCTTCCCCTCCAATTTTCATTTCATTGCCTACCTTGATGTATGTATATTGTATATTATATATATGTTTAATATAGTGATGTAAGGTTTTTTTAAAAAATATATTTTTTATTTAAAAAATATATTAAATTAATTTTTTTCAGATTTTTTTTATTTTTTATATTATCACATTAAAATTATTAAAATACTAAAAAATATATTAATTTGATATATTTTTAAGTAAAATACATTTATAAAATATTTTAAAAAATAAAAACTATTACAATCTTAAATACTTATATTATTAGATTGAAAAATTAATACAAATATATATATATATATAAATTATATTCTTGCACAATTTTTTAAAAATATGATTTGGAACTAGTGTGCAGATAATTGCTTACAGTATTTAAACTGTTTAAAAGTATGATTGTAGTTATTTTTTAAAATATTTTTTATTTAGAAATGTATTAAAATAATATTTTTTATTTTTAAAAAAATATTTTTAACATCAGTATATTAAAATGATTTAAAAATACCAAAAAATATTAATTTAAAGTAAAATAATAAAAAAATATTTTTTAAAAAACATATTTTTAAAACAAAAAAAAAATAACTCAATGAAAGTTTGTATTGCACTTGGATGATCAAACCTTTTGTGCTGTCAAAAAAAAAATCAAAAGCCAAAAAAAGAAAGAAAGAATCTTTAAGCTCCGAATCACGTGCTTGGTAGATGAAATATTTATTGCTTGCTTTAAAAAGCTATTTAATTTTCAATCACATTCAACTCCAATCAAATAAACAATTAATAAACACAGCTAACAAATTATCCAATTTTTCGTATTATATGCCAGCTAGCTACGTGCAAATGTCCCTACATTCATGTGCATGCCGATTATATATTTATTACGAGCACGTACTCCTACTCTATATAAATATTAAGATCTTATTCTAGTTTCTATACTCTATTATTTCCTAAATGCGCTTGATTAGTTATATTTTAAAGTTTATAATATAACAAAAAATTTTAAATAACATGACAGTGTGACACCTGTAACTTATTCCTAGTCGTCGGATTCTTATCTACGAAAGAGGATCCAATCCAAGTGTTGTTAAATGTGCGCCTATTAATTAGGTTCAGGGCACGTAAGACTCGTGACGAATGGATTTTTCCAAGAATTTTAAAATGATCATCTGCCTCTAGGACTTTTAGGCCCCGTTTTTTTCAAATGTATATGAAGTGTATTGTTTTAAAAATCAAATGTATTATTTCTTTTAAACACATATCCACGTTATTTTAAACACATAGAGAGAGAGTATTATTTTAAAAATCAAATGTATATGAAGTGTGAAAAGATGGAAAATCATATCCACATTATTTTAAAATATGGGTGCATAACTTTCTACAAATTTTGGATCAAAACTTAGTTAAGTGTTTTTTTTTAGTCATGCCCAAAATTCAAAGATCACAGAATGCAAAATTAAAAAATGTATAGACTTTTAGATTTAAAATTTAATATAATATTAGAAACTATATATATTAAATTTATCCAATAACTTGATAGGTGATTTTAATGTGCAAAAGCCTAAGAAAAAGGCTTTAATCGGCTTCAATAAATATCATGAAAAAATAGTTTTTCTCGATAGTCTTCGTTCGTTCACCTGCCGGAGCACATCTTATATAATTTCTATAATATATATTTTTGGTAATTTTACCATTGATAATTTTTTTCTTATCATATTTTTTCTTTATTTTTTTTATTTGTCAATTTTTTTAGCTTGGTGTTTTTTTACACTCAATTTCAACCTTAGTTAAGTATATTTTAGAATTTTAAGTTATGGTTTGAAAAATTAACTCAATTTAAGAATGTTTAGCTAGGGGTTACTTTAATTATTATTTTTATCATTTTTTTAAACTAATATTTTTATTATTCATTATTTATTTTATTATAGATTAAGATTTGTGTTCTTTTATATACCTTTTACATCTTTTTATTTATGTGGTTGGGTTACCAAGGTAATTTTTATTTTTGGATCTTTGTTAAATATATTTTTTCAAAATATTTTTTTTAAATTAAATAAAATTGATTGATTAAATATAAATATATACTCATCATTCTATTTTGTGCGGTGCATTGCTATAGCAAATTATGTGATTTTTTTCAATGTAAACTTATATCTTTTTGCAGTGAAATTTCAACCATCTTAACAAAAAAAATATATATATATTGGAACGTAAATGAAAGTCAAGAATTTCATGGAAGCAAGAGCACATCGATCTAGAAGGAAATAACCTCTGTCCGATGAGGGTTACCTTGGAGTTGAATTAAATATTTTCTCCATGCTTCTCTGGCGACGTCAGACATGATGTTTGTCTGATTTCTCTTGGATATTGCCGACAGGTTGGCTAGTGATATTTACAGGCAATCGGAACATTAATGGAGTCAGAGGGGAACGTGGACTATCCGTTCATTATATTTTAAACATTTTCTCTATAAAATAACGACAAGGAAGGGTTTTGGTTCAACCACCAAAAAAAATCAAAGAATACCATGCAGGAGGTGCCTTTTCCAAAAGAAAACCAGCCAGAATTTGCGGCTACTTTGGCTTCTTAGCAATATTTGTTTTTTAAATATAGGTGAAAGAGCATTTTAAAAAAAAAATATTGATCAAATAAAAAAAATTATACATGTCACAATTAAAAAATACAATATTAATAATCTATTACTATTCAAAATCATGATATTTTTTTAAATAAATTGTTAAATGGCTGGATATGAGAAGAGAGGAGAGAAAAAATAATATTAAATACACATTAAAACTCTAATTATAACATAAATAATATAATAAATACGATTTTGATAATAAAAATCCAGCGATATAAAAAAGATCATCAACGTTCACACGACTGTGCAACACTTGCAGCTTAAAGTTGATTGGTGACTTACTTGACGTTGACAGCAAGTTTGTCCCACTCAGTTTTTTATTTTTATTTTTTTATTCATTTTCAGTACTTAAATGTTATTTTTTGTTCAAAAAATAGTCCAACCATGACGAAGATGAAGAGCAGACATGAAGGTCAATATCTCCTAAACTACGAGGCCAATCTCATAAGAATTGTTCTTTACCTTTTTATTATAAATATTTATTTGGTATTGTGATAAGAGTATTTTTTAAAAATTATTTTTTATTTAAAAATATAAAAAATATTTTTTGTTGATTTTTTTAATTTTTTATATTAATATATTAAAATTATTAAAAATATATTAAATTAATATTTTTTATACAAAACGCACCCAAACACGTAAAAACACAATGTAAAATAACCTTTTATGTGGTATGTCATGATCATTGTTTCATGGTAAAAAAAACTTACACCGCATCATTTACTCTTTAAATATGTTTAAATTCAAAGAAATAAATAAATAGAAGAAGAAGAATGTCAGTAAAAACTCATCTCAATTCACATCGAAGGTTTTATTGGTTATATAAGAAACATTTAAGGAAGAGATATAAATGAATTCTCTCTTAATACATAAATATATTGTATCACCCTACTATCTCTACAAAGCCATGATAATGAATTTGGCTTTAAGTTCTTCTTTTAAATAAATTCATATGTATTTTATTAATATCAACTCACTGCATGAAAAAAAAATTCGATAACTTATTGATTTATAAAGGAATAAATGCAAACAAGACTATTATTTTTTATAATTATAAATGAAAAAAATATAGAATGTTGTTTTAAAATACTATAAAAATCACATTACATTTAAGGTTTTAAGTATAAACCACGTATATGCTATAATGACAACTTATAATCAAAGCTATAGCGTGACATAATGTCTAATAATAAAGAATTTGAAAAACAATTATTTTTATACTCGTCATTTTTTCAAAGAATTTTAGAATTATGAAAAAAATGATTTTTCAAGGAAAAAAATCTTCCTTTTCAATTAGTAAGACATTTTTTTATATTTCTTAAAAATATTCTAAAAAAATAGAAAATATTCCACAACTAAACATAATCAAACAACCAAGCATGGTAGTCTTGCCTCTCCCTAATATCTTAACCCTACAAACGAGGCCCAAAAAGAACTTTGCTGGGTTAATTCCAGTAGACACTCCAAATAACATGCTTTCCCTTGATCGCTACATGGGCCAATTGAGGAATCTAGGAGGAGGCCCAAATAATTAGCCTTTTCACTAGGAGCTTTAACCCATAAACTGGATGGAGGATCAACGGCCTTTCTCTGAGCAGAGATAAAATGTAATTGTGAAATCATGTTTTTTAAAAATTTAAAATTATTTTTGTTTAAAATTAAATTTTTATATATTTTCATATATTTTTATGTACTGATATTAAAAATAATTTTTAAAAAATAAAAAAAATATTATCTTAATATATTAAAAAAAAACATTTTAAACTGTAACGGTTATTCGAATATCTAAAAAAAACAAAACATCTAAAAAAGACAGTGGGAATAAATTCTATGTCATTCTGCTAGGTTGCGGTATAAGTCTTTGTGAATCTTCTTTTTTTCTTGCTCTCGAGCCTATAGGAGTATGAGTTATAATAAACAAACAAGTGAAATAGTGGATTAAGTGTTATATATACTATGAGATAACGGATTTATCAAAAAATAAATATTTGTTAGCATATAAAAATAATATTAGATATTATAATATTACTTCAGAATGTCAAAATGAGCGGGTATCAAAACGTTTCATACCAGTTGAAAATTCAGAAAAGCTCCCAGAACGATATTTATAACTTTGCTCAGAATGGCTCTACTAAATAAAAAGGAGAATGAAGTCTTGTATGAAATATTTATTTACAAAAAAGGAATATTTATTTCAGTTTTGATGCATGTGTGCTTAATTAAAACGACTTCTTTGGTATGTAAACTACAAAGTTATTTCATGCACTAAGATTTTAAATTGAATCAAAGGACTCCTATCCGAATGTTAAAAAAATCCCACTAAATCCTAGAACTAATTAAAACCATTAAATAAAGTTCCAAGAAATCATCTTAATACACATTGGGGCGAAGCGAGTGCGCAACCTCCATTAAACAAGAGTAGTGCCGTCTATGTTGTCCGAGCAACCTAATTAAACAAAGAATTAATGGTGTTACCAATGGAAATTTACCTAATTAGCATGTGAGAAACGAGATTAATTAACCTTGCATTCAGATGGACAAGGATTTTAGACAACTTACATTACTCTTTCTGTAGAAGAAATAGATGAACACGAAGGAGATGGTTTAAAGGCACGGACCAAACAGCAATCAACGTTTAAACAACTGTAATTAATCAAGAGAAGATTGCTAGTAGCAATCGATCTGCGTTCTTGATGGCTAAATTGATGCGGCCATCTTTATGAAGAAGATGAAGAAAAGGTTCCAATGGCGTGAACATGAGCATGTTAAATATTCCTGTTGTCTCACGAATACAATTCGTACTGAAATTTGCATCTTTTATTCAAGAATCCATTTGGCTAGCACTTACCATATCATCCAAGCATCCTGCCCTTCGTTTAAATACACCGAAAACTTAATTTACCTTTTTTATTTTTCAAGCTTCACCTCTAACTAAAAAACAATCTCACTTCGTTTTCCCCGACGTTTCTGTCATTTCCTCTTTCTATATATATATATATATATATATATATATATATATATAGACACACACACTAGGGGTGTGCAAAAAAACCGGAAAACCAAGAAAACCGAGAAAACCGAGAAAAAATTAACCGAAAAACCCGAACCGAAAAAAAAAACTAATTAAACCGATTAGAATAGTTAGGAAAAATCCCGGTTCGGTTCGGTTTTCGGTTTTGTAATGCAGGAACCGGTTAAACCGGACCGAACCGAACCGGTTCAAAAAAAGCACTATAAATAGAAAAATTATCCCCCATTCTCACTCTTTTTCTCCAACCCTAGCCGCAACCCCCTTTCACTCATTCTCTCCATCTCCTTCCCAGCAGCCCCCTCTCCCCTCCCCCTCACCCTCTCCCCCTCCCTCCCAGCAGCCCCCTCTCCCTCTTTCTCTCCCTCTACCTTTACCTCCCAGCAGCCCCCTCTCACCTTTTTAATTTGTTTTTCCATTGATATACATGGCCATGTCCTCGTTGCTTCCTGCTTTTCTTCTCTGCTACTTTCCATTTCCTGGCTATCTTCTTGTTTACTAATTATACAAGTTGCAAGACTTTTTGAGGGGACCACTTGGGAGAGTGAGAGGACATCATATGCTAGATGTTCTTCTTTTGAAAGATGCGTGGGAGCCCTTGGATCCTTCCATTTCAATATCCATTGTTATGATCAAGGCATGAGAAAAATTATAACCGTTTGATGTATTCTGGTTAAGGGTTTTGATTTATAGCAGAGTTTTGGATTTGGAATGAAATGAATGGTGTTGATTTTTGGCTTTTAATTCGTTTGTATATAGGTTTTTTCGGTTTTTTGAAATAAAAAACCGAACCGGACCGGACCGAAACCGGTCGGTTTGACTCGGTTTCGGTTCGGTTTCGGTTTTTTTTCAAAAAAAAAAAAGAACCGGTTTGGTTGTTTTTTTCAGTTTAAAACCGAACCGAACCGAAAATGCTCACCCCTAACACACACACACACAAAGGTTCTCTTCTCACCCCTCCCTCTTCCTTCTCCCTATCTCTCTCTCTCTCTCTCGACTTCCTTTCCATTCGAAGAGAAGAAAATGGTGAAGTTCTCAAGGGAGCTCGAAGCTCAACTAATCCCAGAATGGAAGGAAGCCTTTGTAAACTACTGGCAACTCAAGAAGCAGATAAAGAAGATCAAACTCTCACAGAAATCCAAACAACCCCAACAAGTTCTTGACCGTGAATTTGGTCTTTTCATTTTGGATCCCATTCGCTCCCTCGCCAAAAATATATCCAGCAAGCTCGTCCACTCCGATACCGAAACCGAAATCATTCAGGTATCTGACAACTTAAGAAGCTACACATACACACGTATATCATGTGTGTATTATACGTGTTAATGTGAAATCTTGTATCTTCAACCTCAATAAGTAGTTAACTTGGGCTTTCGAAGTAAGCTCTTTAATGTATAAGAAGTGGGGGTTTCTGCCACTAATGGTTTTTTCCAGTTCACAAACCGAGAGATCGGAGTGTTTTGAATAGTTTTTGTCTGTTTTTTCTTCTCTTTTTGGGACCAATATTAACAAAGCAAAGTGGCATCGAGTTATTCATCAAAAAGACAAAAGCTGCAGCAATATTGCAGCAAAAAGTATCAATTTTTCCGAAATGAAAACACATGCGCCGATCTATAATTCCTCCTCTCTATTTCTTTTTCCATGATTTTTGGGTATCCTCGAGTTTTGTTACTCATCCTCCGTCGGTCTCAGCTTACCATCGTGCCAGAAAATATTTGCTTTCTCGACAGCATTTCCGGTGGTTTTTGGTTTTGTTTAAGTATTCGTTTACTCCCTCATTTTTAGAGTTCGCTATAACCATCCAAAGTTCAATTAATGGGTCCCGCATCCTTAGTACAACATCTCTCCCATTTGTTTTGAAGTTATATAACGACATAGACGAGATAAGACATGATGATATAAGAAATATATTTTATTGTGCTTTTTACCTCAAAAATATATATCTTTATCTTTTTTATATATTTGATTGTTTTATATATGTCTAAGTAACGAGTATCTCCTCTAATTTAATTAATTAATTTCTCTACTGCGTAAGTGGCAGCTCTTCTTTTCCTCAAACCCCCACGAAAGATTGGTAATGGTTTTACTATTGTTGGATATGGCACTCGAGCGAGTCATAATCCAGCAAGTGCGGTTCCTTTTTGGGTTTTTTTTTTCCACCCAGTTTTGTTATTTTTCCAATTCTCTCACGAAATCAAGGAAACGGTTATATAGGGTTCTTGTAGTCACGATATTATTGTGAATAACATAGAGAAGAACAAGGACTCGACGAAAGTTTGAAAACAAAAGAAAATAATCAATGAAAAAGCTCACCAAAAGGCAATGACGTTGCTGAATTTTATATCTAAACATCAGTTTTCCGGTGGTTAAATACAGGCGAGGAGCAAGAGCATGGAGGACGGTGATGAAGAAGTACTGTACCAAACCGAGCTTGTTCAATTGTTCTCCGAAGAAGATGAGGTATATATTAAGTGGTCGCATGGCCCCAAAAGGTTATATCAAACTTGTTACTCACTAGGTTTTATATAGCTTCCTAAGTTTGTACATATATTTAAATTAATTATATTCTTTAATCTAGTTTATTTTCTGTCATTTCCTTTTTTGGCACCGATTTTCTCACGTGGTTTGCCAATCTTTAATCAAATTAATATCTTTGAGAGTTAATTATACAAATTAGGAGGGGAGGAGGCATTTTTACAGGTTATGATTTCTTTGTTTTTGTATCTATGCACTTCATATTTTAGGTGGCGGTGTTTTTTGAGAGGCTGGATGGAGAGTTAAATAAAGTGAACCAGTTTTACAAGAACAAAGAGAGCGAATTTCTTGAAAGAGGAGAGATACTTAACAAGCAGCTAGAGACTTTGCTGGACCTCAAACGGGTTCTCAACGAGCACCGTCGTAACCCGAATGCCGGAGTCCTTCCTCTTTCTTGCTCATCCTCACCACCTCGGAACTCCTTCTGTTCTGGTAACGGTCGTTTTTCTTTGACATAAACCTAATAGATTGGAGTAGATACTATGAGATTGAGACCTCACCGTTAATTGAAAGTACGTGGAGACTCATGGAACTTGGGTGCGTTAGCTAGCCAAGTAGGTGGGCAATACATAGACGTGGCTAAAAGGGAGATTGTGAACAGATTGAATCAATTAATGCTCTCTCTTGTTCATTTATGATGATGACAAACTATATGGCCAACAGGATACTTTCCAGAAACGGAAAGAAGCTAGTCGGATACCAATAATCCATTAAACCAAGAACTAAAAATTGACTCCAATCATTTAATTTAATTTACACGGGAAATCGGATCTCTAACTTTTAGGCCGTCGGCATACAAGAGAGAGAGGGAGAGAGAGAGAGAGAGAGATGAAAATTTAATTTCAATCAGGCCTAGAATTAGTTTTTGCATGCACGTCTGTAGTTTCTTAATTGCAAATTATGAATTTACTTTTATTACCAATGTTATACATGCAAGCATGGCAACGGTTGATCACTGCACCAACACGAACAATCATGTATAAAACAAGGATTTAATATGATTTTAATTTGTATACATAACATTTCCCTACTGTTATTACGCAGAAAGCGCGAGTGAGTCAAATGAGACCTCTGCAGATTCACAGATTGATGAAATCATCGCAGCACTGGAGAGAGAGGGCATCAATTCGGCCACAAGAAAAAAAACAAAGAAAGGGAAACCTAAGATGGCGATGAGGATTGGCATTCCAGCTGCTTCACCAACACGAACGATCACGGCTGTAACATCAATGCTGTGGGAAGATTTGGTTAATAACCCTAAAAAAGAATTAGGTGCTGGAGATTTCATTAATAGAAAGAAAATCCAGTGTGCTGAGAAGATGATCAGAGGTGCATTTGTGGAGCTCTATAGAGGCCTCGGTCTACTTAAAACTTACAGGTTCATTTCACACCAATATATATAATTCCTCGTCATCGAATATATTATATATTTTGTCTCCTGATATCCAGTCTTTTAAGAGAGGACTGCATGTCTCCCACCACCTAAAAATACTCTTCGTGCATGGACTGTTGTGTATAAAATATTTTCTATTGATTATATAAACTCCCAATTCCTAAAATCGACGGACAGATCTGCCATTCCATCATGGCTTTGATCATTTGAACAGCCACTCCAACGTCGTCACAATAATGATTGATTTTGGACGGAATTGAACACGGTTGTAAAATATGGGGGCGTAGCTAGATACTGCTACGGAGATAAACTTTTTTATGACCTTGCATATCTTGATATATAATTAAGCTTACTTATTTTTGGCAGCTCATTGAATATGGTGGCCTTCACGAAAATATTGAAGAAATTCGACAAGGTAAGGTGGTCTTACCTCAGCTTTTCAGTATATATGTTCATGTATGCATGGAAGAAAGACGGGCATTTTATATTCTAAAAAGAAAAGAAACAAGAAGAAGAAAATAACTTGAAACCAATATTGCTCCTTTTTTTATGAGTGGGAAATTCTATTAATCAAAAGCAACCAAAAAGGAATACAGGAATAAGATATTAAAGAACGTAAAATAGTTTTTATGAACTAAAATAAATAAAAAATGATAATTAATTATGTTGATATTGTAAAAACCGGGTGTAAAAAAGTTTCTCAAAAACATTATATTTTGAAAGAAATAGGCTTAAATATTTTAAATATATATATATATATATATTTAGTTAAAATAACATCAAAGTATACATCCCTCCAAGGAAACTGCGAGGATGTGTACCTTTGATCATTGCCAGCAAAAAAAAATATATATATATCTTCCGAAACCAAATCCCTTTCTAATATCAACTCGTGTTGGAGACAATAACATCGATATATTTTCCTCACATGAAGAATGTGAGACCACCAAATATCCTTACCTAATGATGATGTCATAAAAGGGATTGGAACATATATATATTTTTTGTTTACTTCTAAATATCATCAATTGCTCCATCTTTCAACTATCCCGATCGAATTAATCTTACATCTCCTTCTACATAAATACTTTATAATCGGACTCATCATCATTAGTAATGAAGACAAGAACAATATATATAATTTATCATATATCAAGTCATTTTTCTGATAATCTTATGCATATATATAATAGTGATGGGTGCAATTTCATATTATCTCACTATGTCATCTGCATAAACTTCATGAGTTAGTGTTCATAAAACAGCTGAAACTGGGATTTTTCACACATAAACAGGTATCTAATCAACAAGCATCAGCAAGCTATTTAAAAGTAGTGAAGAGATCCCACTTCATTAGCTCTGATAAGGTAACAAGACATTATCATTATTTTGTCATAATGTAGAAAGATGCCTTGCTGTTGTGCATATACTCGGAATTGCATCCTTCGCCTGCACATGATCATACTATGGTGTTATTATTCTTCACCCACTACCTAATGTCTATACCAAAATGTACGTGGCAAGGATATGGTCCGGCCATGTTCTTTTTGCATGCATGATGACTTCTGGGTAGCTCTCCACAAATATGTAATTTGCATTTTGTTTACTCAAGTACATTTGGAGAATGGGATTAATGGATTTCTGATGAGGATTATGTGTAATATTATACTACTTGACTGATAAGGTTGTGAGACTAATGGATGACGTGGAGTCCATCTTCACAAAGCACTTCGCCAACAATGACAGGAAGAAGGCGATGAAGTTCCTGAGACCCCAGCAACAAAAAGAGTCTCACATGGTTACGTTTTTTGTTGGTAATTTCTCTTTCTCGGACACACACCGACAATAATCTTTACCAACTGTCATCACCTCTTTTAATTAAGTTCATTTACAAGGCAAATCCATTTTTGTAGGGTAGACAAACTAGAGGGAAAAAGGCTCACAAGGGTTAGTATGAGTGGAGAGACTTGACCTAGGATTTTAGAAAGTATTTTTTTGTAAAAATATTATATATTTGATTAGCCTTTCGGTCAAAATATGCCGCGCACAGAATTCCCATGGACTAGTCCTGGCAGTGGCCACTAATCCCATTAGTGGAAATAACCCTCATTATGGTTTATTAGTGTAAGTAGAATTGGACCCACCAAACCAATGCTGCTGGTGCTGTTTCAGGAAGATTCATGTTTTTTATTATTTATTGATGTTTTTTTTCTTTTGTTGTTGCTTATTGCAGGATTGCTTACTGGTTGTTTTGTATCACTGTTCAGTTTATACGCAATCTTGGCACACTTGGCTGGTATTTTTAAGCGAAATTCTGAAAGATCATACGTGGAAACTGTCTACCCTGTTTTCAGGTGCTTATTATGAACATTATCTTCAATCCACGTAGTAATTCTTCACATAAATTCTGCACGGTTTTTAACAAACAAAAAAAAAAGTTTGGAACAACTTAATATGCCTCAATGGACTAGATGACTAACATGGAATTCCTTGTAACTGGATTGACAAGAAATGAAGGATTTATTGAGAAGCAGGATAGTGCAAATTGTAAGCAACGAAGCATATCCTTGTTCTTATGTTTATACTAACCAAGATAAGATGATTTGAATCTGCAGTTGATGGACTAACTGTGATGTTATGCAGTGTCTTCACCTTGTTAAGTTTTCACTTGTTTATGTACGGGTGCAATCTCTTCATGTGGAAGGGTACACGGATCAACTACAATTTCATTTTTGAATTCCAACCTAGCACAGCCCTCAAGTACAGAGATGCCTTTCTCATTTGCACCACTTTCATGACCTCGGTGGCTGCAGCAATGGTAATCCATCTTCTCCTAAGGGCTAGCAGTTTTTCACCAAACCATGTCGATGCCATTCCTGGGATTCTCCTCCTAGTAAGTGTTACTGGTTCCTGTTAGTAGCAAGGTGTTACAAGTTTTCCTAGTCTGTACCAACATTGAATATTTGCTCAAGCAGAAGTCGTTTTCCTTGGAAGCTCATCAGAACTGCAATTGAACCTCATATTAAACTAGAGACTGGTGCTGATACCCACATGTATTTTTCAGATTTTTGTTTTCGTGTTCATTTGCCCTTTTGACATCTTCTATCGTCCAACACGTTACTGCTTCATCCGGATTATACGAAACATAGTCTGCTCTCCATTTTACAAGGTATATATCATACTTGTTTACTTTGTTGAGCGTTATAAGAATTTCTCAGTGTAATAACCCAAAATTCTGGTCTTTGGTTGTCTTGATTACAACATATTTTCAGGTTTTGATGGTCGACTTTTTCATGGCAGACCAACTTACTAGCCAGGTGATTTCTCTTAGCATATAATTTACTGCTTAAAGCATTGAACTTCTGTATATTCTTTCTCTTGATTTCAATTAGTTTGTGGCTTGGCTAACCTTCCTCTCGATTCTAATACAGATTCCATTGTTGAGGCACATGGAATCCACAACTTGCTACTTTCTATCTGGGAGTTTCAAGACACATAGATATGAAACCTGCAAATCCGGAAGGCTATATAGGGAGCTTGCTTATGTCATTTCATTTTTGCCTTACTATTGGCGTGCTATGCAGGTATAATTCCCCTTAACAACTACGCACTTTTCTTTCAAAAATGCATGATCATTTATTTTTTAGTCACTCAAAGCCAAATTCTTTATCTCCAATTAATACATTTTCTTGCCAATGAAAGTGTGCAAGAAGATGGTTTGATGAAAGTGACCTCAACCATTTGGCTAACATGGGGAAGTATGTTTCTGCCATGGTGGCAGCTGGTGCGAGGATAACTTACGGTAGGCAGGAGAACCACCTATGGTTTGGTATAGTCCTGGTTACTTCTGTGTTTTCCACAGTCTATCAATTGTATTGGGATTTTGTTAAGGACTGGGGCCTTCTCAACTCTAAATCCAAGAATCTATGGCTAAGAGATAATTTGATACTGAAGAACAAAAGCATCTACTACATGTCCATCGTGAGTTCTCCCTCCATTTAATCCTATTTCATTCAAGCGTTAAATATGGAAGCTCTTAACAGATCGAGAGATTGAATTGCAGGTCTTGAACATAGTTCTTAGAGTTGCTTGGGTGGAGACTGTCATGGGGTTCCGCTTCAACATGGTTGAGTCACGCATGTTAGATTTTTTATTGGCTTCTTTGGAGGTAATTCGACGTGGCCACTGGAATTTTTACAGGTACATTTTTATTTCAATCCTTACTTAGAAAAGTTTATGAGAAGAGCTTTGTGGTCTCTAGAGGCAAAATATCTATCTTCTAACATTCGTCAGAATGTGTTGAAACAGGTTGGAGAATGAGCATCTGAATAATGTTGGCAAGTTCAGGGCGGTGAAAGCAGTTCCCTTGCCATTCCGCGAGAGTGATTCTGATGGCTGAGATGTCCAACCATCAAAATGTATAGAATTTCCTTGCAAGTTCATTCCAGGTACAGTTCCTAGAATGCTGACATAAATGGGCCATAGGGGATCCACATCTTATAAAAAAATGCGCGAGTTTCCTTGTCATTCTTCACAGATCCAACTGATTCAGTGATTGTAAGGCTTTGAGTGTAATGGAAGAAAGCGAGCATCAAGTTTACTTGGAATTATTATCTACAATATTGGGAATTCTGACTTCGATTTGATGATATGAACGGAACTGATGTCTTCGACAAATTTTCATTTCCTGTGGTGATGACTTGAAGAACATCCATTGGCAGCTACAATATCCCCATGACTCGTCTTATATGTTGAGAAGTATAAATTTTGAAAAACTTTAGGCAGCCCACGGCCCTTTCAATAAAATGGCTGCATCGAGTTGAATGAAATGGATAGACTGCCCAAATGAATTTGAAGCACATTGAAGATCAAGAAAGGCAGAAAAATTAAAGGCATTTTTCAAGACACAATGTCAGAATTGAAGACGTTAAAAGAAGAGCCTGGGTTAGAGAAAAACGTGTTTTTATTATTAATAATGCGATATTATTACAACTTTTTGGCAATTGAGACCATTATTAATCAAGTCTTATAATTTAATTCCTGTTGAAACAAATTATTTTCTTGGACAAGTTTAAGATTAACAGGATTCTCTAAGCTCTAGAGGACTGTTCTTTAATCTTTGCGTAAGGACTCTGCTATTTTCTGAGAGAGACAGTAAGCAGTGGACTGGATTGTGATCATTGGATTAACACCCACAGCACTTGGCAAAACACTAGCGTCACAGACGAACAGGCCTTCTGCTTCCCAACTTTCTCCATTCTCATCAACAGCGCCTTCTTTTTCATTAATCCCCATCCTGCAGCTCCCCATTTGATGGGCTGAGCAGTAAAACATCCAGTCCTCTTCCGGTGACAGTGCCCCCCTGGTAGCATAAACTGTGTCCAAAAATTCCTCCAGATCCTCTTTTTTGATCCCTCTACATTTGATCCTCTGCCCATCGCTTCTATGTGTACCCACTTCGACAGCTCCCGCTGCTACTAAAATCCTCAATGCCTGCCGCAGCCCTACCTTGAGATTGTCTCTGTCCGATGCATCAAAGTGATAGGATATCCTTCCCTCCGTCGTAACTTTTCCTGACCCGCTGTCTCTTATTATTGTTATGAGGTGAGCAGTTCTTGAATACTTCATCATTCTGTTCTTCATGTCATGCCCAGACACCCAGGGGCATAATACAGAAAATGAAGAAGGCCCTAATCCAGGGGTTTCTACAATTGCCCTTACATTGGAGTCTCCTGCTACCACTTCATGAACTGCTGTGATTATTCCACCATCGTATACTTTCCCCTTGAACTCTGAATTTGACTCGGGAAAGTATCCCCAGGCCATTAGGACAGGGTGTAGATGAAGGTTCCTACCTATATTCTGATTCTTCAATCCACTAGAGATCATTAAAGGCGGTGTCAGGAGAGCTCCACATGCTGAGATTGTTACCTTGGCCTCGATTTGCAATCTTGTAATGATGTTGTTGTTTATAATTTTTGCAATCACTCCCAAGCACTTCTTTTTTCGTTTACCTAAGCCCTTGTTGTTTTCCAATATGAATCTCTCTGCTTTGCATCCTGTTAAGATCACTGCCCCGTGATCAACAGCATCGACCAGCCATGTAAGATCAGTCCCTTTCTTCTCTCCTTTTCGACAACCATAACCACAAGAGCCACAATAATGTCTCTCTGAGGAATTTCGTGGGACGGTTTTGACGGGAACACCAAGGCGCTCGCACCCTTTTCGAAGTACTTGATTTTGAAATCCTTCCACTTTACAATTCTCTGTAACTCCTATTCTCGCACAAACAGTATCCATGGCAGAAAGATATTCAGGGCTACCAAAAAGTGGAATTTTCTGGTTCTTGGTCCATTCCTGAAGCACAGAGTTTGGTGTTTTGATGGATGCTGACCAATTAACAACAGAACCTCCTCCAACTGCTGATCCTGCCATAATTATCACCTCTGCATCAACACTTGTAAGCAATCCACCTGATTCGTACAGTTGAGCCAAGGAAGGGCCTTCCAAACCAGAATAATCCGTAGCAGTAAAGTAGTTCCCTTTCTCGAGAACAAAGACCTTTTGCCCAGAAGCTGCAAGAACAGCCGCGGCAACTCCTCCACCACAACCGGAGCCAACAATAACAACATCACATTTGATTTTACAAAGGTTCCTTCGAGGATCTCGCGTAACTTCTAGGCCTTTTTCTGTAAGAGAGCGGAGAAGGGTGGAGTCAGTTTCTTGATTCGTATCTATCAATCCCTTTTGAAGGGGCCTCTCTTTCGGAACCTGGTCTGGATTTTCATCAGTGCCTGCACAATATTCAATGGCTTCCCATGCTGGGTTGTCACCATTTTGACCAACCTGTAGAAGCAGATAAAGTTGGAGATCTTCAAGACTTGAAATAACTGCTACTGTAGAAGGGGGGTCATTGTAACCCTTTCATCTGTGATTTACCCAAGTGAGAAACGAGTGCAGTGCATGATTAGTTGTTTGGATGGAGATGGTTGGGTGCATGAGTGCATCAGTTTTTATTCTTTATGGAATCTATATGGTCGTATGATTAAATGGGGCAGCTAAGACGTCAGTGTCATGTTGTTTGGTCGAATTAATGATGACATATATGATTCCAATTCAAACTGTCATACGAAAGGAAGTGATCAAAAACCAAACTAATACTATTACTGATGAATTATTGGATCGGAGCCATGAAACATTTCTGCATAAATTAGCAGGGTGAAGAAATGGACTCTTGCTATCAGGACTGCCCACACAAAATCACAGCAGAAAATCTTCATTGCATCCTGTAATCATATCCAAGATTGCACAGAATTGTAAGACCGAAACAAAAATGGCAATGTGTGGTCCAAAAGCCTTTTCCGTACACTGATTCAACAACTCCATTTAAAGCAAGATGCTTTGTCGGTAGAGGTAAAAGGAGAAGGAGAAGTCACTTGCTTCTCTCTGCTCAGAATTTTGGCAAGAGAGGTGCATTATAGCTAATAATAGAATACCCCACACAGTATCGATCCTGGATAGAGATATGATAACGATGTGTCAACCTACGATTAGTTTCTCTTTCATTTTATGCCTGTGTTGTTGTAAAACAAGTAGAATGGTTGGCATTTCTTCTGGCCATATGCAACTCCACCTGCTCACTTTTCATGAGGTATTTGGCAGTATACTATCAGTTATGTTTTAAAGTATCATTTATTTGAAAATAAATAAAAATAATATTTTTACAAAATACCAATGCTTGTGGTGATACCCAGAATAGTATAAAAGGGTAATTATCAACTACTATTAACTAAGAAATTATCTTGGGCTTCTATGTTTTATGTCTGGAATAAATTATTAGATACATTCCTGATAAATTATTTTTCACTAAATACCAAAGAATAAGGAGCATAGAATCTTGCAAAGTGATGGGAAGATTACCCGAGAGAAGAAAACGAAGACGCACAAGACCTTGACATAAATGAAGGCAATTCTGATAGGTGTAAAAAACCTGCGTTTGAACCATTTCTGCAGAACCTTCTCCCTCTTATCCAAAGAGATGCTTGAAAAATTCTTAATGGAGAGCCATTTCTCCCCAAAACAAAGAGACCCGCAAAGCAAAAATGTACCCAGCCTAGTAGATAGAAGCCATAGAACCAATCTCACCAGGAACACAGCTTCTCGCAAACCCCTCTTCATCAAAAGCTCTGCAATCTGTGCAAGGCAAGAAAAAAGAAGAAAAAAAGCTGCCAATTTCAATAAATTCCTGTAGCCAATTGAATAGTTTAAACAATTTCTTTTTCTGGATCAGAAACAATTTAATTCATGAAACTATAACCAATACAAGTTTGTTTGCTTAATTTGTTCGTGTTCACCTATAATTGTGTGAGACAAGAGAAGTTAAGAAGGGGAGAATATATTGATTCTAAACCTCATCAGGCATAGGCGTTTGAGAGCCAGAAGCTCTGTATAGGGCCTGCACGGCCTTGGTAGGTTGGTTTTGTTTTCCGTCCAAAGTAGTAACCGGTGGCGGAAGAGAAGGCAGTATGGTTTCACATAGACTAGCAAGCGAATCCATCTCAGCAGAAGAGAGCCCATGATTGTGCTTGCTCTCTCTTGTTCTCCCTCCACTCAACAAGGGATGGCACTCTCTTCTCATCTCTCCGTCCCCTAAAGAACTTCTCCTTCACACAAACAGTAAGCGATGGTGCGCGCTCTCTGTTTCTATGATGTTGAAGTTGAAAGACAGCATGTTATATTACATTTGTCTTTTTCTCAAAAGTAATTAATAGGCTTAGCTTTCACCTAAGGTCTTTTTCGATGGGAAACTGGAAGAAGAAAAAAAAACCCTCTAGTGGCTGTGTAGAGACGCACCTGTACTATTGAATGCAGCGTGCAAACTGAAAACTTTTCTGCTCATGATTTTAAAACCCGGTCTAGCCTTACGGATTAATTCAAGATCTGGTTAATCTGTGATTAAAACCTTGCTGAATAAAAAAATATATATATATAAAGTGACCAGTAGTTGATATAGTCAAAAACTCGGTTGTGACTTGTTAATTTTTATTTTTTTATTAAAACAACATCATTTTGATTTTTTTTAAAAAAAATTAACCCAAACAACTTGATAATCCGGTTAAAATCTAGAACACAGGTCTTAAACTGGAATAGACACTAGCCAGGTCTAAAAAATATGCTTCTACTTGCAAAATATAGGAATTAGGTTAAATAACTTAATCTATTTTTTTAATGTAATTGGGTTATTAGGCAAGTTTTCAGTATGATTTTATATTTTAACTTGTGTCTTTGTACTCTTGTATAATGTTTAGTTTTTTTATTAGGTTCTTTAGTCGTTTTTTAATATTTAAATTTACAAAATTATATTTTTTATTTTAAAATCACTCTTGAGATGTACAAGTATATAATAGAGAAATTCTCTAGATTGCTTAGAATGCTTTAAGAAACAATAAGTTTTAGAATTAGTCAACCATTAAAATTTAATAAAAAAATTAAATTGTATAGCTCAAACATTTTTATTTTTTTTTAAGAATGAAAGAGACAATTCTGTCAATTTGAATATATAATTGATGAAATGACATTTTAAGGGATTTGATATTATTTAGTGGCATAATTGATCTATGTGGTTATTTTATAGCTGCATATTTTCGTGGTTTTGTATGTTTTATTGAAACTGATTTTGATGGGTTTAGGTGGCAATGAATGCTGTTAATGTCTTTGCTTATTGTCTGGGCAACCATGAAGGGACCATGAATGAATCCTGGCTTGCAATTTACCTAATTATAAAACCTAGATTCTTCAAGATATTTTACTATTCTGTGTTAAAGAATAAAAATTAAAAAAAAAAAAAGATGTGATTTAGTTTGGTATGGTCAAAATCCTGATTTATTTATCTGATCTTAAAGTAAAGTTAATCAAAATTATTTTTAAAAAAAATAATATTATTTTAATTTTAAAAAATAAGATTAGGATTGATTGGGTTGATCAGTGCTATTCATGATACAAGACTTATTCTAAATTGATTTTTGGGTTGAATTTTATAACTTTGAACCTATTCAAATTATTCTCCAACCAATAATATCTCAATGGATATGCTAAATCTTTCCTGAAGATTTTTATAGAATTCATTTTCTAGCAAATTCCAAAGGTCATATTTCGTTTTCCAGAAAATTTATTTTAAAAACAAGAGTCCTTGTCAAAATAGTTAAAATAATGGTAAAGACTAGAGATCACTATCGTGAAATTTAGGTGGGAACTCCATTTGAAAGGTGTAAGGAAACGCGTGATGTCTTTTAAATCAATGACTAGCTTTGTCATGAATAGCAGTTGAAAAGGATACTTGAAAAAAAAAAAAACAAAAACAAATAAAAGAAGAAGAGGAGGAGAAGGAGGAGGTGTATTTGAGATTGTATTTTGAAAATATTTTAGAAAAAAATTAAAAAAAAAATATTTTTTATTTGTTTTAAATTAATATTATTTTATGTTTTTATATCATTTTAAATTATTAATATTAAAAATAATTTTTAAAAAATAAAAAAAATATTATTTTATATATTTTAAAATAAAAAATATTTTAAAAAATAATTATCATCACACTCCGGACACATTATAATCTTATTTATTTTTTATGCTGTAGGGTTTTTGTTTTTTTACCCGAAAATACTTAGTCCACGCACTTTTATTTGTGAAATTCTTAAGCACGCTATTCTGTTTTCTATAGAGTGGTAAGCACGATCCACTGTGGACGTGATCATGTATTATTTTTCGTATGTTATAGGTTCTCCAATTGTTTTTCAATAATTGTTAAAAATAAAAAATGATTGTTAAAAAAATAAATTATTTTTTTTATGTTTGGATATATTTTTTATGAGCTGTTTTCCAGATCAATAATAAAAAATAAGAAGAAAGTAACAGTTTTTTTTTGTTTTTAATCTTTTTTAAAACAGTATAATCTTTTAGTTGTCAACTCTTCCTTGGCACTATCTCTTGCAATGGTTGTTTTACTTGCATTATTTTCAAATATTTAAAGTTATGTTTTGAAGTGTGTTTGTGATTGTTTTTTAAAGTATTTTTTATGCTGAAATATATCAAAATGATATATTTTTTTTATTTTTAAAATCAACACATTAAAACAATTTAAAACATATAAAAAAATTAAATTTATTGTAAACGCGGGTTGTCCATATTTCCAAACACAGTCTTATTATAAATGTACATGATTTTTCAATTAAATTCAAATTATATTTTTTTGAAGACAGTTGATATGATGAATCCTTTCTAATAAACCTTAATTCTATAGATTGGGAGTTATAAGACAAGACAAGTGAAAAAGATGTTGATACTTAGATAATAAGATGAGATTAATTAGTCAATCATCTAGAAAATTAATTATTTGTGTAGTGGTTATTTATTTAATGTTATAATATATAAGGTGCTGATGGTTTTGCTATCAAGTAAAGAATTTAAGTTAGTGTGGTTTTTAATTTAATCATCACTTTCTAATCCATTTAATATTTTTCTTTAGTTTTTTATTCACAATATTCTCGCTTTATTATTTATCCATGATGGCGAATTTCAGGTAAACATTTACTGCTTGCAAAATACACATAATATAATATAATACTAGTACGTTTGCCGGTGCATCCTGTAAGTTGGACTATTTTATTTCTAAATTTTAAAAAATATTAAGTAGAATTTTTTTGGTAATATTATTAAATTCAATCAAGCAATTCAATCTAGAAATCTACTAACTCGACTTCTTACCTAGTTTGAGTTTCAAATTAAACTGAGTGAGAATTGATTCAAAGTGAATTATTCAATTTAATAGGTTTAAAAATAACTTGGATAACCGATAAAAACATAACTTTAAAAAAAACTATAAGACAATATTTTTTTATATTGAAACGATTTTAGATTGGATCGACCTCGGTCACCTTGCAACTTAGGTTATGGACTTTATAGGCTTAATAAATTCATTATTTTTACAAATTATTTTTATTTAATTTTATGATAACATTAGATATTTTCAAAATCAAGCATCAACTTTAAAAAATATATTCATTTTAAATCATGATAATCCTATAAAAAGTAGAAATAAAGTCTAATATTAAATGCTGAAATTGAAAAAATAAATTTTTTTATATAAAAAAGTTAAACTAATCATATATGTTAATGAATCCATGGACTTTCTAAAATTTAATAAGTTGTTTTTTTTTTCAAAATTATTATTTTAACTATATGATAAAAAAAATAAACGATCACATAATTGGGTTTAATTAGAAAAAAAAATACCTTATTAAACTTGCAACTAGAGTTATCTCATCAAACTCGCAAATCGAGTTATTGACTCCATAAAAATTTAATAACCTATTTTTTAAAAAAATATTTTTTATTTAACTATTTTTTTTAAATAGACCATACCATAAAATTAAGATATTTTTTCATACCAACCCGACATTGAAAAAAAGCATTTACCGTAATAACTATATAAAACAAATTAAAATAAATTATTTATTAAATTAAAAAAATCAATAACAAAAAAAAAAGAGACTATAAATTACTAGTATACGGTTCGACTAAAAAAACAGTGTTTTTCACCCAACCTTTTTAACTTTATTTATAATAATAACATGATGCCTTTAATTCACCTATCCGGACACAAGGAAAAAAGGATCTCAAATTCCTGCACACATCATCCGGACATTAATATAATTAGGTGTGTTTGTTTTTATGGTTGAATTTAAATTGAGGTTGGGTATAATTTAATTTTTCTTATTATTTTTAGCTTTTTTGATTTTATAAATCTCATTTACAAATCTCAATCTCAACTATAAAAACAAACACACCAGAAAGTAGACAGGGAAGCAGAGTCGATATGAATGCTGCACAAGAGTGGTCCTTCAGTGTCTTCTTCTTGTAGCTGCAGACAGGACAAGTGATGCTACTTAGGACCAAATAGTTACTCTGGACGCCTTAAAAGACAAGTGATGGTACTGAGGAACAAACAACCCCTCTGGACGCCTTATAAACCGGAGCGTGCACCACCCAGAAGTAGAAGAATAATAATGTGAATTTTCAAGCGTTAATTTGCGCCACTCGCCAGGATAATCATGTGATTACTGATTTACATTTGGATAATAAAAAGGTTATATTCCGTTGCCGGGACTTGAACCCGGGTCTCTCGGGTGAGAGCCGAGTATCCTGACCAACTAGACTACAACGGAAAGTTGTTCTACAGGTCCAAATAAATTTATTTAGATAAATATTTCCCGATTACAAATCATTTGTGAGTTTTTTTAGTTTTTTTGAACGTTTTCGGTTAATGGTGGAAGATGGAAAAACATGGCAATTGAGTGCTTTAAGCATGACTTCTTTCTTTTTATTTCTTATCTGATTGCACTGCGAGATGATCTCAAAACGTGAAAATTGTTAACAGTCTGCAATTGCATTGAAGAGTTTGGGGTTTTTGCCGAGAAACTACAAGAGCAATCTCCATGTGTTTCTGAAGAGAACTCTCAAATCTCAACTTATCTACTCAGATTATAGGGTGGAACCTGATTCCCAATAGATCGAAGGAACCACAACTGTATTTCGATTTTCATAACCACTACACATTAACCACAAATTCACGTATGGGATCTTTTGACACCCGCAACTTGGGCATTGTTCGTGAGCTACGAGGGTATAATTTGATTATTAAAACCAGGATCAGCATCTGCAAGCACAGCAACAAAATGAGATTAAATCTTTCACAAAAAAAATTATTCCAAACTCAAATGTACTAAAAAAGGATAATCTTGTAGGCAAACCATGTCTAGTGTTTGTCTGCAAGCAACAGAGTGGTAATCCAATTACCACACATCAACCACAAAATGTACTCTTAACAATCACCAAGCTTATCCAGTTGCATCAACCCATTCCTTGTTTACTCTGTCTCGGGCTGGGGTGATAATGCTCCCTTTTCCAATATGCTTGAACAAAGATATATGAATGAGATATGTCCCAGCGGTATTTATAGAATAGAATTCCAAAGAAACATCAAGCATGTCATGTAACAGACAACAAAACATAAACAACAGGGCGTTGTCACATTCACAGTCATCTTTTCTAGACATATTACATCGGCGGCAGGCAGGAACAGCACCTATAATAACCGCTTCCACAGTGCTGGACGATCTCTTGATACAAGAAGAGCACAGGATGCCAAGTAATCAAAAGAAGGGGAATCTAAGTCATCTGGCCCAATAACATCCTTGACCTTTTGAGTACTGCCAATATCACCAGTGAGAGACTGTGGTGCGTCATCTTTTAAGGCATCAAATGCAAATAGCCCCAATCCACAAACTCCCATTACAAGGTTTGAGTTCCCCCAAACCTGTGTTATAGCTGAGTAATGTGGGTGAGCATTAGATTCTGGCAGAGAGTAAGTGTTGACTAGCCTTTGCTTGCGCATTGAGAAATGTTGCACCTGGGAGCAAGGATGTTTCTTCTCTGCAAACCTCGTATTGGCACAGCCAATGTAAATCGAATCTCCACGACTGCAAACCGATTGCACACTGGCACCTATTTTTGGTATCTTAAGGCCTATACCAGATGGATTGCGAAAGTCTAAGACATTTATAGAATCATGGGTGCAAAACACACCATCATTTCCTTCAGCTTCTGCAGAAGTTGCTCTGCATTCAAAAACCAACATGAGGACTGGTAAGAGAAATGTTCCTCAGCCTCTTTATACAGAGTTAATAACCAGAATAAGTATATTATTACATATATGGTATTAACCGTAGTTTCCCCCTTCTAACACTAACCCCTAATGTATATCGGCACGTCAAAAAAAAAACAGCAGAGCAAGCATACTATTACATATATGGTAGTGCAACTATCTTTATACACGATACAATTGATGAGTAGTAAATAAAACAGTTCAATGAGAGATACATGGAATCATTAAAGGAGAAAAATGATCAGTGGTAGACAAATCATATAATCAGAGAGCATCACATGGCATTATTTCCTTCAGCTCCTATGAAGGTGACGATTTCATACACTATCACATACTTTCAAAATGGTAGAGAACTTTTCTAGAGCATCCTCACGCATTTGTTAATTAAACTCAACAGTTACTGACCTATTCAAACAACCCATTGCTGCTAGTGATTCCGAGTGTGCAAAAGAGAAGAGAATGATCAGAAGACAAGCAATGTTAAATTTCAGAATCAGGGGTTAAAATACATTAAGGATATGCCATAAACAATGAAACCATGATGATGTTTGACAAATTGTTAATTTGGTCATAAGCAAGATAGCTCTTCAAATGTGTCACAGCTACAAAGAGCTACTCCTTTCAAGTACAAATAATGAAAAGGGAAAAAGATAAACCACAGATAACATGAAGTGAATTGTAAAGAAAGGATTACTCTGATAAAAAAAAAAAAAATAAATCTCTTCGTTATCTCAGAAGCAATATGGCTCTAAACATTTCAGTGAAGAAAAACATAAAAATGGTCTGTCTAAACATCACAAAATTAAGCACCATTTGATTTGAGAATCAATGTTGCAGATATTGTCATCTCTTTCTCCAGCTTTAGGAACGAACTTAACAATTTATAAATCATGTCTTCAGATGTTGATGAAATCTTGATGTGGCTTCTTTTTAGATGTTTTCGCAATTGTGATATGTGTAGTCACACACACACACAGAGTATAATGACAAATAGAAATGATTTTGAAGTTATCAGAGGTTTTACCTTTGTCTAACCCCACCACCCAGTTCAGCATCAGTGTTGATCACATGAAGAGCTGAGATTTTTCGACCAGCCAAAGAAACAGACAATAAGGATTGAGGATTAACAGAGTTCACATCCCACACAGAAATTGTTTCTGCCTCAGCCACAACCACTTTTCCTCTGTTTCTCCACTGCAAAGGGCTTGAATAATCCATTGTTAGCACAGGTTTCTGCACCTCCCATTTCATTATTTGTTCTCCATCTCGAATATCATGTACTTTGACTACTTTTTGAGAGCTGGCAGCAGAGATCATAAGAGGTCCACAAGGCTTACACCACCATTGTCGAGTTTCAGGTACCAATATGCTAGACAAAGCATTTCTCCGAGATGCAGTATTGTTGGGTAAGGGACCAAGTACTGTTCTTGAGGCAGTTGTTCCTCCATCCTCAATGTGAAAAGCTCGAACATCTTTGGCATAGAAATCCCATGAACAAAAGCCTGAATCAAGAGTATTCCCAGCAGATGCGGCCACGACATATCTCCCTGAGCAGCCATCAGCACCAGGTGCACGAATCATCCAGCAATCTCTCCATATATTAGGTGAGACTCCTCCTGGGGGCTTGTATACAGCCTTCTCCTGAAATAATTATTAATCATCAGTGTACAATTAAGTCTTGAAGAAAATGCTGCTGGTTTGATTATGTCATTGTATGCATCAATCTGCTCATGAAGTTTATGATAGTAAACATTATCTGCATGTTACTTTGTTCACACAAACATGTTTCAATGATAAGAGTGGCAGAGAGAGATTAAATGAAATAAGCAGCAATCGGTAATTTCAGAAAGCTCAATAAATTGTCAAAAGTGCATCTCTCTTTTATCCGAAAAGAAAATCAGAAACAAATGGATTCAATTCTTTAGGGAAAGGGAAGGAAACATGCATGAGATATTCGTGAGAGTTAAAAATGTTGTTTTTATATTCTTGAGAAGTCTCTCATTGAAAATTCAGAAAATAAACAAGAAACATGTCAGGGAAGACCTGGGATGCTGATCAGAAAAAGCTCCGAGCAAAATGGAAGTTCAATGCCAAGCAGAAAATTATAGTTCTAGTACATACCTCACAATTTGCAATATCATAAAAAGAGCAGGACCCATCATCATGAGTAAGAAGAATTGACTCTCCCTCTGACACAAACCATCCTCCTGTAGAATTTTTGGTGCCTATTTCTTTCACCTCATAGACACAAGTATCTTCAGTTTCCTCGCCAATCATGATTGTATTTCCATTCTCCTGGTCATCAAACTCATCGAGTGTTTCGTCAGTTGTAAGAGCAATGTCCTCGCACTTGAGATTGAACACGTTTGAAGAGTCTTGCTTGCCTGAAACTGAACCATCACCCATTTCTTGGACCTCAAAAGACTCAAGACCCACCTTTGCATCTCTCATGGTTACTTTTTTATCCTCTTTACCAAGGGAATACAAAAGCTCGAATGCTTTTGGATTCTCTTCAATAGGACCAGAAAACTTCTCCCCCACCTTTAACTCACATCCAGACTCGTGACTTTGACAACTTGCTATAGGTGCCTTAAGTGATGTTCGGTTTCTAAGCAACTTATGATGAGGAAAGAGTCTTTCTTCAAGTTCCTCGGTATTCAACCCTTTAACCGAACTCTTCACAACCTCTACCTTCTCACTTTCACTCTTCTCCACGACCACAGCTGTTCCAGTATCATTCCCGCCACTTCTTGATGTACCAGTACCCGCAACATTTCCCATTGCCTTCTCAATCCCAGAAATTTTATCTTGAATATCTGATAGTATCACCTTGGACGCATCAGGGTTATTCATATCCAACATCTCCTTTGTCTTCTTAATGTCCGACGCAATCCTCTTCACTTTTCCTTCTAAAAAAGCGAGCTTATCGTGAAGCTTGCTTGGATATTTGACACCAACCTTGCTTCCACTTCCTTCATCACTCAACCCCTTATCTTTCAGGTTCTCCAAAACCTTACCTTTCGCAGAGGATTTCCCACTAGACTCTCTAAATCTAAAGCTATCAGATTTAAACTCAGGCTCGGATTTCTCTGCATATAACTTATCGAATTTACAAACATTTGCAGCTTTTGAATATAAATTTGAATCAAGCTCACTTGATTTTCTTAAATTAACTTGTTTATTACAGTTATCATTCAAAACCTTAAGCCCGCAAAGTTGCCTTTTACTTTCTAATATTTTCAAATCATTTCCTTCACAAAGTCCATTCCTTTTCTTCAATTCCACACTAAATCCACCATTCTCTTTCAAACCCCTAATCCCATTCTTCTTCCCTGCACTCGACACCACTCGTTGATCACTCTCCCCTTTAGAAACCCTAGAATCCCTAAATACCCTAATAAATTCAGATGGGCTTGGACTCCTACCTCTTGGCGCCGATGACGTCGACCACCGCATACGCCCTTCGCTACCATCTCCTACAGCGGCCTTGTCAACACGGGGCACTGGCAGGATTGAGGGTTTCTGGACCCGAGAGTTGGGCCTGGTGGGGTTCTCTTTGCCGGGGAGCGACCCTTTTATGGCTGAATTGCGGTTATTATCATAGAAGGTTGAGTTGGGGGTTACGGTTTTGGTGGGTTTTTGGGCAGCTGTGGCGGCGGCGACACCATTTCGATCTCTTAGCCGACGAGCTGAGGAGGTTGACATGGATTAAAGAGATTTGATAAATCAATAAATTATGGATGTTTAAGGTTGTTGAGCTGATTTGTGTACTAGACAGAAATGGGAGAGAATAAACGGATCTAGTACTATAGATCTGTAATACTAGGACGCTATCATCACTGTCACTTCTTTTGAAAGGGAAAGGTTATTTTGAGCGGGAAATGTATCCCACTTTGAGTTTTCAAATGTTTTTGGAGGATTGTGCCTTTTATTTTATTTGATACTAAGGTTTTCCTTATATTTTCTTTATTGTTGTTAAGCCCGCAGACTGGTTAATTTAGGATCCGGTTAAATTGCTCCTTCTTTTATTCTGGGTTGGATGTAAAAAAAATCAATCAAAAATTAACTTGATCGACACTCCATCAATAATTATGTTCATGTTTATTTTTGACAACAAACCTTTGTTTGGGCGAAAACAAACATGGTCTTGATTAACATCACTGATCTTTGTTTTTTTTTAAAACTCAATATTTACAACAAAAATATTCTAATAAATACATTTATACTATATTTAATATTTAAGGTGGTTACAATTATTTTTTAAAATATTTTTTTATTTAAAAATATATTAGAATAATATTTTTTTTACTATTAAAAATTTATTTTTGATATCAATACATAAAAATAATTAGAAAAATAAAACAAAAAAAAATTTCACAAACATTTGTTTGGGCCGCTCTCCCAAATGAAATAGCAAATTATGTTTATTTTTACGTTTTAGAAATATTTTTAAAAAAATTTAAAAATTTTTAATTTTTTAATTTGCTTCAAATTAATTTTTGTTGTGTTTTCATATCATTTTGATGTGTTATTATTAAAATAAATTTTAAAAAATAAATAAAATATTATCTCACTATATTCTTAAATAAAAATTATTATGAAAATCAATTATAAATTCTCTCTTTTTAACATGTATTATTGGATACCGTTATCATTTATCTATCAAACACATGTTAATTAACCATACATGAGATGTTTTAATTTATCAAAGTCGATAAAGATGAAACGATATAAATAATTTAATTTGCAGGTATGACTATTATGTCTATGTGTTGAGGCAAGTTTTCGTGTGGCTATGTTTGTTAAAATCATACAAAATATTTATTTAATAAATTCACTAAAAATTATACTATATTAATCAAAGTTCATTCAAAGATTTTGTGGAGGAACCCAAGTACCATAATTATATCAATATTAGACCCCTTTGTTCCAAACCCTCATGATTTTATTTTTTTTATATTTATGTTAAAATCAACTTCGATATACTTTGATTAATTTTTAAAAAATTTAAAATTAATAATCAAATAAACATTAAATAATTATTAATATTGATAATTACATTACTCGAACTTGAAATCATTTAAAAAATAAATTTTTTAATCTTAAACTCATTGATCATCTATTAAATAATTAACCCTCTATTATTCTTCATTTATGCGGATGGTGATGAGGGACCGACAAAGAACACAAGATCCGTGATTGCATTAAAGTTAAACCCATTTCCCTCCAAATTCTCTTTTAATTTCAAAATCTTAATCAAACCTAACAAAATCGTTGATTATTGCTGAAGTAACGAAGCTTTTGATGGTGGTGGTAATGGTATGTGTAGGTTGCAGTATAATTATCATGGCATGGTGGTAGATGATGGGACATTGGAAGTCACTACTCATGTTTCATGATCCAGTGGAGGTTGTCGAAGGTGTTGCCAGTAGCTAATCAGCCTGATGGCATAAAAGAGGTTGCTGGTGGTGTGCTGGCGGCTGACTCACGACAGAACAAGGAGACAAGGAAAAAAATAGAGGAGTTTTGCTGTTAAAAAGTGTTTTTATAAAATTTTGAATTTTTTATATGTTTTAAATTATATTTTTAATATTTTTAGAATTTTTTTCAAAGTCAAACAAATATAAAAAACTAAAATACATCAAATAATTTTTCAAAAATCATCCGTGCTAAATTTTTAGTCCAAAAACTAACGATATTTTTACTGATAGTTAAAAAGATTTTAGTCCAAAGATAAAATTTTATTGATAAAATATTTAGTTGGAATCAAGTTTTTAATTAATATTTTATATGATTATCATAATTTTTTAATTTAAAACATACGTTTTAAAAAATAATTAAAATTGATTTAAATTAATTTAATATATTTTTTAAAAAATATATCACTTAAAATATTACAATCTTAATATTTTAAAACTACATCATTCAATTCATATCAAAATTTGGATTCATATTTGATAATTTTTCCCAGAAAACACCTTAACATTATCTTTATTTTTTTCCCCAGTTAGAAAAAATTAATTCAGTTTAAAATATGATGCAAGCTAAAAATCTAGTAATTACATAGAATTAGTCAACCACGTTATTTACCAATCAAGTTAATAAACACAATAAACGTGAATAAAACATAGTGATCTATATTCGATAATATATGAATTTTAGATGATTTTGTTTATATATCGTGTATTTAAATTAATGGCATGGATCATAGAACTGACAGAAGTCTTCGTTGGTGGGTCCAACGCAATCTATCCCTTGCCGCTCAGGATCCCAGGTGTCCCTGTTATATATATCGTGTATTTAAATTAAAGCCTGTTTGGCATTGCGGCCAAACCGGCTTTTTGAAAAAATTCAATTTTTTTTTTTTTTTTTTTTGCTAAAATTGAGTGCGGTTTGTATTTTTTGGATCGTTTTGATGTGCTGATGTCAAAAATAATTTTTAAAAAATAAAAAAACATTATTGGCATGCTTTTCGGCACGAAAAGCTATTTGAAAAGCAACCGCTACCACACTCCCAAACACCCTCTTAATCAAAAAGTCACTGCTATCTATTATGTGGATTTGATAACGTAGTAGTTGTTTTTTTAAAAAAAATATTTTTACAGTAATATTTTTTATTTTAAATAAATTATTTTTTATATTAATAAATAAAAATAATTTAAAAACATGAAATAAAAAAATTCAAATCTTTTAAAAACATGCGGCTAATCGTGTTTTTAAACGTTTTTCTAGTAGGTGAAATCAAAATCTTCTACTATTCTAACTTGATTTGAATTTATTTCTCAAGAAAAATAACTATTTGTTAAAAAAATAGTAGAAAAATATAGTACAATTTTATACATCATTGTGGTTGTTATAAACTTTATACCCTATTCAAAATAATTTATATGTATAAAAATCAATTTGAAATTTTATAAAGATTTAGTAATCAAATTAAAAAATTTAAGATCTGATAGTTACGAAAGAGAAATGAGACAAATTGATGTAGTCATAGAGACAACGAAAGAATAAAAAAGAAAAAGAAATAATGGATTAATAAGGCTTTGTTTTCAACATGCTCGATATCATTAAAAATATCTTGAAGAAAAGATTTTAGTCACACATTTGAAATATCACCAAATAAAGTCATAATTGGTTAGGAGTTTTGTTCGGGTTAATTACAATCTTATTTAGTTGTTTTTCAAGCTATAGTTAGAATATTCTAATCGAGATTTTTGTAATAGTATCGGATGCGTAAAAAACAAAATTTTAATGTATTCCTGATAATTCATTATTTTTTCCTCTTTTTTCTTTCTTTATTTCTCTCTCTTACTACGTCAACTTATCTCTTCTATCTTTTTTAACCATTAGATCTTAAATATTTTATTTTTATTATTGAATCTTTATAAAATTTTGGGTTAATTTCTGTTCATAGTAATTAATTTGAATAAAACATACATTTTGGTGTTGATCAAGTAACTGTTATTGAAAATAGTGATGTGAAAAAAATTGATATTCATAAACATTGTTGTGTTTAGATTATGTTATTTCCTAAATACCTTTTCCAATATATGCCACTTTTCAAAATTTTTTTTACCAAAATGTGTTATTTTTTTAAAAAAGTTAACTCACTTGTTTGTCACTCAAAATTTAATATGAAATGGACTGTTGCAAAATCTTAATTTTTTTTAAATAATATCATTTTACAAGTATTTTTAAATATCAGGCTGATCTAGTTAATTTCGCTGACCTTGGTCAATTTGGTTGAAGTATGGCTTGGGTCTTAAACTACGTGGACTTTCAAATTGAATCTTGTAACTATAATGCATAAAAAAACTTAATGTTTTCTTAAAACAAAATTCCACCAAAAGGATTCCATGCCTCTAAATTTTTTATTTTTTACTTGTATTTTTATTTTCTAGAAATAATTACAAAAACCCTTTTATAATTTGATTTGAATTTTATTTTCTCCTTATACTTTCATAAATTAAGCATTACATCACGGGCCAAGCAAAAGATTTAAATAAAATGCAATATTGATGATATAAACGGCTACTAAACATGTAAACTACACGGTGAGAAATGCATTTTATAAAAATACGAAGGGAAAGTAAAATTCAGATTAAATGATAAGAGGGATTTTATAATTATCTTTTTTTCATTAGATGTCTTAATTTTTAGTTTTCTCTTCAAGCAATTATCTCTCTATTTTTTTCAATTGTCTTATATAGATCTCGTTAAACTGTTGATGACGTGTCCATTAAATAAACAAATTATCCTTGTATGGAATTCATTATTCATAAACAAGAAAAACAAAGAGAAAAAAACGGGAATTAAAATTTGAAAAGAAAAGAAAAGAAAAGAAATATCTAAATCTAATAATAAAAAATTAAATCTTCCCATAGTAGGAAAGTTCCACACCTTTTTTTTTTTAATAATGAAGGTGGATGTTCGGGTAAGTTTTCACGCATTTTAATTAATTTCACGGGCTCTAAAATTAACGACTATGTAAGTTTTCAGTGGTTATTATATTAGCAACCACATGATTCAAACCTAAAATAACAGGAAAAATAAATTTTTTTTGTCCCAAACTCTTACTAATAAACCACCTACTAGATGGTCAAATTCCACACATTTATTCTTTTCATGGGTTATTACATAATCATAAAACATAATAAATAAAAAATAAAATAAAGGATGAAATAAATTGATGTCATACATCTTTATCCCTTCTCATTTTGTTTTATTTTCAAAATTTAATTTTAAGTTTTTAATTTCATAAATAGCAGGATCCATAATAAAGATAACACATATCTTCACAATAACCACATTAATAGCAATATAATAGATTCTAAAATAGAAAAATAAATACTGAGACATCTAATTAAAAAAATAGACAGTAGGCACTAGAATAGAAAAAATAAAAATATAGACACTAGGCTAGAAATATCGTGCATATAAAAGCACCAAATTTACTTCTACAAAAGTATGAAAAAGCACAAGAATAAAAAAGAAAAAAGAAAAAAGAAAAACAAAATCTCCTTCCCCTGGCCACAAAAATTCCCACTTATTTATTTAGAGCTCTTCAAGAAGGAAGCCTTACAGCATCCAATAGAGAAAAAACACCATGGCATCTGTAAGCTCTCCACTTCACCCTCCAGTATTTTCTCTCTCTCATCCTCCTGCTGCAATATGTAAACTTCCCAACAGAGTTCACACTGCACAAAGAACTTCACCAAGTCCACATGAAACTCGAACAGGACGTGACAGTTCTTATACACACCATCGACAGAGAAGTGTTGTGTTGAGGTCAGCTCTTGATGAAATTTATGCTCGGGACCCACCTCCGTCTTCGCCATATGAAGAGGGAAAAACTGAACCCATTGCTTCACTGAAACTCAAATTGCTGGTAATTGTAATTTACTTTTTTTTTTAATCTAGTTAATAACTCGATTCTGCCAACTGGATGCTTCTTGTTTTCGTGGTTTCAATCTTATGTGATTAATATTTAATGGCCAATCTCGATGCTAGTGATCTTGATTATGGTTCAATTGCTTGCTTTTCGGTGTCTATGGCTTTATACTTAATTGGATTTTTAGATTCAGATGCTCTGTACTGGTCCTGGGGTGAGTGAAAGCTTGCTGTTGATTGGTTTTTTTTTTTCTTGGGGAACATGGGTTAAATTCTCTCGCTTTTCTTGTTCGATTGATAATGGCTATCTTTTTAGCATCTTACGCTTTGACCGAGACTAAATCACCCTTCGAGGACATTTTAAAAATGCACCCTTCATATTGGTCTATGTGCTGCCCTGAGACTTGAAACCAGAAAGTCAATGAAAGAAACAAACCTCCTTAAGAGCAAGGCCGATTCTTCAGTCACACTAATCAAATCATGGATGCGTGCTTAATATGGTTAGTGTCGTGTTTAGTTGTATAAGTAACTGTGACGAGGGAAGTGGGGGCGATGCTTATTGATCGATGTATAATGTGTTCTTGGTGGTTTAAATCGATAGGATTTTGTAAAATTCTGTAGTTAGCACCACATCACAGTCAATGGTGTTTGATTAAATTGACTTCCTACCACAAGAACCAGTAACAATTACATCCACCATGTATGTTTCTTGCTACCTTTGTTCTTTCAGGAATCTAGAACTTACAAGCATAACTTCACTTGTACTTTCATGATGTAAATGAGATAGAACAGGAATTGTAATTTCTTTCTGACTGAAATGTGGGTGAACGCTTATTATGGGTTTTAGTTGTATAGATGGTTGTGTCGAGGGAAGAGGCAACAAATATGTGGATTCAAGCCTGCTTCTTCTGTATATTGAATAACATAATGTATTCTTGGCATCTATCAATCCTTCTGTTTCTGGTAGTGGAAAGTCATATTATTGTGTTGTATTTAGCAGGCAGTCACACCTCACAATCAATAGCTTATGATATAATCAAACTTTCTACCTCCAGGAGAACTGTTAATGCTCGCTTTCTTTCTTAATGGAAATTGCTACCGCTGTTCTCTATAAATTAAGAATACAAGTACACAAATGAGTGGCCTAGTTCTTTTCCGCTGCAAAAATGAGTTAGAAAAAGAAAAGTTCCTAAACAAGTCTCTTCTGAAGTTAAAAGCATCACAAAAACTGGAAGTTTCACATGTGCAGATTTGATTCTTAGAGAAAGATGACAGTGCTTTCATGGAAGAGTGTGGGTTAGAAATGCTAAACAGGGAACATAGTATGAGGAATGCCTGTTTTTTTTTATAAAAAATCTAAAGTAATATTTCTAGTATAAAATGATGTCAAAAATATTTTCCTAGGAGGTGGCGTCAAGGGAAAACATGGAACAAGAAATATTAATATAACTGATTAATTCTTAAAACTTTCACCTTAATTCTCACAGCTGTAAATTTAGATGCATATGTTTGTTCAGTTGCAATTTTTTTCACCACCTTTCTTTTGTATTGTTCCACTTAATTAGGTTCACTAGTTTCAATTTCGGATGCATAGTGCATTCCCTATGAATGTATTGTTCGTGTAGTAAAAGGTATGTTATTTAGGTTTTGATCGAACAACATTAGTGCATAACTCTCATAATGGTTAATTGAAATGTGGTTAAAGAAAAACTTGGTTATAAACTGTGTTAGGCAATTAATAAATGCTGATTTTTTGTTCAACTACGGGGTGGTTGTGTTTGGAAAAGTGGGTGTAAATATGGCTATCATTCCTTGCTTCATCTGTTGGGTATTTTTTTTTATTAACGTGAGTGTCCGGGCTAGCTTGCGCGCACCTCGACTAATCTCACGGGCCCTGAAGCTAACAACCATGTAAGCTTTTAGTGGCCCAGAGATTTGTGGGACTCGAACTGGTGACCTCTACGGAGCAAACCCAGGACCTGACCAGTTGAGCTACTCATCTATTGGGTACTTAATTTGTGTATTCTTGGCATAAAAATTTCATTAAATATTGTTTTTGGGAGGTAAAAAATGATGTTATTTTTATGACAATACAATATCAGTAAATCGTAATAGAATGATTAACCATCAATGACATGCTTTGTTATATAATAGAGAAACCACCAGGAAAACTAGCAATGTTCATTTTTCTATATAATATAATAGAGCTTACCTCTGTTCTCTCTAGATTGAAATGTAACGTATCTATGCTTTTGTCATTTGTGATGCAAATGCTATAGAATGGAAGTTTTAACAGGAGGTCTTCCACAAAACATGTGCATCAGCATGTTTCTCTTGCAATTGGATGGTTTTAGGGGGAAAATGGTGGTGCTTTTGACTAGATGAGTGCAGTTAGAGATACTTGACAGGGAAACGAGGCCTCCTTGTGTTCTGTTAGGAGCTTCTAAGAGAGGCTGTTATAATATTGGAGGATTTCCATAATATTTTTCTTATGGTCACGTGGAGGAATAATTGATGTGATGTTTAATTCCTAGAATCTCTTACATTAGTTTTCACACTCATGATTTGAATGCATTTTTTTGAATAAGTTCACGTGACATTTATTTTAATTTATGGACTCATTTCAAAACACCAGAAACACAGGCAAGATCTTGGATCCCTTTGTTTTGGTACACGAATGCCAATAGAGACACACCAAGCTTATTTTCTTCCTTCTAGGGTGAGTATTCAATTTTTCATGAATATTCTTACCTTGGCACTTATGTTTGATTGAATGCAGAGTGTTGTTTCTGGCCTGAACAGAGGTCTTGCTGCTAGCGAAGATGATCAACAGAAGGCAGATGCTGCCGCCAAGGATCTTGAAGCTGCAGGAGGACTAGTCGATCTCTCAAAGGATATCGATAAGCTGCAAGGGAGATGGAAGCTTATTTATAGCAGTGCATTCTCATCTCGCACCCTAGGTGGGAGTCGTCCTGGACCTCCCACTGGAAGGCTGCTCCCCATAACTCTTGGTCAGGTGTGTATTTTGACCACTACCTGTTGATCTGCTTTTCACCTCGGTTTGCATGTCAATGTTTGATGCTACCATTCTGTGAAACCTAGATCAAGGTGCAGTCCTTCAAGAACCTTAACTGGAGTAGTTTGTAGATCTCTTGCCACATGACAGGCGTTCTTGCATGTTGTGAACGCCCATCAAAATGATTTTTTTTTGTGTGTGAAGGCCTCGTCTACAATTGCTTGGTCTAAAGTAACAATATTGTGATACCGTGTGTCATGGGCAAGTAGACTGTCAAAATCATTTGGACTCGTGGTTTCCTGGATGTGCAAGCTACGCTTACAAGATATAATCTGCCCTAAATTTATTTTGGCTTCTTAATTAGGTATTCCAAAGAATCGATGTCCTAAGCAAAGATTTTGACAACATCGTAGAACTTGAACTAGGAGCTCCATGGCCCCTACAACCTGTTGAAGTGACTGCCACATTGGCCCACAAATTCGAACTCATAGGTTGGCTTCTCGCTCACTTCTCCCTCTGTATTTGGTTGTTACTCTCTTTACTGCTATTATTTCGTGATATTCTTTTCCAGTGAACTAGAAAATAAGATGGATGTCTCTGCTTGTGTGGAGAACAGGATCGGCGAAGATTAAAATAACATTCGAGAAAACAACTGTTAAGACAACCGGGAATTTATCACAACTTCCACCCTTAGAAGTACCTCGAATTCCAGATGCATTAAGGCCCCCATCTAATACTGGAAGTGGTGAATTTGAAGTTACCTACCTTGATGCTGACACTCGTGTCACAAGAGGAGATAGAAGCGAGCTTCGAGTTTTTGTACTATCGTGAATTCTTTCTCTTGCAGTACTCAAGGTTTTCAACATTCCATGGAATCCATTCAAGGTTTTCTGTACATGTGATGTGTCTTCCACATGTTACTGCTCTCTGTTATTTTGTAAATGATATCTTTTGGTGGTTACACACTCGAATCGTTGTATAATTGTAAAATTTTCTCTTGTAAATTTAGAACTGTCGACTGAATACTCTCCGTGAACACTGCATTCCAACGGGTCTAAAATTCATGCTAGATGACCGATACAGGTTTGGCGTGTGGTGGCGTGCATCAACAACATTAAATAAATATTTATTTATTTTCCCAAAAAGCAACAACAATTCCTAAATCTGAATTATAGTTTCTAATTAAAAAACTATTTTCATGTTTTTTGAAAGATTTGTGTGGTTACTTGGGATAATCTGGTGGTTGGATTGATGGCGAGCCGATGGTGAACAGTATCAATGCAAAAACGAGGTAGTTTTTATAAAAAAATTTAATTCGATCCCTACTCATAAAAAGAAATGCAAATCAGCCATTGATTGGGGTGTCAATTGACAAACAATTAGTTTATGCTGGTGCAAATTGATCAAGTTTAAGATGAGGGACCGACAGCCACAAACAAACACGGGAATAAAAATGTGATTTCCTATTTATTTATTTTTTACATGGGCTCATCAAGCCCTCAATTGGCTTTTTTTATTTATTTTTAATTTTAAAGTCCTTACTATAAATAAATAAATAATACCACCAGGACCACCATCAAATCATCACAGAGAAGAGAAGAGAAGAGAAGCGTCCCTCCCACCGCAGAAATAGACGTTAGAAACCATAACGGCTATATTCAATTTCAAACTTGAAAAACCCTAATTTCAATTTTCAATTTCTACTGCTATTTTCTCTCTTTCCAACTCTTCTTTAGCTCCCTTTCTCTCCCATCTCTCCATCTTCCAGATCAAAAATCAATCTTTCTCTCTCTGAAAACTGAGTTTTTTTTTTCACAGTTGCAGTCTTGAACTCTACAAGGAAAGAAAGAAAAGACCCATGAAAAACCATCAACAGACCTTAAATTTCTTGTCTTTCCCTTGAGAAAGTCCCTTAAATCTCGCAATAATTCAGTCATTCTTGAATTCTTTCACTAACCCCTACAAAAAACAACTCAAAAATCCATATCCTTCAAAAACAGAGTCTTGAAAATTCTGAAAGTAAACACAATGGCCCCTACACCCTCTTCTTCTTCGTCTAAATCGAATCATCCACACCTCTTAAAGACACCGCAATCAAAACATAGGTTAAATTTCTTTTCCACAAGAACCCCAAGTCTTAATCCATCTCCAAACCCTAACTCCACCGTCAAAGAAACTCCTCAAGACCACCCGATCGAAGTAATTAGCAGAATACGAGATTATCCTGACAAAAAAGAGAAACCCAATTCCATCTTGCAACTAAACCCCGACAATCAAACTCTTCGTGTCCGTGCAGACATTGGATACCGAGACTTTAGCCTTGATGGGGTCTCTTTTTCTGAAGAAGAAGACCTCGATTCCTTTTACAAGAAGTTCGTGGAATCGAGGATTACTGGGGTTAAATTGGGTGCAAAATGCACGATAATGATGTATGGTCCTACTGGTTCTGGGAAAAGTCATACAATGTTTGGCTGCTCGAAGCAGCCAGGCATTGTTTATCGATCTTTGAAAGATATTTTAGGAGGAGGAGAAGAGGGAAGTGAAGGGGGTGATGGGGAGAAGATACGAATTGGCACTTTTGTGCAAGTTACAGTTCTAGAGATCTACAATGAAGAAATTTATGATCTTTTGTCAACTAATAGTGGGGGTGGACTTGGAATCGGGTGGCCCAAGGGCGGCAGTGGATCCAAGGTAAACTTTTAGACAAGTTTAAAATTCGAAAAGTTTGATTAAAATTCGGTTTTGATTTGCTTAATTTTTAGTAGATATTGCTGTTTATGTTATGATTAGGGCATTATGATATCACGCTGTCTTTTTTAAGAATTTGTTCCTTGTTAACTATTGCTCTTTGTTTTTTTTATGAAAATTTTGTTCAATTTTATGATTCATTTTTTAGTTTATAATAAGAAATCAAGAATAACTAAATTTCTTCTTTCTGTTGTTATACCCATACCACCTCTCTGTTTGTGCCTTTCCTGAAATTGGTGTGTGAACAAATTGAAACTCAAGCAACTTTCTTTAATCTGAAGAAGTGGGTTGGGAGTGCTAGAACTATATATCTGAAATTGTTCTTTCTGTTATGGTACCAGAATAAGTCGGGAGTTGTTAGTTCTAGATAATGCATATGTACCTGTGACAGCTAAACTCTTGTGCTTGTATTTTTTGTTGTTTATGAAATTTTAATTTGAACAATTTTCTTAGCTTATCTCTCCGTTGATGATTACCTGGATGCATTTTTTTATTTCCCATGAGGACATTTTATGGGTTCGCCATGCCATGTCAGTTCTCGGTGGACAAGATGTTATAGTGGATTACGAGGTTGTCATCATAATTTGCAGGTAAGACTTGAAGTAATGGGAAAGAAGGCAAAAAACGCGACTTTTATTTCTGGAAATGAAGCTGGGAAGATTTCAAAAGAGATCCAGAAAGTTGAGAAGCGAAGGATAATTAAGAGCACGCTTTGCAATGAGCGAAGTTCAAGGAGTCATTGCATGGTATGACTCATTTAAAACAGACTTGGATCAAAAAGTGAAACTACTGCAATTATTGTTGTTGACTGAGATTGATCTGCCTTTTCAATGGCTTGTTTGCACAGATAATCCTTGATGTTCCCACCATAGGAGGCCGGCTTATGCTTGTGGATATGGCAGGGTCAGAAAATATTGACCAAGCAGGCCAAAGTGGTTTTGAAGCTAAAATGCAGGTAAAATTTTGGGATCCATTTTGCCCCCCTTTTCTGCGTGCTGGCATTGAAAAGGAAAACTGATTTTCTGCTTCTGTTGAAATGACAGACAGCAAAGATCAACCAAGGGAATATAGCATTGAAGAGAGTGGTTGAATCTATTGCTAATGGAGATTCTCACGTACCTTTCAGAGATAGCAAGTTGACAATGCTGCTCCAAGTAAACTCCCTACTCATGTTGATTACAACTAGGTTAGTTTGTGGAGCTTGTTTGAACTCTGCTTTATCAGGTTTTCCTGTTCCTTATTTTTCAGGATTCTTTTGAAGATGACAAGTCAAAAATTTTGATGATTCTGTGTGCAAGTCCAGACCCGAAAGAAATACACAAGACAATCTGCACGCTTGAATATGGAGCAAAAGCAAAATGTATTGTCCGTGGCCCTCATACACCGATAAAGGATAAAGTTGGTGCTGGAGATTCTTCTGCTGTCATCTTAGGATCAAGGATAGCAGCCATGGACCAGTTTATCTATAAACTACAAATGGAGAGCAAGCTTAGAGAAAAGGAGAGAAATGAAGCTCACATAAAGCTAATGAAGAAAGAAGAAGAAGTTGCTGCACTGAGAGCATGTATTGAAGAGAAAGGGTCTTCAGCAAGTGAGGAGGAGATAAACATAAAAGTGAGTGAGCGTACAGAAGAACTGAAACTTCAGTTGGAAAGGAAGCTGGATGAGTGTCAAAGAATGGCTGAAGAGTTTGTTGAGTTGGAGAGGAGGAGGATGGAAGAAAAGATACTTCAACAGCAACAGGAAGTTGAGATGCTGAGAAGGCGCTTGGAAGAAATTGAGTTTGAGCTATGTCATTCAAAGGGTGTAAACAGTGGTGAGAATGGTCCTAGGGACATTGATGGCAGTGGCTTTGCCAGAAGATTGATGGGGGTTTATACTGATGAGGACCCTGGGATGGTGAAATCGATGGATTTAGACATGGGTGATCAAGAAGCGTTTGCTTGTGATGTGAAATTGGTTGGCACATCAGCTCACCAATCTAGCAACATTGGAATCCAAAGCTTGCCTGGTTATCCTCATTTAAGTACTTTGAATCAGGTGGTTGATCATGGAGTATTTGCACCAACATATGGTGATAAAGTGTGTCTTAGCACTGTGTTTGAGGAAGAAGAGGTAGAAGAGGAGGAACACAAAGTGGAAGATGAAGAAGTGGAGAAAGAAGTAATAGAGGTGAAGAGGATTGTTGATGTGTCCAGTCCGGTGATCAATTTTGGTGCTGGCTCCTTGATATCTTCTCCTCTGAAGTTTGAGGCACTCAAAGATGGTTCAGAGGATAGGCACTCAGTTTCAGGGCCAGTAAATGAGCATGAGAATTCGAAAGATCCAGCCCCTTCGAGACTATTGAGAATCCAGAACATATTTACACTTTGTGGGAACAACAGAGAGCTTTGTCAACAATTCAGAACTCCTACACCTGCAAAAAAGAGGGTTGCAGATACTGATTCCCAAACATCTCCAATTTTGACTGTTGGTGAGGATTTTGCTCTCAAGAGTTCAAACAAGGAAAACTCACCACCGCTACAGAAAAATGTGCCTGTGATGGAGTGTGGGAAAAATCTTTCTGATATGATAGCTTCAAAGGAGAATTACAACCCTTTAATAGGAAGTAATGATTCGCAGATTGAAGTGCATGTGAAATGGGAAGCTTCTAAAGGAAACAATGGGAAGTTCATCACTACACTTAAGGTTTTGAAGGACGCGACACTTGCTGACCTGCGGAAGCTGATTGAAATCTATCTTGCTGCAGACAATCAAGCATTCACTTTTCTTGTGCTTGGGGTAAGGTTTTATCTTCCTTTAGCCAGTCCTTCAAACAGGATAGATAAACCAACCTCTTTGAGTTTGCTTGCTTGCTGCTGTTTTTTTAATGGAAACGCTATAAATTTACATGTGCAGGATCCTAGTGGAGCACCAGTTCCAAGAGAGAAAGAGTCGACGGTACAGGCCATCAAACTCCCCATTTGCAACAACCAATCCTATGGCTACTTGGCTTGCTTGCGACCAGCCAAGGGAACCCAAGGTTCGAATCATCTCCCAGCAACCCCTCTTCCATTGTCTCCGGCGGAAAATAAACTACCACTGACCCCAATGCCTTGCTTGTCACATCAAGCTGTTGACTTATCTCCCAAACTAGCTGCACACCTGAACTCTACTCCCTTCATCACTCTTCGAAGGCGCTAGCTGTCATGGTGTTTATATGATCCATTGAGTATATATGCGTATGTACTCTTAGTGGATTTTAAATGTGAATTTGTTGTCGATAAATGAATTTGGCTATCTGTCTGGTTATGTTTGGTTAATCATTCCTCTTCTTTCTTTATGCTGCTTTCGTTTTTGTTTCTTCTTCATATTTATTTCTATCTTCATTGCTCCAACGCGGTCAAGCACGGCTGAGAATTGCTGCATGGAGAGGGTCCTGCTTATCCAGTTCCATTTAATCTGCAAATTTCACAATGCAGATGCACCAAAGTTCCCTGCAAATGACAAGGGAACCTACTCTTTGAAGTGGATAACGAAATTAAAATTGTTGTAAAGTGAAATTTGAAGTAACAGTTAATACAGCTTTCAAACAAATTTTTTAACATCCTGTTTGTTTTTACCTTTTGTTTTAAAAATACTTAATTTTTTTTTTTGAAATTTTGAAATTTTTTTATTCATTTTAAATTATTATTATTTTAATATAATTCTGAATAAAAAAATATTTTAAAAACAATTATTATTTATTATTTATTTATTGCAAGCAATTCTCTAAAAAAAAAAAAAGTAGTTATATGCTTCAAAATCTAAACTACATAAATAAAAAATAATTTAGTATTTAGAATAATTACAAAAATCTACGTATTTTAAATTTAACTAATTATCAAGTTCATGTATTTTGGGTCTGATATATTTATCAACCCACGTTACTTTGAATTTGAGTGGCTTCTAAGTTTATGCACTTTGAACTTGACTAATCGCTAGATTTAAATACCTTGAACTCAGCTAACTATTGAGTTTAAATACTTTATATTTAATATATTTGTCAGATCCAAGTTATTTTGAACTTGGCTGAATGTAAAGTCCAAGTAATTGTTAGATACATTTAATTGTAAAAAAATATTTAAAATAAAAATCTTAATAAAAATTAATCATTATTTAATTATTTGTTTGATAAATTGATGGAGCATTTATATTTTTGAACATTTTAAAACTATGCTGCAGAAACTGCTGTTGCCAATCCGCTGTGGACTGTTTATCATATCGTCAATAAAATACGGGGTAAAAAAGGCTACCAAAAAGCTGAAGCACTAGCTTTTGACTTTTGGCTATGCAAGATAAACATGTACGTACATGAAGAGAACTAAAAAGCAAATCAAAGACAAATTGAATTAGAGTTAACACTTTAATACACATTACATTAAACCTCTAACACACAAATCACTGCATTGCTTTCATCCCTCTTCTTCATAGGCTTCCAAAACAGAGCTTAGTTGGCTTGCAATGTTCTTCCTTCCATTTATAGATTCACAACCCCCAGATCCAGGATCTGAGAAAGGAACCGCTTCTTTTGAAGACTTCTTTTCTTTTGATTTTGATGACCCACTGCCTGGTGATCCTTTGGACTTTCTTCCACGAGAATGTTTTGGGATGGAGGGCTGGTCATGAGTTGGCGATTCATCACCGAGACTTGAGTTCTTCTGCCGTCTTGAGATTCGGTTGGTCCCTGATGATTCTCCTTTTGGAGAGTCCATTGACTTGTTCGAAGAGCGGCGACGCCTATAACTCTTTGGCGCATCAGTGCCGCGGGGGGAATTTAAAGGTGAACCCGTACTGCTAGATGATTGGTGCCTGGAATTCCTAGATGAGTCGGAGCTCCTTCGGTCTGGGGAATTTAGAAGTGAGCTCGCACTGCCTGATGAGCGCCTTGACCTCTGCCTCGGCTTTTCAGTCTGAATTGTGTCTATTAAAGCAAAGCAACATCAGCAAACTACATTTTTTTCCCAACTGAATAGATGATCCGGTAAAACCCTGCACACATTTTAATCCATAAAAACACGGATCCATGATCATTAGAAAAAGGCAAACCTTCTACGGGTGGATCTGTTGGAAGGCCCTTCACTTCTTCTTTAGAATTTGAAGTCACACATAAAAGTTCTGGAGGAGAGTTAAACTCGTTCATCTGCACATGCAATGAATTATTTCTCATCAGCAAGTCTATTAGAGCAGTGACAAGGATCAATACCTAGGTAAAATTTAAGGTTTTCATTTCTTTTTATTTCCCATATTTTGATCTCATACTCACTGATGACTGAAGGAAAAGGTGAAAGCTGATAATGTTAGGCAGCGTGTAGCCAAAGGAAGCATGAAACGGGGGTGCCTATCTATAGGAGCTTAAGCAACCTAAATCGTTTTCATGGATAACTACGATCTTAAGAGGCAAAGGAAAGGAAACATTTTGGCATACCCAGCTTGGCGCGTTTGTTGCAGATGGACCATCGCATCCAATGTGAGCAACATGCTTTACATCTGTAGGAAATCCAATTTGCATTTCTCGTTCCTTTTCATCTGCAAAATCGGAGAAAAGATTGATGACCACAGGCGTAGTACAGTACTACTACTGCTTATATCCGCCAAGTTTATTGTTGGAATACTTGATAAGTATTAATGCAACGTTGAGCTTCAATATTTTTTGTTCTGAAATAATATATTCTTTATGAGTGAAAAAGTAGACGTACCAAATATTTGTGAAATGTATCTTAGACCTCTCAAAAGACCTCTCACTTTGGTTGTCATTTTGGCCGAACCAAGCAATTAATTTGGCCGCGCCTGCAAAGTTGATGCGTTTGTTGAATTGGTGCTTCTGCACTTGAAAAATGGAGTAAAGCAAGTGTGTGTGTGTGTGTAAGCAAAGCTGACAGAAGAAAATTCTTAAATTTTTCCGCTTATCCTGTCACAATATCCAGTATATTCCATCAAAATGCACCCAAATTCAAGAAAAATATCCTTACTAATCGAAAATAAGTTATATACATCTCAAAAAACTTTCTTTGAACACTGTAAAATTTGTTTCCATAATTTAATATATTCTAAAACAATTATCATCACTAATGGAACATTCAAATCCATTAACTCACCAAGGATCACAAAACAAACTCATGACAGCTTGGAGCAATCAACGTAGCAAGAACAAACATTAAGAAAACTCCCATCGAAACATTAAGAGGAAAACGCACCTTTGGAAAAACAAAACGAAGAAGTCAAGACGATGCCATGATCTTGCAATGTCAGTGATTGCACATCAAACAATCTCTGACCAGGAACACACAGTTTGGTTCCATGAACAAGATGCCACCCCTCAGCCCTAATGGATGTAAGTTCTTGCTTGTTGGCTTTGTCTCCAATCAAGAAGAGAAGAGGGATACTATGAACTGGAAAATCTCCAAATTTTGTAGTCTAACACATCATCTTTGTTTCAAGGACGCGTTTTCCTTTCCCATCCTCTGTCAATCAAAACCAGTAGATAGCCTATTTTCCAGGCCAAATATCCAGAAAGGCAGAACCATCTAACTTTGGGTGTTTTTCGTTACCTGTCTTTTCATAAAAGCGCGGGAAAAACGGTTAGGAAAAATGGCTCTTGCTTTTGGTTTCTTCTGTTGCTCCTCTCTAATGACACATCAGCACGCAAATTTAGCAGTGTCCAAAATAAACTAAGAAAAAATAAATCACGAACACCTTTTTTAGAACACTTAACAAACTAATCAGGTCAGACACATCAGAGGCTCATCGGCTATTTATCTTTTTATCGGGTAATAGATGACCGGGTTGGCATTCGAAGTGGAGGTGCCGATAATGGGATTTAAAATTCATTACACGAGGCCTGCTGCTCATGAATGATAAATTTCTTTTTCAAATAATAGGACGAGAGTGTAACTACCAAATAAATAAAAGATAATAAGATACAGATAAAAAGGAGAGAGAAAAAAAATGGAAATTGAAGAAATAATTTTTTAAAAAATGAGAGAATTGTTATCAATTTTTGATGAATCTAGATGTTATTTTCTCCTCCTGTATTTCTATCTCTCTCCGTTGTAGTAATTATCCCTGAAAAAACTAGTGTTTATTTCCTTGTTTTTATCATAAACGTTATCAAAAATACTTTTTTAAAATAACAAAAAAAATATAATATAAATTTAGGTCTGATAAAAAAAAAATCAATAGTATTATAATAAATAAATAAAATAAAAAAATAATTAATATAAATAAAAAAGTTAATAATATGGATAAATAAAATATCTCCAAATAAAAACAAAACTTTAATCATAAAAAATAAAAAAGCTAAAATTATCTAAGTAACTGGTTTTTAAAAAACCCAGCAATCTATCAATTATTCATATAAAACCAAAAAAGCTTGAATTTGACTAAATTGCTAAATCCATGTATCTTGAATTTGACTAAATATCAAATTTATGTATCTTGGATCTGACATGTTTATTAAATCCACATTACTTTGGACTTGACTGATTATTAAGTTTACGTATTTTGAACTTAGCTGACCGCTAGATCCAAGTAGCTTGAACTTGGGTAACTACTGAGCTCATATACTTTATATCTAGCATGTTTGTCAAATCCAAATTGTTTTGAACTTGGTTGAATACAAAGTCCAAGTACTTAGAACTTAGTTTATTGTATATTTATATACCTTGAGTCTAGTATGTTTGTCAAATATATTTATTTTAAAAAAAATATTTAAAATAAAAATCTTAATAAAAAATTAATTATTTGTTTGATAAATTGATGAAGCATTTATATTTTTGAATATTTTAAAATTATACTGGAGAACTGTTGTAGAGCGGACTGGTCATCATATTGTCAATAAAATATGGGGTAAAAAAGGCTACCAAAAAGCTGAAGCACAAGCTTTTGACTAAACTATCAATATTTTAGATTTGACTGAATTATCAAATCCATGTATCTTGAATTTGATTAACTATAATAAGATATAAATAAAAAGTAGAGATAAAAAAAATGGAAATTGAAGAAATAATTTTTAAATAAATGAGAGAATTGTTATAAAAAAAATTGATGAATCTATATGTTATTTTCTCCTTCTATATTTCCATCTCTCTCCTATGTAGTAATTATCCCTGAAAAAACTAGTGTTTATTTCCTTGTTTTTCTCGAGTAGCATAAACGTTATCAAAAAAACTTTTTTAATATAACAAGAAAAATATAATATAAATTCAGATAATAAAACAAAATCATAAAATTAAAAAATTTTAATTAATTATATATTAACAATTTCAGGTAAATAGTAAATATAATATTGCCCTAGCAAATTCCAAAAATGTAATGCTATTATAGATGAAAAATTTTAATTACATTAAAATCTGATAAAAAAAAATCAACAATATTATAATAAATAAATGATCTATATAAAAAAAAATAGATAATATCAATAAAAAATTTAATGACATAGATAAATAAAATATCTCCAAACAAAAACAAAACTTCCCAATACAAGAAGGAATTAGAATAAATAAATAAAAAGCTAAAAAAAACAGAATAACTGGTTTTTAGAAAACCCATAACTGATCTACCGATTATTCAAATAATACCAAAAAACCCATTCATCTTATATAGCATTTTTATGGATCCCATAAGCTCTTAAATCTGGTTTGATTTTACCGATTTTGAATGAGTCAAATTTAATTTTACTGATTTTTCAAGTTTTTAGTTCAATTTTATACATTAGATACATGTTAACTTGTAAAAATTAAATAATTTTATGAGCCAACAATAAGTAGCCTTATATCTAGAGAACCCTGCTCTAAATTTGTAACTTCAGTTGCTGTCTTTTAGGATGTTCTTGTTTTAATTTATATGCAGAAATACCCTTCAAAGGTTATTATGCTGTTTATTCACAACATTATCATCTACTTTTCTAATCTTAGGAGAAGCTGCAAGAAAATATGATTTCTTAAAAGTGCACTTGTATGCAGCTCTAGCATCTTAACAAAGAAACCGCTATCAGAATTGCTGTCGCAACCTAGGGGGTTCCAAGCGTTAAATGACATGCATTGGACTGGAGCAGAATGGCAACTTAGTTCACCTATACTTAAGATCCTCAGTGCGCAATACCTGCTCCCAAACCATACAGAACGCTAGAGAGCAAAGACTAAATAAAAAAAATTGAAGTTATCATAACACATGTTGTATCAGAAGAGTTGAATGGAAGAGTAAATAGCTGTATAATTTGAAGTAGCTCTCTCGTCTAAAGTTTTTGAAGCTAAATCATCGGGAGAAAAGGTAACCAAAGCCACTGCCAGTCATCAGAAGGATCTCCTCAATTATAAAGTTTTCATACCATCCAGACCAACACTAGCCTGCATCAACAAAATAGAATTGGTGAGAAAACAAGTATAAAGTAACATTACACAACAATGTTGCTCCTCCAACAAAAAATCTCCTACTAGCCCACTAGACTTTCTGGCCCTTCCTTCAAACCTCTGAAATCCCCAAGTTTCAGAGTGTATTTGGTTCCTTTATGCTGAGTACATACCACAAATGGAATCTAGCATAGTTGATTCCACTTGCCATCCTTTCTTATTGTACTGGTAATGCCGTAGCTTACAACTTAGGCACGAACAGGAAAGCAAGGAACAGACACTGACATAGATTTGGGCTATCGAACAATAAAATAAAAACAGTAAATTTGGTTGACATTTCATATTTCATTATTGGCATTTTAATTTGGCCCCTTGATCCTAATTGTCAAATATGAAGTATACTATCCTTAGATTAAGCAGTTACAAAGATATTAGGTATCACTGACCATGCAATTCAGTTACGGAAACACCTTACCAGGAACTTGTGATTCTCTTCCAGAAATGGAGGAAAGGTTGTACAGAATTGCTCCATGTCAGCAGAAACATTGCCTGGGCCAGAAATTACTTCCATGAACTTCTTCCTGTCTGGAACAAGCTTCATGACAACCTGTAATCCAGCGTGAAATACATCAAGAAGTCTCAAAAAGTCATTCAGATAACTCAGCACCAGTCTTAGCTATGATGTATAGCATAAAGTTAATATTCTAGTAATGCTGGAGGGAGTAAAATGACATTCCCATTTATTGATTAAACTTCTGCGGTATGAGGACTAAGGTATCCTGTATCATTGCATAGCTACTGCAATCCATTCCTTTTTCTAATCAAATCCTTGTCATCAATACAACCATACTTCATGTGAGTTTGCACTTAAATACATAAAACTGAAGGGGGAAAAAGTGAAGAATGGAGGAAGCCAGGTTTAAAGATACGAGAGAATACACGGAAGCAGTAAATTTAAAGGAAGAATGCATAAAATTTCTAAAACTAAGGCACGTGAATGGAATAATTTTCAAAGACATAATTTGAAAGCATCAAATTAATTCAGAGATTCAATGGGAAGCAAGACACATTGCATACAAATTCCACTAATGTAAAGAAAAAATTAGATTGAATTGAATAGATCAAAGACATTACAGTGGAATATGAACTAGCAACCCAGCCATGAAATTTCTTCAGTGTCTTGCCATATGAATCTGCACAGGCTTGTGACATTGTCCAATCTGGGTGTGCAAGTAAATTCAGGAACAGTTCCACAAGGAAATCCATTGCTCTAAGGACATGCAAGAGTGATAAAACACGTTAGACCATAAAATTGTAAATTCCTTAATCTTAAGAGGATAGGCAATGACTGTCAGTCACAAAGTGTAAATAAGATTTTTTTTCTAGTTTGCCAAGATTCTTATCTAGTGAAGAATCAAAGCCTAAAATTATCTGCTTTTATCCCATTCCTTGTTCTGCGTTTCATCTTGCATGCCTTTCATGACTTGAAAACTATGCACTGAGGCTGTTCCAATGGGACATATTCAAAAATCTGATGTGACATGGTTTGAATAAAATAAGATAAATAAAGCCTCAAAATATCTTTATCCTCAATAACTCTCTTGCACCAAACTTTGCAATGATCAACATGCTCAAAATTTCTCACACTAGAAAATTAAAGAAAAACAATCTCTCCATTATACCAAAATGGCATGCAAATGACAAGCTAAAATACAAAACAAAATATGTTGCCAGGGTTCTGCAGCATGTACCTGGTTAGCCAAAGAAGACAATTGGTACAACTGGAAGATCTTTTGGCTGTTTTAGCATCAACCTCCTCTTGAATCATAGTGTATAAGTGGTTGTATTTAGACGGATCAGACAAATACTTGTTTTCCAATCTCTACAAGTAAAAACCTAGAGTCAATATTAGACGAGGAAAAAAAGCCAAATCACATTCCAAACGTGATAAAGAAAATACAATGTATCATCTGCACAGTACTCAAATGCCCATCATAGGCAATGCTATATATATATAAAAAAAAAAAACATGCAGATAAGATAACTAATATAAGCAAGTAAGCAGATAGGAAGAAATAATCCCTTACCGTACCGATATCAGATTTTACAAGGGTCATGGCAGCTCCAAACTTATCTGTCATCAGAAGTGCTACAGGAGTTCAATTTGCAAACAAGCATCTAGTAGTAGTTGAATAATGCAAGAAGATATGATAGAAGACTAATAAAATAAAACAAAATCATTACAGTGAAGAATCTCACAAAAGAAATAATAAGTGCCCGTTTGGCGTTTTGCATGACTTACAAAATGACAAGTCAAAAATTATTTCTAACAAAAACATATTTATCATTTTTCTATCGAGTAAAAAGAGTTGATGTAAATCATTTTTTTGCATAATATACTTCTAACTAAACTTATTTTTGTCAGGAGTTATTATGATTATTTTTTTTAAAGTAATGCCAAACAGACTCTTAAAGCTTTTAGTTTGGTAATGCGGTGGGCAAACACCATACTAAAGAGAAGAGATGCCGAACGGACCGATAACAGGCAAAATCAATTTGCAGACATCCAAGAAAGGTTTAGTGAGCATTTCTCCGTGATCGGATTTGACGTGCTTCATTCCTTCCAATGATGGTGTAAACACAGTTCCTAGACCATCAGCCCCCATCGTCTATTTCACTGCAACAACCTTTTCATACAAAAAAAGAAGAGGAAAAGAGAGTTGGAAATCTGAATAAAAAATTAAAGAAACATTCAGTAATCTAAGATTTGAATTTTAATCAGATCTACCGGCAATTTCAGTATCGGTACAAGAACAGGAAGAGAAGAGATGTTGGTGTGATGGGATTGGGTTGGATTTGATTTTTAAGGAAAAGGAGATGCCGAAGAATCTGATAGTACCATAGTAAGTGGAGAATCATTTGATAAAGCGATGATCGCCTTTGATATTTTAGAAGAAGAAAAGAAGAGAGGAGAAAGTTCGGTGGAGTCGGTTAGTCGCTTTCACGTTTCCAAACCGAAGCGCGCTATTTTCAACAGCTTGCTGGCTTCGCTGGGGGGCTGATGAACTCCAATAAAGATGAATCACCATCGTCAAGGACAGACCTCATAGAATTAAAGCCTAGCAAATATACTGATTGTTTGGCTCTTTGTTATTTGTCAGAGGATATAATCATATAAACTTAGCCAAGTGTTCTTGCATTGTGAGATATCCAACCTTAACCGTCCACGTAGCACCTTCCAATTTGATCAGTTAGATATTTTGTGTTATAACTAGAAGTATATATATATAAAAAAAAACTTAAAGCAACATAAAGAAAAATAAAGGAAATGACTTTTAAGAAAATAAAATATTTTTGAAAAAGGGAAATAATATAAGTTAGAATCCATAGCTAAATTTTAACGTAATTTTATAATATATATTTAATTTAATTTGAAAATTAATTTCAAAAAAATATATCTATAACTTTTATGCAAGTCAAATTTTTTTAAAAAAAATAAATGAATTTACAAAAATTATATAAAACTGAAGCCAGGTCTTTCGCCGGTTACATTTGGAGTCAGCTATCCGCACCCGCTTGAGCAATATCAGCTCAACAGCTGGACCAACCCTTTAGAGGGTCTTGTTAATATTTGTAATTATTTTGGTCCGGTTGGGTTGTACTGCAAAAAATTGTTCTTGAATAGTTGTGGCCATAAGTATTCGACTAGTTTCCTAGCCCGGCTACACTGGATATTAGATTAATTTTTTAAAATAAATATCAGAAATTCTTTTATATTATTATTAAATTTAATATAACAGGTTATTTTTAAAAACTCTCAACTTAATTATTTATTTAGTTCAAGTTTCAAATAAAATAATATAAAATTTTTTTATATATGATCTAGTTAACTTGTTGAGTTTAAAATAATCTGAATAATTAATAAAAAACATAGTTTGGTTCTAAAAAACATTTCAAAATGATATATTTTTTTTAACATCAAGACATTGATATATTATATTGACTCGAGCTTTTAGACTTAATTGGTTAAACTCTCAACTGAATGCAAGCCTTCCAAAAACCATAAGGTCATGTAGAATTTTTTTATAAAGTTATTAAACTTGATATAACGGTTAGTTTTTAAAACTCTCATTTGTCTTGTCTTTGTTTCAAATAAAATCATATAAAAATTGTCTAAATGTTATCCAATTAATTTGATGAATTTAAACATAATATGAATTACCGATAAAAAATCTAATTTGACCCTAAAAAATATTTTAAGATGATATTTTTTATAATATCAAGACGATAATATATTAAATTGACTTGGATTTCTAGATCTAATTAGTTAAATTCGTGATCTGAATCATGATCTCCACAAGATTTAACATTTTTTTTTCTTAAGTTATTTTTTTACTTAATGTTATGATAACAAAAGAAAAAAAAAGCTCACAAAACCACATTGTTTAGGATAAAATCAATAGAATTTTTTTTTAAAAAAAATCACATAGCCAATTTTTTCTTAAAATATATAATGTTGAACGACATTATAAAAAAAAATAAGCAAAAAAATATATCAATTCTTATTAATTTTTTAAATTTATGACTCGAGTCATTAGATTGAAAATATTATACATGGAAAAAACGAGAAACCTAATCTCGAAAAATAAAAATTTGAAGGAAGAAATCATTAAAAAAATACACAAAAATATTCAAAGTAAAAAATAGAAATTTTAAAAATGAATATTAGAATCAAAATAAAAAATAAATTAAAAGGTAGCAATAAATTTTCAAATTGAGAGTTAGATTAAAAAAAAACATTAACAAAAGGATAAAAAATCAAAAGAATTATTATCAAATTGTAAAAAAAAAATAACATACCATTAATTTGAATTTAATAATAAAATTAAAAATTAATAAAACTTTTGTAAAAGTACCAAGATAAAAAAATAAAAATAAAAATAAAAAGAATATGGATCAAATTGAAAGAAACAATACACGATAATTTGAGATTAAATAATAAAATTAAAAACAAATAAAGTCTTATAAAAAAACCTAGAACAAAAAAATAAAAATAAAAATAATAAAAATCTTATTTGAAATAGTAAAAAAAAACCTTTATTTTTTTGGAGGAGAGAGAAAGGAATAGAAAAGGAAAAATGCCCACCAAAAACAAATTACCCCACTTCTATCGATATGTGCTACACTACTAGGAATAGAATACAGCGGTGGATCCAATAACAAGTGGAAAGGCAACTTCAATTATTGAGAGGTGCTGGATGCATCATCTAAAATATACTGTAAATCACACATGCTAACATATTTTTAAATTAAAAAATCAGTTTAGCGAACTTAAAAATTGAAAGTGTCTTTGACAATCCTAGATTTCACCAAAAAAAACTATTTGAAAAGACAAAAATGACCCTTTATGCATGACTTAATTTTTGCTATTTCAAGGGCTAATTTATCATTTTATTGTATTTAAAAAAGAAAGGGACCAAAATAGCCCTCTTAGTTGATTTTATAAATTTTTAATGTGGAGGGTAATTAGATCATTTTACTGCGCTAAAAGGTTAAAAAGATAATTATACCCCTGTCTAAAAAAGAATAAAATATCTCAAAATAAAAGGCAAATATATATATATATATATATATATATATATATATTGGATATAATATAATACAATAATAATATAATATATTAATAAATGAAAGGCGTGGGAAGCTACATTGTTTTTTTCATGCCTTTTAAAGTATTACTTAATGTGCTACATAACTAGAATAAGATGCTGTAGTGGATCCAGTAACAAGTGGAAGGACAACTTTAGTTATCGAGAGGTGCTATATGTATAATTCAAAATATACTATACATATCACACGTGCTAATATATTTTTAAATTAAAAAATTAATCTAGTAAATTTGCCCTTGACAATCCTAGATTTCACAAAATAAACTATTTGAAAAGATCAAAATGATCTTTTATGCATGACTTAATTTTTTCAATTCCAAGGGTTAATTTATCATTTTATTGTTTTTTTTAAAAAAAAACTAAAATAGCCCTCTTTGCCGGTTTTGAAATTTCTAATGTGAAGAGTAATTAGATTATTTTATTCTACTAAAAGGTTAAAAAAAAAATTATACCGCTGCATAAAAAAGAATAAAATATCTCCAAATAAAAAGAAAATAATTTTTTTTTTTGGATGGAGCAAAGTTTTAACTATTGTGAAATGAGTACGAACTATTGTTTTGGATTCCGGGGCGTGATTTACTGGGCCTTTTTTGCACTGTTCTTCGAATTAAACCAGGCGGGTAACCTGGCAAAAAAGCTTGGTTGTAGTAAGCGGCATAAGCAAATACTTGAGAAATTATCCAGGCCACCAAAAAAGGAGCTCCCAAGCCACAAGAGCTCAGTTGTGTTTTGCAGCCTATCTACTATCCAATCCCCAAAACAATAAACAAAAAACGATAAGTCTATCACATAGTCTCCACAAGGATTCCATCAAAATGTTTGTTTCAAGCTCACAAAACAAAGCTAGCAGAGTTAAATCAAACTGCTATTTCAGCAGGCCTTGGGCGGGTATTTGATAGCATTCTTAACAATTTTTCTGGTGGCAGCATCACCAAGATCAACCCCGCAAATATCAGCCAGCCTGATGAGGTAGAGCAGGACATCAGATAGCTCTTCTGCTAGATGCTCCTTGTCGGATTCCTCCCAATTTGGCAACCCCTTGTCCACCTCTCCTTTCCACTGGAATATCTCCGATAGCTCTCCTACTTCACCAACCTACACATCAAATACCAGAGGGGAAAAGGGAATCAATCAAATATTAGATGGTGTAAAAACTCAGTCCATCGTCGGGAAGATTTTAGCCTATAATAACCCATGTATATTGTCACCATCACAGCTACATGACATAAAGAAGCATATTTATACACCCTTTACTAGCCAGTGGTTCAAGCTTCACAAATGGAAGGACAAGGGCACCTTCAGAAATTCCTCGAGTACAATTCCAAACTTGAGCAATTTGGCTGAAGGGATTCCTCTGGCCGCCATACCTCCCCCCCCCCCCCAACCTTATTCTGCCATAAAATTGGTGTCTGAAATCGTCTCAAGTAGCCATTGGAACCTCACATATTTGTTCTGTTAATAGTCTTTGTGGAACTTCTTTCTGAAATAATGAAATAAAACACAGTTTGTGACAAAAAAATAAATAAATCTCACACAGTAAATCCCCAACCAATTTGTGAATCCTTTCGTCCTGCTCAAAAAAATAAAGTTTATCGTGGTTAATTTTGTCCTTCCCGTCAGTGACTCGTCACGTTTCGGCGTTGTCCCTAGATTCAACTGATCATCCTAATAAATTGAAGACATTGATCAAACGAACATATCGAGAGAGCCATGCTGCCATACACAGGGACATTCAACTATGTGGCAGTGAAGAAACATTACATGGCACATGCATAAAAGATCTCCACATGATTACTGTGATCAAATTTAAGAAAGACAGGGAATTACCATTGCAAGAAGAAGATTCCTTGGACTATGGTACTTTTCCCAATCTCTGGCCTTGGCAAATTCCTCTAGTTTCTTCGCAAGGTCCTTAAGACTAATGTCCACTGCTCTCTGATCTTCTGCAATAGTGACCTCTTCACCTTCTTCCATGTTTCAGCTCCTTCTGAGTCTCTCTGCAGAGTAGAGGAGTTCTTATAGCCCTAAAAGGACAGGATAAAAAAAAAATATTAGCAGAACAATGTTTCTCAAGATATGTGGATCCTCTGCGAAAATAAAAACGAAAAGAAAAGGACCGAAAGTAGGAAAAATGCCTTCCTCATGGTTTATACATGAGATTCCTGGCAGTCCCCACCAATCAAAATGGCCAACTTCAGTACCTGAAATAAGTTGAGAATATTCCAATTTAACTATGCCTTGCTATGTTTTGAGCAAAAGGGAAAATTGAGCAAACTATACTCGGATGCAAGGTTAAATTAATCAGCACGGTTGTCAGATAGCTTTCGGTGAGATTTCCATCTATATCAAATGAGGAAGTTTGGGTGATTCAACACTCTTGTTTCAGGTGGCTAAATTAGTGTGATACACAAAAGCCCAATAAAACCTGCTACTCTTAGACAGGCATGATTTACAATGGATTCCACATATGTAATCATGCTTTATTTGCCACTACTAAGTGCTTGCTCCATTATTGCCATAGCCTAGAGCCATATAATAGCCAGAGGTTCTTGCCATAGCGAAGATGTGTAGCTCAATGAATGGCTATCATTGGAGAATTTCTTAAACCGATCTGCAGAGGCATGGCACTGGCCTTTTGCCATTTGCTGGTTGAAGTTTGGAGTCTAAGAGATTATGAGTAAAGGCTTAGAAATCTGAGTTAATTCTATTTTCTCTTGCTCTCAAATAAGAACAGAACGGAACGGCCATAAACTTTCCAGTCATAAGATAAGAGTCCAGCGTTGCTGAAAGTTTCCAACAACTTGCAACTTACTGTTAAAAATCCAGAAAGGAAACCAAGACTGAAAAGAAGCTAGAAACCATGTGAATACTTGTCCAGATCATTGATCTGTGAAACACTTTGGACAAGCAGCAAGGCCCTCCACCACTACCAGTGTACAATGCATCAAACAAAACCATAAAAAGGTGAAGACATGTTTTGCATGAGCCAATGGGTATGTTTTTTCTGCTTGTGAATCCTCCAAGTGACCTTTTCATCATGCATCCTCCATGGTTTGCAAAGAAAAAAGCAAACCCTTAAAAAGGTAAAAGGTTTTGCTTACTTCTTTTTTCCAGGAATGGGTGCTTATTTAATAAAGTAATAAAAAATTACCTTCCCAACAAGTGGTGGAATTAGGCATGGATGACATTGATGATTTGGCTCGGTGATTCCAAACTGTCAAAATTCTTATGATCATTGTGCAGAAAGAAAAGGACTTTCACATATCATTCTAATCAAACCTCTAAAAGCCATTGACAAATGATTAATTACAAAACAACCTTGAGATACTTCAACACGGAATGCACATAAAAAATCTAAAAGAAATGAGAAAAAAAAAATTAGGATAAGAAAAAATTCCATCCGATTTGGCCTCATCGACGAATAGAAGAATTGCAAGCTAAAAGGGGAATCAATTCTTTTGACAGTTGATATAAACAAGCACTTTAGCAGTCCTCAAAGTGCAAAACGCAACCGCTGGAGGGCATAATTCAAGTAGAATATAGATTTTAGATGCCATGAGATAAACTTAATAATGACGCCTCAGTCTCCTGAGATAAAGAAGATAAGATAGAAGTTAAGGATTCCTTTTTGGAATGAACATAGAAGGTTCTGATATGTTACGTTGTGGTGGATTATCTCAGTGTTAGAATAATTAAAGAACTTACTTCAGTATTTCAATTGAAAATTCCTATTTGGGAGAGACTTACATAGGGTGGGAGAAGCTGCTGACAGGTTAGGTTTCTGTTCCTATCACGCTTAAGGATGTGTTTGATATTACAGTAGTTGTGGTTGTGATTTGAAAAATATTATTTTATAAAAAATATTTTTAGTTGATGTTGATTTGAAAATATAGATATTTGATTAAAACTATGATTGAAATTAAAGTTGAATAAAAAGTAATTTAATGTGTTTGGTTAAGAATGCTTTTGAAATTGAGGTTATAAAATAATTTTAAAAAATATATATTAATATTGATGGTTTTTAATTTAAATATTGTAAATTTAACTATTACTATTATATCATGAAATAAATAATATTTTATATAAAATATTTTTTATTATTCCATTAAATTATCTATAATTTCATCACGTATGAAATACATCCGACAATGATTATAATTTTCATGCAACAACATCAGGTAAAATATAATCATGTACAAAATTGAGATTGCGATCAATTTCTATAAATACAGTGTCATGAAGCGATCTCCATCTAATTTATGTAGTCATTGAATAATGTTTAACACTAGTTTTTTTAATAAAACACAATTAAAAATAAAAAAATATATATATTTTTTATTTTGTTGGGTCGAACCTGGTTCAATGCATTTTTAGCATTGAACCGGACCGGTCAGGCCAAAACAATGGAGCCATGAATAGTAGAGCATGGTTTTCTCATCACAAGAAGCAGCAACGAGCTGAGTTGCTTCTTGTAACTTGTGGTTGTGCACCAATTAATGGTGGGACCTACCAGTGCAAAATTACGATAGGAGCATTATCAAATAATATTTGTAGATATGAATGAACCTCACCCGCAGCAACAATACCAAACGGCATCTAAGAAAACACGACATCATCAGGGATAGAAAATGACTTGTGAATGTGCATCCATTGTCTAGTCTGCGCACATTTCATGCCAAAATATGCCTTTATATCATGGAAATGCATTCATTACAACCTGTGAAATAAGTGTCTTAATGTTTTATATTTCTCATGTTTGGCCTGTCTGAAGAAATCTTGCTGTGTTAGAATACAGTGATGCGATCGAAGGTGCCTTCTCCTCGCTGTTGCTATCAATGTTATGGTCAATGATCTAAGCTAGTAAGGTTGAATCGTTTATGATTCACTATTGGCTTTTCGTTTAGTATGGATTTAGCTATATTAGACAGAGATTTGTAATGTCAGAGGCGCAAGTTATACGAGCATCATCATTTTACCATCCTTCTGGGTTCTTAGATCTTGCTACAGTTATGAGTTTGTTCTTGTCAGATCAGCTTAAGGAGATGAGTTTTGTTCTTCTTTAAAATAGTTGTTTTGAGTTATTTTCTTACCAGACACCCTTCCAACTAAACTTGTTTTTATTATAAATTAATTATGAAAAATAAATTTTGAATTATGACTCCAAGTTAAACATAAATCATGTAAAACACACTCGAAATTAATGGTTTCATGTTAGACTGATGATCTAAGATTTCACTAGGTGCTAAGAGGACTTGTTTAACATTGCTAGCTGATAACCTAAAATTCAGTTTTAGAAAACATAAAAACTCAATAAAAATAAATTAAAATCTTCAAGATATGGATCAATGATCTAAAACAGGAAACAAAAAAAAAACCTGAAAAAAATCAATTATAAAATTTTAAAACTACGGAAAATACCACCGGTATTAGTTTTTGATTCTCTATCCAATAGTTTTTACTTATAATTCTAAAAAAGAAAAAAAACAAATAACTTTTAGATGATAAAAAATAATAATTAAAAACATAAAAGGGGACCACCAAAACAACTCGTAAAAAAAAGGAGAAAAACAGAAAACACTAGTAACGAAGCCCAAAGTCATTAGCATTCTATGGCCTAATAATAGGTCCTGTCCGAATCCGCCGAACTTCATAACACCCAATAACTTTTACCAGCTCTGAACCAATCTGTAAACCCAAATCCAAACCCTCAATGGGCCGGCCCAAGATATTCTACAAAACTAAGCATATAAAAAGAAAAAACCCTAACCCCTTGTCATTTCTGCATCTTCCTTAGCTCGCACTTTGCTTTCACGGTCACACACACCGCACGAACCCAACATGGTGAGCTTCTTCTCTCTTTCTCTTCAACTCTGCAACTCTCTCATGTCTCTCTTAATCTGACGGCAATTACTTCGTGTTTGTGATTCGGTCTTGTAGCCTTTCAAGAGATACGTGGAGATCGGGAGGGTAGCTCTTGTCAACTATGGAAAAGAATACGGCAGGCTCGTTGTCATCGTCGATGTCATCGACCAGAACCGCGTACGTCTCTCTCTCTCTCTCTCATGTTTCTTAACTTATGCTTACTGCTTCTTTTGCTTCTAATTTTTTAAGGCCTAAGCAACCGAGTAGCGTTTTGCTAGACTCATTCGAAATCGAAAATCGAGTAGCGTTTTGCTAGACTCATTCGAAAGGCATTTTTTAAGGCCTAAGCAACCGAACATGACCGCAAAGAATACCCATTAAAAATTAGAGTTTGTAATGCGTACCGGCATTGTACTTTTTTTTTTCATGTATGCTGTTACTTCGTCTGTGCGTGATTGTTCTGTTTCTTGTAAGCATTAGACTTTGAATTTCTATGGAGCTTAGGATGTTAAAGGTTAATGTAGATGGTCCGAGGAAAGCAGTGTTATGTATGTAATTTTTATTCTGAAGTCTACGTCCGAGGATGTTTAGGATGTGTCTTTTGGTTCTGTGATTTTTTGTTCATAAGTGGAATTGTTCAACTTACTTTGATTGCAATTGTATGTCTTTTATTTACAGGCTCTAGTTGATGCCCCGGATATGGTGAGGAGCCAAATGAACTTCAAAAGGCTTTCACTTACCGATATCAAGATTGAGATCAACCGGGTTCCAAAGAAGAAGGCTTTGATTGAAGCTATGGAGAAGGCTGGTGAGGACAATAATTTTGCTGAAATTTGAGGGTCATTAATACCTACCATTCATTGAGTTGTGTTGTTTCTGTGATGATAGATGTTAAGAACAAGTGGGAGAAAAGCTCCTGGGGCAGAAGGCTGATTGTCCAGCAGAGAAGGGCAGCTCTCAATGACTTTGATAGGTTCAAGTTGATGTTGGCTAAGATCAAGGTTGGTGATAGTGCTTTAAACGATTGTTTCTTTAAATATCACAACGCTTTACTTTCCGATTCGATTGCCCCAGCTTATTTTACTAGGTTTGAATTATATTAATAACTTATGTTTCTATTGTTTGATACTAAGTTCTTAGTTCACTTTGGAGAAATTCATCGTTGTTGGCTCTGTGCTCTCAGCAAAGTTCTTTTGCGTGGTTTTTTTAATTTCGATACTTTCTTTCTTTCTGAATCAAATATAATCTTGTTATATGCACTTGCAGAGGGGTGGATTGATCAGGCAAGAACTTGCAAAGTTGAAGAAAGAAAATGCTGCTTAAGTGTTGCCTGTTTAGAGACTTCCAATTTTGTTATCAATATGATGCCAGGTTTTACTGGGATGTTTTTCAGTTGGTTTTCTGTTGACTCCCAGATTAAGAGCAGTTTCAATACATTTAAGATTTTGTGGTCAGTTTCATCTTGCTACCTTATTTATATTTTGTGATCTTGTTGCTTTTTTTTTTTTCGTTGAAAATTGTGGGTTCTCCTCAAGTCACCCTTACTTGGCCAGCATTAAGTGTCACTATTTACTTGCATTCTGCCTTCAGATGCATTTCCATGCGTAGTAGCTTGAAACAAAAGGCAGAAGATCATTGATCTTTCAACTAGCTGGGAAAACAATGCATTTTTACTGAATATAATAGCATCAGATGAAAATTAAGGTAATATAAGCCGACATTGATCCATGAGTGCACCCAACCTTAGTAGCCTACACAAGGAAGTTATATGGAATCATGTTTATCTAGCTTTAGTTCTGTTGACCTGCCTGCCTTTCCCTGTTATCTTTCTTTCTTTACTTTTAAAACCGAAGTAATTGTATTCATTATGAAGCCCAAAAACATATGAGGCCTGAATCAGCCTATCCAGGGATTGCTTTTATAAAGAAATATAAGAATGCTCAGCCCAAAAATCACATTCAAAGATCCACAATACCTTTTTTTCGTTTCAAAATGTTTTGTTTTTTTAATTGTTGTTTTAGTGTTTTTTTTTTTTATATTATGCTGTTAAAAATAAATTTAAAAAATAAATTTAAAAAAACAATTTGTATAGTGACCCGATACAAAAACAGACGAAGGCATTATCGAAAGGAGAAATCTTCGGATTCATCGCCATCCTTGTTTAGAACTACCAGTTTATGATTTTAAAAGCGTTATCATAATCATAATCTAATATTTTCATATACTAGAAAATGGTCGCAAACTTGAAGCCAAATGAGGCTTTGAGATGTATGTTGCCGCTTCTATTTTCTTAAGCCAACGCTATTTGGTATTGTCTGATGACTTAAAATTGTGTCGTCATTTATGACCAGAAGAAGATTCATTCAGCAATAAATTATAATTTAAAGTCTTTTTATTTACCCTAATTCATAAAAATATAATGAATATCAATCCTAATAAAGATTAATGAAGATTTCTCCAAATATATACGAAAAAAATATTATTGTTGGTCAAGTATTTAAGAGTTGTTAGGAATTGTGGTGTATAAATATTATTTTAATTAATTTTTTACTTGAAAATATATTAAAATATTTTTTTCTGTTTTATTTTATTTTTAATATTAATACATTAAAACTATAAAAAAAACTAAAATAATATTAATTTAAATTTTTTTAAAATCAAAATTACTTTTAAAAAATATATTAAAAACATCATACCCATTGTTCTGACCGTCAAAGACGATTGCCGGCAAGCACCGATAGATTAGGAAATAGTAAAGGCATTAATCAATGCGTCTAATTTATTAGTGTAATGATGATGACAATGTACTAGTTCACTGTTCACCTTTCTTAGTTAATGAGCCTGAAATTATGGCCGGGAAAAACAAAGCTGGCCCGCCGTGGCTCATATTTACATGACTGTCTCACCAAAAAAGATTTCATTTAAGACATACATGATTAATAAACTGTTTATTTTTGTATTTTTAAAAAAATAATTTTTTTTATTATTTTACTTTAAATTAATATTTTATTAGTATTTTTAAATTATTTTGATACATTGATGTTAAAAATATTTTTTAAAAACATAAAAAAAATATTATTTTAATATATTTTTTTAAAAAAAACACTTTCAAAAGCAATCATAATTATATTCTCAAACATTCTCCAACCCTAGTCAAGTCTTTAGGGGTGAAAATTAATGAGGTATTTACTCAAAACAAGGTTGTTTTCCGCGACTTTCTTCGTCACATGTTTAATATTTCAAAATGAAATTGTTTTAGTTTTATTTTTAATAAAAAAGGTTATTTGAACAAAATAATTTAAAAATTTAACATAATGTTATTTTAAATATAATTTTTTTAAAAAAAAAAAAACTTGAAACCAATTCAGTCATGTATCACCTGAGTTTTTTATTATATTAGCTAAATTACTGAAGTTTAGCCAGGTCAACAGTTTAAAAATAAATACAGCTCGAAATAAGTTTTTAATAAGAGAGTGTGCCAAACAAATTTGATGACCATTTATGATAAAACTGAACAAGAATCCCACATGTGACTCTTATTATGTGTTTAACATGGCATTTAACAAAAATGGCAGAAAGTAGAAACCGTCTGTAATAAGGCTTAATTTTCTTCAACAGATAAAATAAAAACCCATAAATTTCCCATTTAATACAGTGACCTAAAAATAGCACTTCTTGATAATAGTCTTTTACACCTTTAGACCTTAGATTGACCTCAAACTTTCTCTTTTGATTCATTTTCAAAGCAAACACCAAAGCTTTCTCCTTCCCTTCCTCCACCCCTCTCTCGAACCCTCCTTCCCTCTTTCTTGTAATCTTCCAAAACCATTCCCTTTTGATTTGCTTATAGTATACGTATATATATCTTGGCCTTCAAATACTACGTATTCAAGGGGATGCATAAAGCAGTCTCTATCATCAGTTTTCCAGGGAGAAACATGGGACTCAAAGATCTTCATCGAAAGCTCAAGGTATGCCTACAGGTTTCATGGTGGTCTTTTCATAATTCTTGACGTTCAAGAGGTAGTGAGAAATGAACTGCGGAATTGAATTCTTGATTGCTTTTAAGTTTTTATACGTCCAACATGCTGTGTACGGTTTTTTCATCTTGATTCATTTTTCACTTTCGGAGGATCGTGTTCAACAGGGCAGGGTAGTCTTCTTATCTCGAGTTCTTGAACAATCAGATTAAGATCGAGTTGACCATTTTTATTGTGCTTATGGCTACAATTCTACAAGAAATCAGTATCGAACAATAAAAACGATTCAGGAACTGCTATGATCATAACCCTTAAATATTTGCTTGTATAACAATGATTCTTGTATTTCTAAGATTTTGAAACTGTCAAGGAAAGGCGGTGTAAAGTTCAAAAGCAATTTTTTGGTACTGGTAGACTTGAGATTTTGGAGTTTGCCATTGAAAGTCAAATTGTGTGGAATGGTCTTTTCATTAACGCGTTTGTTAAAATTTCAGGCATTTCGGCTAAAACGCTCTCTCATTGGAAATTGGCGCAAGAAAAGAACGGCTAGTATGGCCAAGAAGGCTTCATGGATGATCCCAATAACCCATGGATATCATGTCGTGGAGGATCAGTCGTTTAAAGGTGGTGCAGATGAGTCAGACTCTGACTCTGTAGTGGTTCAAAGAGAGCAGATAGCGGAGCTGGAGTTGTGGTATTTCGGAATTTCCGATGCACAAATTGGACATGGAATCAGCAAGTATCTGCAATCCCACCTGTTTGATAGGAACCCCAGCGAGGTAATCAAGATTACATCCAATGCCTGCTCATTCTCGTGCTTTCTTTCACGAGCACAAATCATAGTACGACAAAATGACGAATAACACTAAAAAAAAGTAGTGATCACTGACTTGGAAATTATGCTAATGCATTGACCTTCACAGCTGAAATCATGCCCAAATGAAAAGGTGCAGGTCATTTCCCTGTGCAGTAGCTTACGAGGCAAAAAAGCATGGAAACTTCTCGTTTACAATTTTGTTACTGAAGAAAGTCAACTAATGAACCTGCAAGCAGAACCATCATGCATGTAACCGTGATCATAAAAGAATATTTAAGATGTACTTGTTTCACTTTCAAGTCTTTGTCTATAGCTATGTGACATTACAAGATGGCTTGCAGTCTCAGATAACGACAAAGAGTAAGGAGATGATGAGAAAAGCGTATCTTGCTGCAAGAGCAAAGATCAGGGAGACACAGAAGTCAGTTGAGGCATTGAAAGCAGGTGCGGCATCTGTTATGGTGATCAACAGAGAGAAGCTTGTGACAGCTAACATGGGTGACTTTAGAGTTGTAGTGTGCAGAGACGGCGTGGCACATCAGATGAAAAGCAAGCACCAGCAAACAGCCAGAAGGCATTGGTCTCACAAGCTCTTTTCCGGTATGGAGCACTCCTTACTCCAGTCTTCTCACAACTAAAGTGGACGTATATGCTATTAAATTCTGATCAGACAACGTAACCCAAATGTTTTTAAGAATTTCTTTCAAAAAAGGTAAAACGCTTGTTAGGATCAACGATATTTGCTGGAGCGATGCGGAAAATTTTAATAAGCTGCGCGCTCTACATTGTTTCACCAGAAAGTTACAGAAGGGTTTTTGGTCATCCAGAAAAAAAAATAAAAAAAAGGGGGAAAATTAATGACATGGGAGTCTACATGCAATGGAAAAGCAATCTAACAGTTATATATACACCTCCGTGATCTGATACCGGGTGCTATTTTGTGCATCCAGGACGCATGTTATCGTGGAAATCCAGCGATGCAGCAAGCACCAAGAAATCTGAAGGCTCCGAGCTTGCTGTTGAGGCTGAAAGGATCGACTCTGATACTGAGTTTGTCATCATAGCAAGCACAGGCATATGGGAGGTAAGATACATCTAATTACCATAACAGACACTCCATCTGTCCTAATAATTATCGTAAACTTGGAGACATTCACTTAACTTTGATATTTATCCAGACCATGAATAATCAAGAAGCGATGCATCTCATCGGACACTTGGAGGATCCCCAAGAGGCTGCCGAGTGCTTAGCGAAGGAGGCTTTAACTAGAATGAGCAAAAGCAACATTTCATGCATTGTTATTCGCTTTGATTAAAACATGTGTTTTCTCCGGACTCTTGATCTGGCAGGCACATATGCAGTGAGAACTCTTGGAAGCAATAGGAAAATAAAAATTTTTCAATGATAGAAAATCACCGTTTCAGCTTTGTATGATAACACAATAGGCTCCTTGTCATTTTCCATTCGACATGGCATAGACATGCGATTGACAGTTGTAATTTATAATTTCACTATCGAAGAATTTATACTTGGCAAGTTTTTTTTTTGTTTGGTTCAGCTAAAATGTGACAACATTAGATTTCCACTTTGATTCAGTTAAGGAAATTTTTAACTTTACTAAAAAAAGTAACCAGATGCTAACAGTAAGCAGATTCCACAGAAGTTTTGGTGCTAGTGCCCATAGCAACAAGTGATTGGATACATATTCCCGCATTGCTTCTTGGTCTACACCTTAGTTTGGACAAGAAGTCTACAAAATCCTAGATGGGCCATTTCCTCCCTAAACCTCCTCAGATTTTGGGGAGATTCGTTTTGCTGTTTGTTGAGGCTTTTGCCTTACATTTGTGAAGATTCCAGGATATCCTATTCCAAGTACGCTAAGTCAAAGACTTCTAACAATCTATCAACACTGTCGTGCTTTAATCAATAAGAGAGGGAGCAGCAAGTCAACAACCTAATGAAGCAAAAGAAATTTAGAAATTGAATGTGAATGTACATTGACCAATATCCGTAATGAAACTAACATACCTTTCTTTCAATTACAAGACATGAAAATCAACAAAGCACAACAACCAAAATGGTGCAAAACAAGACCAGCTTTCTGCTTTGGTACATCCACATATCAGCTATCAATTAGTCAACTTCTTTTCACCCGTCTTACTTCGGAATGGCGATAACAATGAGAAATGACGAGAAGCTGCAGCCAAGTTTTTTTTTTATCTTAGCGACAACTAAATCTTGAACAACAGTGTTATATGATTAGTTTGATGTGGGTATAGGAGAGTGCTTACTCTTTTGATTGGAGCCAGCAGTGGGGGTTTCATCTTGAGAGATAAGATTCTTCAATGTATGTACTGGTGCAACAACCAAAAATTGATAGTGATCTTGTAGAAAGTACATATGATTAATCATGATTAATGCTTGCGCTTAAATTTATTTATCAGCATAAAACTCATCCTTGGAGTATTTAGTTATAACCATCATATTGTACAGTCAATCAATTAACACAGCCAGTGGACGCAATTTGAATGATCTATAAATTCTACTGACAAGCCTCAGATAGTAAAATTAGACAAAGGGCACTCAAATTTACAGTCACCACTGTTTGCAAAGTATTTTTTAATGAACTATGTTGGACGGAATTAACAGCAAAAGGCTACTTAATTTTGGTTCATACATTACCAATATCATGCGGTATATTCTTTCAAACTAGACTTAGCTGTAGGAATTTTAAGATACCATTTGCTTACTAAATGTTTCATGGATCATATTCAGTGGAAACACTACGCAGTCCAAGGAACTTTAGATTTAACTATTCACTAAATGCAAGGGAAAAAGTATAGTTGCTCTTACCTTCACTGGAAGAGGCAGCATTATCATCTGTCTTGGACCCATTCAAACTGACATGATTTATTTCTGCATTACGTTCACTCGCAGTGTGACTCTTTCTTCCAAACTTCAGCAATCGTCGAAACCCTTTCGATGATTCCTTTGTATGAGGCTTCTCCAATGCTTCAGGGATCTCTTCTAGTTTCAAGCTTTTTAAACCAGACACGTGAGCTTTAATGGTCTCTGTGCCTGCTGAATCTGTCTGTAAGCTTGATGGAGGTGCTTTGCCATATTCGGAATTTCCAGTACACGGATCTTCCAAAGATGAGACCCGGGCATAAGGAGCATGGTAGGGCTTCTCAGCAATGGAGCTAGTAAGCTTTAGTGATTCCTTCTCTGTACGACTTGCATGTACAGATGCTGGCTGAGAACAGAAGATGATACATAACAAACATCAAATCGTGAAACAGATTTCCAACGCGGCAAAAAAAAATGGTTTACTCGTGTCCAAGAGTGCAGAATTTACAACTATACAGAAGTTTGTGTTGCCATTCAGAGGCAAGATATTAGTCTATGTTCCTGATGAGAAGATAATCAGAAGCAGATTATCACATTGATTCTGGGACTTGAGTAGAAATAATTACAGCAGCAAGGAGGTTTTAAGAAAAGAGATAAACTTAGATGAACCTTTGCTACAAGTTTCATTTATCAATAAAGGAGGTTCATTACAATTCACAAGATTTCCCTTGAGACATGAAAGGAGCTATTAACTGGTTGTGATGTATTGTATAATCCGGTAATAAAACATAAAATAATAGATTTCAAAACTACAAATCTGCTATAAGAACACTTCCAATCTTATACTACTATGTTCATTTCAAATGCACTGCGTATTAAATCTCCAAGATGAATTAACATGACAATTATTTTAGATGGAACGGGCATTGATATACCAGCCAACCATTTCTAGTCACTTTACCTCATGAAGCCCAGGGTGCTTTGGTAACTGGTGCTCAGTGTGTTTTCTACCAATCCCATCCATGGTAAGTGGTGAAACTGGTGCTCGAATAGCTGCATAATCCACCACAGTCTCTGTTTTCTCCCCTAATTTATAGTTATTAGAGTATCCATCCTGTACTTCTATTTTGTGCTCTGATGTGTGTACATAGGGAATGGAGGGCTTCTCACACTCGAGCACAACAACAGTCTTCTCAATTATTGGGTTGTCATCCTCATCACTATGATGTGAAATTTTGTTTCCATTCTGTTTCAGCTCAGTGCTCTTCGAAGTTCCAATGGCCTTGCTTTCATGCATTTTCTGTGGAATTTCTTTTGCTGCTGAATTGCCAGGGGCAAAATCTTGCCCTTTAGTGGTTTTGGTTTTCAGTTCTGGAAGAGATGCTGCCTTGCTTTTATCATGGTTCATGATGGCAGATATTTTCTTGCTCTCAGTCCTACTGGACAATTTTGGTTTCAGTACTGGTCCAGCGCTTTGTGGTTTAATTGAAGCATGATTGTTGCTACTTACTTTTGGCTCTGATAATCTTCTAATCCTGGCCATCGATGCCTTTGAATCAGGTGTTACACCACTTTTCTCGTTCTTTGGTTCAGACAACGAAGATAATGACAGAGTTAATCTATTTCCAGCTGTGCTAGGTCCAGTGCTCAATTTGCTGGACCTAGAGACTTTCCGAGAATCACTTGATCCTGCAGAAACAGTTTTGATGGAGAACCTTTGCAGAGGTGATGAGGATCCAGGCTCTGAATCACTGAATTTTGATCCTCTGTGAGAGCTTGGCGAAAGTTTCGCTGGCAATTGTTTTCTGGTTTGCTGCGATGCTGGCAGAGCAGTAGTGGAACTGGCTCTAGCAGCAATTCTCTTTTGTCTCTCTAACTTCAAAGCTTCCAGTCGTTTAATCTCTTCTTCTTCCTGAAAAAGAAAAGAATTTGCAAATCTGAGGATAGCTCCTAATGAGCTAGCTAGTAAAATAGATAAATCATCCCCCATGGGAAGATAGAACTAACCCATGGTAACACTGGTTGGAGCCTAGATCAGCACCCCACTTTGCTGAAAGTATTCAGACTTTCAATGTAGAGTTGAGTGCTCACTAAAAGGTCAAGGAAAAGTACCTTCTCTTTCTTCATTTTCTGGAGATCAGCTTTAAATGTTCTTAGCTTCTCAGCACGGGCTCTTGCTTCATCCAAAGGACTCAACTTTGAAGGCTTTCCTTTCCTTGTTGGCCCTAATGTCTTCTTCCTATCTGAAGTATCTGGAATGAGTTTTGGTTTCCGGTGCTTGTCTGACTTTGTAGAGCCTTGCCCAGTTACCACCTTCTTTGTCTTATGTAGTGAGGCCTGCATATCATAATCTAAAGCAGGATCATAGCCGACTGATCCCTTTTCTGTCCCACGTTCAGGCATCAAACTTAAATCATCTGGTTCATATTTGACTTGGCTTCCAACCCTGTTAGATAAGTTTTCTGTCTTCTGAGCTGTTGATGGGAACTCAGAATCCACATCGATAATGTTTCTCCCCCCAGTTACAACTTGATCTAGTGATGTTGGCCGTAGTTTCACTACATATGAATCATCATCCATATTGTTGGATGACCTCCTGTCCAGATCATTTTTTGCAGTCTCAAAACCATTAAGAGCTAGTGGATCTGATGATGAACTTCTATAACCTGACTTGTTTTCTCGTCCATGAATTACAAAATCATCATTTGCATTCATCCTATACCGTCTCCCGCCATCTATATCCACAGACTGTAGATCCATTTGACCATTTACAAACCTTGTACCATCATTAGGGTGGCCCATTTTTCTTGATATCAACGATTCATCTTTTGATGCATTAGTCATGCGGGTCCAGTTTCCACTAATTTTCTGCATATCTGTCACATACCCTTCTTGAATATCACCTGGATCTCGTCCATCTACAACTAAAGGATCATCACCCATTGTATTTTGTCGCCTTTTTGCTCGAACATTCTTTTCCATTGCAAACATGCCTTCGTCAACAGCACGTTCAGCTTCATCAGCATCTTTTAGCATATAATTTTGAAATGCTTTCCAGTTTCCACCATCATCCTCCTTCCCATAAGATGTTCTGGCCACATCTGACGAGTTCAGTTTATCCACAGATTTTTTATGGCTTCCCTTCCCTTTTGAGGATCTCAGAGAGTTCCTATGCTTGGCATTTGGAGTGGTGTTCAACAAAACTTCATCTTCCTCGTCATTTTCAGAACCAGAAGCTGATTGAGATTCACTACCAGATGCGTCCTGTCTCTTTGAAGTAATGTAGTTGATGTTCCGAATAACAACTGTACCTGATAGTCGTTTACCTGAACGACTCCCCTTCCTCCCAGGTTCTCGACCTCTTGAAGTTTCCTTCTCTTCAGTCTCATCCTGAGATCTTGTTCTCAAAGCATCCACTTCCCAAGCTTCAGGTTCAGTATTGCTATCCATTGAATGCCTTCTGTGACTCATTCTTTGACCAGCATTGATTCTAGGATCCTCCCCTGATGAATATGGTGGCTGAAAAACTGGGCTATTTCCTGGATAATTCTGGTAGTAAGGAATGCCTTGCATGGGATACCCTGGAAAGACAGGCACTGCTCCAGGTGGCGAATGAATGGGCCACGGAGGAAACATAGGATGTGGAAACTGGCCATGAAAATACTCCTGTTGGCCTGGTGATGGTTGTTGATCTGTTGGGGGCCGCTCATCTGGCAGATTAGTTGAAAATTGTTCAACTGAATTTTAAAGAAAACATAGAAATAAATGAAATTCAACACCACAAATAATTACAGCAAGGACATTCCAAGTTCAACATTTTTAAACATGAATGCTTATAAGAAAATTTTCACGCTACTGGACCTGCTTTTCTCCAAATTATTTTTAGCTGCTATTGGAACACCCTAAGTGATGTTGACCTCAATAGCTGCACCTTTGTTCTTAATACAGAGAAAGCATTATTCTAAAAAAAAAGAGGTGCGCAAATCCATGAGCCCTTGAAGTTAGCCAGTCCAGCAGATTACAGTCAGTTGTTTGTTTTAGGTGAAAAGTGAGGCTGAGGTCAGGTCTTGGGCTTTTCCAATCCTTGAGAGGTTTACTTAAATCAGTATCAGTTGTATTCCTTTCCGATTACCATGACATTTAATTTCCATCAGTTAGTGAGACATGTAATTGAGTGCCAATGACAATAGAGTAACTTTTCATTTTTAGGGAACTAATTACATTTTGAGTTCATACCTGCACTTGGGTCAGCACCAGCTTTCCTTTTACTATCAGGAGTTTCAGGCCACTGCTTGTTTATTGTATTAGAAAGAACAACGCCCGACCCATTCATGGAAGAAAAGTCAGACCTGCTAGACATTGCTTCAGCTCCTTCAATCTCAACCCACTGGCCAGTTTCATGCTTTCTTTTCCATAATTCCATGAATCTGACACAGGCATCCCTGTTGACATTGATGAATGAAACCACATTAGAGATTATCCTCTAGGAAATATAGCTAGACCACAGACCAATTTGTGGTCAACATGAAAACAAAATATAGAGAATGCATAAAAAAAACTATTTACATCAAGCGCAAGGCTCCAAAACTTTCAGCAAATGATATCAAATGTGCCATGTGATCAATGTCAAAACCAGCAGCTACAGCACGTGCAAAGGCCATGCCCTGCTCCTTCTGTAGCAAAGTTTTTCGTGTCTCCAGAGCTTTCATAAGCTGAACCCTAGCATACGCAAACCAAATGCAGTATTTGATTAATACTCTTGCTTTTGATGGTGAATCTACATAAACAATGGATTACACTTAGAGATGCTAGCAGTCATGAAACTATCACATTTTGATATGGTACTAGTCTAGTCACTCTTCATCAACTACAATTATTATTTCAAGAATGTGAGCAACATGCTCCTTAACAACAAACTTTTTGGCATTCTCTGAATCTGCATTACAATGACAGAAAATGAAGTCAATATAGAGGTTTTGCAGAACAAGAAAGTAATTTTACCCTGCAATCTTATCTGACTCTTGGTATGTGTCTTGAAATCATGATACAACTTCTAATACCCTTTATGTAGGATTTTATATTGGGTAGAAGAAGACAATGATGATGAAATTTGCAGTAGGGAACTGAAATGAATTTGGTAATTTGTATAACTGCAATTTGGCCTGTGGATCTTTAGGAAATTGAAATGAAAAGTCACATGGAGGATTGTGATTTAGAAGTAAAAGTTAAGCAATTATACATAACTTCTTTTTTCATCATAATCTTGTTATTTGTTACTCATGACAGCAATCAGGTATGTGAATTTTGAAGCAATCAACATCCTTCCATAAATTAATTTCTTGTTCGCTATCCTGTTACTCATGGGAATTATGATGCTTACTTGGAATTTCCTTCCTGCACAGTCGACCCATTTGCTTCATGTGGATGTGGGCCAGGCTGCAAGAAAGCAAAGAGATGAAATTAAAGAAATAAAATGACAATAATTCATTATGTGATTAAAATTATTAGTGACCTATTACCTTATAAAGGACAATGGCTTTTTCCTCACTAGAATCTGTCAGAGGCTTACTACCTGTCAAAAGTCATCCAATATAATCCAAAACCAACAAAAAACAGCACCGCAGCTAGACAATTATATGCTTAATCATTTAGTTCTTACGCTAGAAAATGTGATCAAACACTTTACTAGCATTACAGTAACTATTTAACAGCAAGAATAAACAAGAAGAGAATGAAAGACTACTAGGTAAATATACTAAAATAGAAATGCCCCCTCCTTACACCCACCAGAAAGGGTATAAAAACAAAGAAGAACAAAGTTTTATTGACCACAGTTTAGAAAGAAAATTACGAAAACACTAGAAGCAGAAGACAGAAACGTAAAAAGAGTTTTTAATACAAAGACAAACGCAAGGCCAAAATTCTTTTGCAACAGTACCTTCAATGTGCTCTACAGGTTTTGCTTGATGATCTTCTACCTGTGGATAAAAAAGGACAACCAAAATTGAATTCTAGGCTTGACTTTGCATCATGAGGTGCTTCACGATTTTACTTACAGAGCTCAACCCCATATCATTGTTGCTTTGAATTGCAATTCCCTTCTCGATCTGCAAGATCTCAGATTCTACATAGTAAACCCGTTCCAACACCTCTGGTGTACTCACAAAGCGAACAAATCTATATGAACAAAACAAATTAGTTCGCAACAATGATTTGGAGGCAAAATAAAACCAAGATTTGCATCATTTACACTTGAGAAGCTCAAAACTTACTTAAAGCTGACAACATAAAACTGCAAATTAAATTATGATTAAGAAATCAAACCAATTACATTATTAAATAAAAGGTACAGTGGCAAATCACATATAGCTCAAACCCTCTTTCACAAAATAGTCATTTGGCAATAGCAGATATAGGAAACATATATATCATGTTATTTGTTGTTTATCTTTGTCTCAACCATTTCTCATTCTAGTATTATCTTTTCTCTCTATCCTTCCAAACTCTTAATTAAACTTCGTTTGGAACAAACATATTTGCATTTTCTTGACCAAAACCAATAAATTATATATCAAAGATCAATACTCACTAACACCACTAAAACAACAATAAGTGATATTTAAAAGTGGTAACTGGGAGCATTAGAAAACAATGTGAACCTCTCAACTGTTCCTTTCGTGAACCACGTTGCATCACTTCCAGGCTCAAGAATTATTGAGTAGCCCCCCTTGGCCACTTGATCTTGAGCAGTTTTCAAGTGGTCAAGAAATGGCTGTACCAACCCAGAAGCTACTTTCTCTATCTTCCCATTTACACATATAATCAAATCACACCTGATAAAAAATACAGCAAAATTCAAGTTAATTTTCGCCGGAAAATTTACAACCCATTAGTCAATGACTTGAGCTCTGAAATGTTGACTAGCAAAGCTTCGAAACTTGAAAATAATTCACAACTAAATGTTAACATGAAATACATCATTAGCTTTATCTATAACTCATGAACCCAGATCTTTTCAAGAAGCAAAAGGTTTCCAATGAATACAGAAATCAACTCATAAAACCCAAAAAAGAAAGCTGGTTTATGCTTGAGTGCTCGAGCATTGAGTGAGTAATATTTTTACTCGTGAACCCAGATCTTTTCAAGAAGCAAAAGGTTTCTGATGAATACAGAAATCAACTCATAAAACCCAAAAAAGAAAGCTGGTTTATGCTTGAGTACTCGAGCATTGAGTGAGTATATTTTTGCTCAAAAGAAATAAAAGGTGATAATTAATATAATAACAGAATACTGAAAGCTTACACAAAAATGTTACTGGAAGAAGCTAAGCTACACATGCACATAGAGTAAATTGATAGAAAAGAGTAGATTACCTGGTTCGAGTTGGAGTGAGTTGAAAAAGGGCCGAGTCAAGCCGAGTTGAAGACTTCATTCTTAACAAAAAACTAATCTTCAATGGCCCAAAAAATGAGATCAAACGAGGTGGGGGGAAAGGAAGAAAAGAAAGAAAGATCAATTTGCCAAAAGTCCCATTGATATATAAAGGTTTCGCTCTCTGTGAAAAAAGAAGAGAGCTGTAAAAGAAGAAGAAAAGTTGCAGCTGAGAGCCCAGCAGGGAGGAAAGGGGAAAGAGAGATTATGCTTCGGATACCAACTGGGCAGTAAGAAATTTGTCCGCAAGTGGAAAAGGCATGACGTTAATGCGGCAGGGGTAAATAGAGGAAGTGATCAAGGGTAGTTTAGAGAAACCGAACTAATGTTGACATATCAGGACAAAGAGTCTATCAGGATTGGAGTTCAGACAATGATTCCGGGATTTTTAGACTTGAAATTACTAATGTAGCCCTCTGTTTTTTCCACGTTTACCGTTGATGCTTGATGGATGGGATGGCAGATGGCTACCTCCACTGAATTGTTACTGGCTGCAGTTAGTCAACCTCCTCTCACGTGCTTGTACTTTAATTTATAAACGCTTAACTTTCTTTTTTTAAAAAAAAACTTTCCTGTTCCGCTAGAATATTTAAGCTTGTATAATTGTAATTATTTTTAAAAATATTTTATATTTAAATAATTTTTTTTATTTTTTAAAAAAATATTTTTAATATTAATATATCAAAATAATCTAAAAATACTTAAAAAAATATTAATTTAAAGTAAAAAAAATAAAAAAATTTCCTTTTAAAATTATACAGTCAGTTATAAGAAATTCTTTTTATAAAACAAATTCAATTGATTAATCAAATAAATCTTATTTATGATTCTGATTTTCTTAAAACTAATTTCTTGTTCGGTTAGGAAGTATTTGTTTGACTAATTAACATAAAATACTTTGGATAGTTGTAATTAATATGATTGTTTACTTGCATTTCTTCAACGTAATTACTCCATCCTTGCTTTTCCAATAATTCATCTTTATATCAATTGTTTTGACATCTTTTGAGGTTGTCTTTAAATAAAGAGTTAACATGTATATTTTAAATTGTGTGAGGTGGAGTGTTAAATGTGTAACAAAGTGATTCAAATATGAGATGATAAAATATTTGATAAGCTAGGGAATTGTATATGAAATATGAATGTTAGATAAAAAAAATTAAATTAAATGTAATTTAAAAAAACCAGTGAACAATTATTATTTAGGTTGTGTTTGGTTAATATTTTATATATAAAAAATACAAAATAGATATAAATATATGTTGGTGAAAAAGATAGAAATATAGAATAATTTTGTTTATGTAACAATTTTAAAGTTGATTTATATATTTTTAGAGCATGAAATACACGGTGACATGTCATCTTCATTCCTATTATTTTTATTTCTTCTATTACAAGATAATTACCAAACATTATTAAAAAATCATAATTGCCAGTAAATAAAAGTGGCAAGGAATTTAAATATAAAGGAGAGAAAAATAAAGATTTTATCTTTTCAGGTTGTTTGGAATTTTGAATTTAAATTTAATTCTAAGAGTTAAATCAATTTTTTAATTTATAATCTTTTTAAGGATATTTATTTAAAATTCATATAAAATTCAATTACTAAGAATAGATAAAAGAAAATTAGAAACGAGTCTCTGTATTTTCTATCGTAATTTTTCTTAGATTTGATATTAAAATAATACTTAAAAAATACAAGTAATAACAAAAACTCTATTTTTTAAAAATAAATAAATAAACCCTTCCGCTGTCTCTTTCCTTCTACTGTCTCATATATCGTGGGTGGGATTGAGACTTCAACCATCACAATTAATTGAATTCAAAGTTTTCAGGGAATTTCGGTAAGAACAAACATTTTTACAATAAATTATTGTATTTTCTTTCGCACAATTTTTTAGAACAAGCCTGAAAATTCTTCTATGTGTCCTTGCTGAGCATCATTATTCATATTAGCATCATGGAGCATCATTATGGAGAATAATTATTCATGTTAGCATTTAACCTCCTCTCCTTTTCTTTTCCTATTTTCAATGTAACCCTCCTATTTTTTCCCATTTCCTTTCCATTTTTCTCAATTTTTTCCTTCAATTTTCTTTTTTATTAACCAGCACTGGGTTATATTAGAACAGTTTTTTATATAATTTAATTTTTAATTAAAAACAGATAAAAAGCTGGGTAGGAAGTTTTTAATATCAATGTCATATTTTTTTGTAATTTCATCCTGAAATTTACTTTTATTGGCATCTAGGATGGTTCTAGAATAATCAAGTTAATTCATGTCATAACAACTCTTAAATCATTTAATTTTAAATTAAAATTAAATAAAGAATCAGATTATAAGATTTTAAATTTTAACATACTGAGCCAGTTTTAATAAAAAAAAAAAATCAAATAATTATCTATTGCATGGATTTGAATATTCTTTGTTATTTTTTTTTTAAAAAAAATCTACTGAACCCACAATGGAGCGCTTAACCACTTAGCTTTTCCATCATCTCTTAATTATTTGTTAATTATCTACAACATGAATATTCGTTATTTCGCATGACAAAGCCAACCTCCATTGCATTTCCTTGGGCTAAAATACTTGCATCCACGTTGCATTTTATCAAGCCTCCTGCAGGTTTAGGGTATGTTTAGGAATACGATGTAAATTGTTTTAATTTTTTTTTATTTAAAATAAAATTTTGTTAATATTATTAGATTGTTTTGATATATTGATATTAAAATAAATTTTTTAAAATAAAAATTTTTTATTTTAATATATTTCTAAATAAAAAATATTTTAAATCATTATTACTATTACAATTTCAAACAAACCCTTAACCCATATATGATTAGGATGCTGGACTTAGCTTAACCTTCCTAAGATCTGTTGGGGAGTATTTTATTGCTGCCGCACTTCCATCCCATGTTTAACTATCTAGTTGATAGAAGCATAGTTTTCCCGGTTCAAAGCCTGTATTCTGGTTTTTTATTGGATTAATTTTTTTTAAAAAAAAAAAATGATGTTATTTTAATTAAAAAAACTATAAAATATAAAATTTAACGAGTTTGCAGTCAAGTCTTGATTAGGTTTTACTGGGTTAGTCAGGTCATACTGAGTTTTTTTTTTTTTGTTTTTTTTAAATCTGACCCGGTTTTAACTATGAATTAACCAGGTTTTAAGTTGACCCGTCGGACCGGACTGTATTTCCAAACCATGGATAGAAGGCACATATCCGTTCGAAATGGAAAAAAAATATTAAATCTACAGGCTGACAACTTAATTGAATTGTTAACACTATGCTGGACATGTTCAATGTAGGAAGTGCATCTGTTAGGTAAGAATTAATTAATAATGCAATTAAAGTAACGAGTTGAAACAAGACAATCTGATTGGTACTAAAAAAAAGCTAGAGTATTATTAATTTTCCAATTTAGACCTGTAAAAAATACGAATTAAAAGATATTTTCTATACTTAAATATGTTATATAATTTATAATCTTTCTTAAAAAAAAAAAAAAGCCGAAGGCAAGTATAAATTAAGTCAACAGTGGAATATAAAGCTGACAATCTTACCATGTATATTTGTCGTGCACTGATTTGTTTCCTCTCTTTTCTAACCTTCTTCAATTTCTCTCCTAACTGTTTGATTATAACAGCCTGGGATATAAAACTCTTGATGTCGAAGGTCCATGAATTGGTACGACCTATCCCACCAACCCATCCCTTCATTCTAAACTTTTATTTATTTATCTTCCTGGATTGGCAGCAAACCTGGAGGCTGCAAGGGATTGTGTTGGATTTTATTTTTCTACTACTCTATAACCCTTAACTAATGACTTTACTAGGCAAATCCAAGAGTTAAAACACAATTATATTCATGTTTTAATTTAAATTAGTTTTGATATTAATTTGATCAAATCTAAATAATCTCATGCGTTGATTTACGATTTGTTTATTTGACTAAACTTGATTTAAATTTAACTTAGTCAAATTAAACTATATTTAAAATAAAATAAAATAAAATAACATTATTTTATATATAAATAAAATTATTGATCTAGATTAACTTAATGACTCACAAACTCACAAGTTTAGAACGTGTTTATTAATATGATTGTAATAGTTTTTTAAATAATTTTTTGTGATAATATACATGTTAATAATAGTTTTTAGTTTTTAAAATTTATTTTTAATATCAATATATCAAAATAATTTGAAAATATTAAAAATATATTAATTTGAAATTAATAAAAAAATAAAAAAATTTAATTTAATTTTTTTTAAAAAAGAGGCTGTTAGTGGTCTCAATTTAGCAACTGTTGCCTTGTGTCCAAACTCGACACCGTACTGTTTTTTCTGGAAGAAATACGCCCGACCTTCGGACAATCTAAGCAAAATAATACTAATGGCGACGCTACACCAAACATTAACAAGATATCATATGGCCATTCCTACGCGATCAGCCACTAAAAAAATACAGAATGATTTTGCTACTCAATTGATATTTATTTCATCTTAAAAAATACTGGATTCTCTGATTTTTTTCTGATGTTGATTTTCATTAAAAAAACAAAAAAGGTGGGAGAATATTGAAGACTGAGCTGTCCCAGTGAAATTTAAGTTGAAAAAAAGAGAGCTGTGAATGGGGCACGATGGCATGGATCGGGCTTGCTAACCCATAGCATGAGGTTAGAGCCCGAGAAATAAAAAAAAGCCTTCGTCACTCTTCATCGCCGCTACAAAATTTTAACGTCTTGTATCCATTCTGAAGCACAATAATTCTCCACGTCACCAATGGGTTTGTAGTTTAGTGGCTGGCTACGAGTCTCTAGTAAAGTGTTAAATCTTTATTTGAATTTCAGCTCTTATAATAATAATAATAAATTTAGGATTAAAACAAAAGATTAATACCAAGAGATTCCTTCTTCTTATAGTTTTAAACTTAAACATATATAATAACTACTAAAAACTTATATAATTATTAATTTCATACTTATAAAATTAATCAAGATATATTCAAACTAATTTTAATATTCATATTAATAATAATAAAAATCTATAACTGGATTACACATGTAATCTAGTCACGCCACTAACTAATGTCCGTTAATGGCTTCGTGAAATTAAGCTATGATTGGATGGCCTTCAAAATCTTCAATTAAAGATTGTACGGAATCCCACTATTCTAATAACTATCAATAATAAAACAACTCTTTTTTATTTTAAAAATCATAACATCATTAGTTGACCATAATTATTTTTTTATGGTTAAAATCAGAGTTTTCACGAAAAAGCTAAATTAAATGAGATAAAATGAATCAAATAACACTGTAATATAAAATCAAATATAAATATCATTAATAATCTAGTTATTTTTAATTAATGAATCTTTGGTTAAATCAAAGTTAACTTTTAATTATGAGTTTATTTATTTGAGAGTATGTTTGACTTATATATTTTTTTTTAAATGTATATATTTGACCAATTACATCTCGAGTTTATAATTGTTTCTTGAGATGAAATGTTGCTAATTTCTAAAAAGACATAAATAACCTTGGAAGATTTCAATTTACAAACAATTAATGCATTATCTGGCCTAATATATATTACAAAAATCTCAACAATAATCATTACATTCCTGACTTTCTCTTTAAAAAATCAGACAAGTTTACAAATATTTCTTATCCATAATTAAGTTGCATAGAGTTTATAAAATTATTTAATCTTAGAGTATACTTCATCACATCTATGACCAATAAGCGCATGGAGAACAAGGAGATGGAATAATTTCTCCACTACATAATGACAGAAATTAACAAAATAATTAATACTTGATTAAAACGAAACAAAAAACAAAACAAGGTATAATTAATCACCCGATGGAGGATTAAGTGTTTTATTTTGTATTTTAAATAAAATTACATAAAATAACATGTAATGTCCCTACAAACTTGATCATTAGGGTTTTGGCATAAAACCCTTGTATCGATCCTCCCTCTTCAAGCTCTACAGCTTCAAAGTCAAATCCAGCGTCTCCGCATATGATCTCTTCCCATGGTTACCTCCGGAGGAGAACGGTCTCTCCAATTGTCGAAGAAACGGCCTGGTGCGATCGGTACTGCGAGGCTCTTCCATCACCGTGGGCCGTGTTGGCAAGGCAAAGGGAACATGTTGTGACCCAACTGTGTACCTGTTCCTAGCCAACGATGAACGTTGTGATTGTGCTGAGGCAATATTTTGTGGGGTGATGGGACTGAAGGCAGGGTTTCTCTCTGTAGAAGAAAGGAAATTATAGCGACTGTGGCCAAGGAACCCAGTTTGTGGCAGACGAGAAGGAGCAGAAGGACCAAAACTGAAAGGATTGGCGAGAGGATCTGCACGGGAGGAGGAAAAGCTCAGACCATTTTTCCATGTCGCAGTCTCGACGTCCTCTGCCATGTGAGACTCAATATGGTCTATGAGAGCTTGAACACTCGTGAACACATGGTCACATATTCGACAAGCGATTTGTGAAGGAAGCAACGGCCTTTTAGAACCAAGTGCGTTGCCATGCCTCAAGCTCCAACCAAATCCAGCCATGTTCTTGACTGTGACAGTGAAAAGACTTGATGCTGTGAAGAGACTTCGCAAAGGGGAGAGAGAGAATTCAGCACAATTGTATCTTGGATCCTGGGATTAATGCATGTATTTATAGGGAATTTAATTGTTTCGGTACATTTATGGTAATACGACGAGCAGGCATGCCGTTAATGTGTTTTGTATCTGCAAAAGCTATGTAGCATAGATTTTGAGTAAATTGATGCTAATTAACATTTTCGACATCATAAAATACAAGGGAGGAGGGATCAGGGGTTAATCAAGGAAGGGAATTAGTGAAAGGAGGAACACTTAGAAAGGAGGATTGTGATTTTATTGAAGAAATCTATGTGCAAAAGCTAAAAAGGGATCACAATCCAGAGCATTGAAGAGAATTTATAAATCAGAATATATATTATATTTGCCTTTGTTGAAGATCTTCTGTAAAACACAAGGGATTATCGTTCTGTTCATAATATGTGAAAAGGCTCAAGAGTTCTTTGTTTTCACTATTGTGTCTTTAGAGGAGTTATTATTATTTCCTATGTTTGGTAAATTATTTCTTTTCTTTTATTTTATTTTACAAAAAAAGATTAATTATCAAGATTTCATGAAGTTTCCATTTTTTCTTTAATTGTCACCGTCATCTTTACTTTATTTTTTGAAAATAACTAATGCCTAGAATCTACTCATAAGATACATATCCTTTCAAGAATGAAATCAAAACATTGATTTTATAATTAATTAGCACGGGATAATTTTAGGAATTGTTGGCTCTGTTATATATATAAAGCTGTTAACTAGGAATAAATTATATGTACATATAAAGAAATAAATTATGCCACGTCGTGTTTTTTTTTTTTTTTGGGGGGGCCATTTATTCACTCCCGATAATGCTTGGAATTATTGATTGCATTAATTAGCACACAGAGCAATTAATTAATTTAGGAAGCACAGTTAATTAGTTCTTGTAAACTTATTTCAATACCAGTTCTGGCAGGGACTTCATGCAGATCATCTTAATTTTATAATCTACGCAAGGCGATAATAAATGGCTTACCATTAAATTAGATTTCAATCAGGAAAATCGCTCTGTTTAATTAGTATATCAATCAAATTCACAGATTTTGATTTTCTTTACATTTCAATACCATCCTTTTCACAAGTGCCAATACAATATATATTTCTATCCAGATTTCACCCTCTTTTTTTTTTTTTTTTCATTTTCTATCCAGATCCCCTCGTAATTAATACCGTGTCCAATAAAAAAATACTTTCAAATTAGATTAAATTTATTTATTTAGTTAAAATAAATTCAATTAAGTAGATAAAATAAATACAATTAGTTGGAAATACTTAATTCACAAAGGATTAAGGTCACCTTTTACTAGAGGTGATTATTTTCAGTTTGATTTAATTTTTATATATAAAAAAATAACCAAACAGAATTTTTTTTTTAAAAATAAAATTTAACCGAAACAGATTCAAACCGACTGGTTTAAGTTCAATTTGGTTTGGGTTTTTAGACCAAACACTATTTCAAACCGCTTTGACTCAGTTTTTTCCAGTCTGACTTGGTTTTTCCGGGTTTGGTTCGGTTTTTTCGGTTCTAGGTTTATAAAATCAAAACAGAAGTGAATCAGTTAGTTTTTTCAAAATTTTAATCGGTTTGATCGGTTTTTTTCACAGTTTGATTTTTTTTGTTATTTTTTTCCAGTTTTCTCAGTTTAATCGGTTTTTTGATTTTTTTACCTACTCCTACCTTTTGCTCTTTTTATATATATATATATATATATATATATATATATATATATATATATATATATAAAAGATGTTTTTATAGATTATATCGTTGTACTATGGTAAGGTATTTGTCTTTCCATCCAAGATCATTAGATTAAAATATCCCATGTGCCGAGCATCAATGCTTCAAAACTTAATAAACCGTGTGAAAATAAAAATAGGATCTAGAATGAAAAGAGAAATAGAAAAATCCATAACTACATATGAAAATATGAACTCTCTTAAGAAACTTCTGATTAACTATATATTATATACTCTTAATTCAATATTATATATGTTGTAATACACTATCATACAAATGAGTGAATTCAACCCCGCATATAGTCAATGAAATTAAGGACAATATTATTTCCTAAACATACGCTATTTAATTTATAGGATGAATTCTAGAGTATAAATCAATCCCCTTTTCATTATTTTATTATTTATACACCACATAAAATCCTATCCTAAGTACAATAAAATAAACTTAAAAACAAGTCTATTAGAAACACAGCATTGAAATAAAAAAAAATAATTAAATTATATCGAAACTCATCGAATTAATAAATTGAACCTTAGTTAGTTATTTATAGAGTTATTGTCTTACTCTTTTAGGAAAAAAACTAATAAGATTTTCGTTTATGGATGTAATTTTCATTTATATTTATGTCACAAAATATGATAAAAAGAGAGCAATTTAAAATGATAAAAAAAGGTTCATAATAACACACACAAACTAACTATTATTTATTAATTATATAAAAAGCTTTAAAATAAGACATTAAAAAATCATAAAATATTAAAATCCAGAAATTATTCAACATCATCAAAATCCATCAAATTGAGTTCTTAGTTAATTTTTATAGGCTACTTTCAGTTCGTTTATTTTTTATGATTGAAAAAAGTTGTTAAATTAAAAAATATAAGAATATTAAATAAATCCCACCCCCCAAAAAAAAAACATATTTTTGAGCAAATAATTGTCGTTTATTTTTTTTAGTTTTTATGAAAATAACTGGATAAGAATATTAAATAATTAAAAATATAAGAATATAACTCTGGTGGTCGAGCAAAGATGAAAGACAGAAGAAGGTAGCAGTAGATCCACATCATGAAATTAAAAAATAAAACACTTGGTATTTAGAATTTGCTAGAAGACTCCTCTACAGCGCAAAAGATGAGGTTCATGTTAGGTGGATAACGACGTCGTGTTAGAAAAACTAATATTATATAAATCATATTTTTGCCATTTTCAGAATGTACTTGAATGAAATCCCTTCATTTTGAACCCCAGAGGGAAATCTGACAAACATGACAAAAACTCAGAAGCATCATATTAAAGCTTCTTTTAAATACCCATCATTTTTTTATTTATAAAATTACGATATTTATTTATTTATTATTGTTACTTTATTTTGAACAGAAAAGTTTAAATGAGTTCAGCATCAGAATTCAATTCCATTTTATTGCATTTTTCGCTCGGTTGTTGAATCGACCTCTGCCTGAACCACAGCTAAGATTATGTGTATAGTAGTAGAGAGGATGGCCTGAGTTGATACCGGTCTCTTTGCGGAAGTTGTAATTTTTTTTATTCCCAGAAAAATTGAAGTATTTATTAGAGCTAAAAGTATCTCAAATATATAAACAATTCCTACCCTGAAATGATTCTTCTCTTTTAAGAATTGAGTCCGCTTGCCTTTGTATTGCCAATCCTCCAGAGAGATGGCTACAAGACGAGTCCCAGTCTTCCAAGGAGAGGATTCCCTGATCTTTTGCTGTGATGGAAACCTAATGGTGGGTATGAATATACAGTAACTGGTGACACACCATTGGAGTCCCAACACTGATAGAAATACACAAGGGAATTTGACCCCTTGCACAAGTAAATCTTCGTACCAGACAGGTCCAGTGCTTACTTCCTCTTTCCTGTGCCAATAGACAGGAGTTCAAAGCTCCTAAGTGCATTGCCACGACCACCACTTGTGGCTGAAGCACGAGTAAAAGACGATGATTTTGACTCAAACCCAGGTTGAACCCTTTGGGTTGTTGACAGGCGACCACTGCTTGAGACCAGCCGGCTTGACCGATTCTCACTAGGCTCGCCAGAAGAGCTTGGCCGGCTGCTTGACATGACAGCCCTCTTTGAAGTGCTTCCATTTCGAGATGATGAACGGGGCCTTTCTGAATCAGGATGCTGTAGAAAGGATGGGGATAGAAGAAAAGTAGCAGGCAGTTGAGAAGTGAAGCTAAAATCCAGGGCAAAAGGGCGACCAACTCCACCAAAATTAAAAGGTACATGATTTCTCTTGCAATACTCACCACATCCTTGGATGATGGCACATCATCTGAGGACCTGTGCCTGGACTGATCGCTGTGCAAAGCATGTCCAGAGCTATTCCTTCGAGCAAATGCCTGAACTCCACCAGAGAATCTGTCTCGGACTTCCTGGCCTACTGGATAAAAATAAAATTGTCTCAAACACGAGAAAGTAGCCCAGGAATCTCTTTTTGTCAGGAGTGAGGGGGCAACAAAATAGTACCATGGATGTCATGCTAAATATTAATCTATGCTAGGGAATAGCAAAACAAGCAACAAATGAATTACCCATCAACACTTCAGATATCATGTCCAGGCATTCATCAGCCGTTCACTCGTTCAAAAAATTAAAGAAAAAAATTGTTTGTTAACTAAAAATCAGAACAGACCTGATGGCCGTTCCACTCTTTCTGCGGATGGCCCTGGGTATACAGCTGGTTTGCCACTTGGCTGTTAAAAGAACACGGAATCAAGAATAATTGGAGAGAGACTTGTTAAAAATATTTTTTCCTACTGATATCAGTCACAAAAAAATTAAGGTATACTAACCCGTGATCTAGAACTTGAGCCAATCTGCGGGTACTTCAATATGGTCCAGTCAAATACATAATCAAACTGATACCCTGCAACAGTTTAGAAACCTATATTAGGTTACCCAAACTAACAACTGAATTTAGAACCCCAGCAACATATTTAAAATAAAAGATAACAATTGAATAGTAATTAAAAGCATCAAATATTCTGGAGCATGAACAAACCTTCTCGAATAAACAAGTCACGGAAAAGTCTCTTCAGGTATGAATAATCAGGTTTGTCTTCAAACCGCAGTGAACGGCAATAATGAAAGTAAGATGTAAATTCTGAAGGATAGTTCTTGCAAAGGACCTGCAAAGTAACCATTATACTTCATATTCCACCAGCTTGATAATCATTTAAAACATTTACTAAGGCAAACTAATTGTTTAAACACCGAACGAGTATCCTAGTACACCAGTAATTCTCCCCATTGTGGTTGTGTATCATATGCTACACCATGAAAAACATGTGCTTGGACCAAGCAGCTTGCAAAAGCAAATGATTGTACCTCTATAGGAACAAGCATCTTCTTTTCACTGATCTTGTCATATTTCTGCTTTTTATTACCAGCTTTCAAGCCCTGCCATGGAAGGCTGAACTAGAGAAATCACGAAAAGAAAAAAGGATCAAACACATATTAAGATTTACAAATAGGAGGGTAAAGCAAGTCGAGTAAGTTCTTAACCTTCCCCTCAAAAAATACATAAGCACATAACCAAGAGATTCCAGATCATCTCTTCTGCTTTGCTCTGCAAGTAAGAATGGCATAATAATAAGATCAAATATAAAGATTTGAAAATGTGCTAGCAACATCCAATAGTCATCTTACAGTTAGAATCAGTTCACTCACCAACTCCAAGATGAGTATTAACGCTAGCATAGCGAGCCGTGCCTGTGAGATTCTTGTTTTCCCTGTAACAAAAACTTATTACATATATCATGACAGACAATGAAAAGAGGCTTGAAAAGGGGAGGAGGTGAGAATTCATCATTACATCAGTATATCAGAGAAAAGATGTGCAAAAAAATGCACGATAACATGTACAGATAAAAACATGATACATAGTGGCATTGAATGCTCCCAGGAAAACAGGCTTAAAGACAATAAAAACAATAGCAAGAGATAGTCGCCCAAGCAACTCTGCAAAAGTAAGCAACATTACCAACAGCAGCATCCTTAGCACTGCCCTTTTTTGAAGGGAAACATACCAAGCAGAAGATTTCCCTGAATTGCAGCTTTATACCTAGATAATAGATGCAAGCTGAATATGCATGGACAACTAGGCTCTTGCCAGCAACATTAATTCTAGATTCAACTCACGAAACCAGTTTTTTTTTTTATTATTGCATTGTTTTTTTACCAAACTTGTCAGGCTTCCATTCACAAGTACTCTATGATTAATGTAGCTGGAATTTTATGATCATAGTTGTCAAACTCAACAACAACTGATCAAACAAAGTACATGTGGACTGATTAGATTCACAGGTACTCCATGAGAAACACAGTAAACTATTCATGTGCGATTCTGCTCTTAAGATTCATTGAACATTTAAAATCTCTGTTCCAAGATCTCCATTTTCTTCTCAGGAGAAAAACAATAAATTGCAAGCTCCTTCCTAACAGACCTTTTTTTTATTTGAAATATAATAAAACATCCGATATACAAAAGTATGCTTGAACTGATAAGAAACACAGTAAACTATTCATGTTTGATCCTGCTCTCAATTCAAAGTCTCAGTTCCAAGACCTCCATTTTCTTCTAGGGAGGAAACATCAAATTGCCAACTCTTTCCTGGCTGTTTCTTTCCTTTTACTTTTCAAAATAGACAATAACATGGCTAGGTCCCAGACACAAAAGAATGAATCCTCACAAATTATTAGGACTCTAATGAATGAATCCTAGGTAAGCATGTCCTTGGTACTCCTGAATACTGCATTATAACAAAACCATGAGCATGCACATTAAAACATAATATACTTCATTTTTGCTCCAACTGGCTATCAATGAACAAAGGGCAAGATCTAAGAGCTTGGAGGGGGAATAAATTTCATCAACAAACCAGGGTTTCAGAAATGGTATTGATACAGGATCCAGAAACATAAGAAAAACAACACTTTACCTATATGGTATATGCTTGTGTGTTTGCAGATCTCTGTACTTTTTTGCAAGGCCATAGTCAATAATGTAGACCTGTGTTCAGAGAGGGTGTAGCAAGAAAACAATCCACGATAACTATTAGGGCATCCTAAGATATATGTTAAGTAATAAAACCAAACTGCATATGCATATCAGATATAAGATAGATTTTGACACCGCTAAGACCTTCAGTAACAGAGTGCAATATTGAATAATGACTTAGCAAATCAACCCCATTTGAGGATTGTAAACTGAGCGCTGCTCAAATGGCAAAGGCCTCATTTTTTTTCCTTTTGCCAATGAACTTCAAATCTAAAACCTCTAAATTGCAAAGAAGTTTTTCCCACAGTTTTAAGACCCGGCCCGGTCCAAGGTCCGGGTTCCGGGTTTTGACCGGATCGGCCGGGTCATATTTTTTTTTTTAAAAAAATCAAAACGACGTCGTTTTAGTAAAAAAAATAAAAAAATAAAAGTTAAAGGGTTTGCATCCGGGTCTTGACCGGGTCACCAGGTCACACCGGGTTTTTCCTTCCTTCGTTTTTTCTTTAACCCGGCCCGGTTCCAACCCCGGGTTGGCCGAGTCCCGAGTCAACCCGCCAGGCCGGGTTTCAAAACTATGGTTTTTCCCATTGACATATTTAAATTGTCCCCTCGACTATGAACTAGTAAGCTCACAACTTTGCAATATCTAACAATTCTATTAAATTGAACATAAAAAGGAAAAAGGCACATACCTGATTTGCTTTGCGCCCTAAACCCATCAAAAAGTTGTCAGGCTTGATGTCACGGTGAAGAAAACCCCGTGAGTGCATATATTCAACTCTATTTATCTACATTAAGGAATGCGAAAGAACACTGAGTATAGCAGCTACTAAAAAAGCAGTGTTCTTAACAATTGTTATGCTAATAAAAAAGGCAGGGCTTTTCTTAAAAATGGGCATACTTACTAATTGATCTGCAAGCATCAACACCGTTTTCAAAGATAACTTCCGACTGCAATAATTAAACAAGTCTTCAAGACTTGGTCCAAGAAGGTCAATAACCATGACATTGTAATCAACCTCAACACCAAACCATTTGAGATGAGGAATACCCGCTTCACATGGATGAAGAAAAAAAAGAGGAATAAATAAATTGACTTTTGCTCAAGCAAAGAAAAAAACATATCAGCTAACAATAAGGAAAAAAAAAGGAAAAAAAGAAACTTACTTCCTCCTTGAAGTAGCATGTATAGTTTTGATTCATAATGAAGCTGGGGGTGCTTGGTTTTCACAGATTCCTGGGAATATCATAAGAATATGTATCAGCTACAAAATCAAAAGTGCAAATTGCACTACATTATAACATATATATAAAAAAGGACATAATACATGAATCTACTTGATTACATCCTCAGATTTAAATGAACAGAAAAGGTCAGAATTTCATATTAAAACATCCAGTCAAAACAACCTTAGAGCAGGCTTAATTCAACAGCAGGCTTTTTCCCTCAATATGGTATAACATGGAAAGTGCAAAGCTCAAGAACACACCAACTGCAAACTTTTTACAATATCTTTTGATCACAGTAACAGTACATAATCAAATGATTATAATTATTCTTCTACAAATACACAAAATGACCAAAAAAGTCACTAATTAGAAGCTTCCAATATCTAAAGTACAATATTTGATGTTTCTCAGTCAAAAACTAGTAGGACCAGGGTACAAGGAATCACCAGCCAAAAACAGAAAACTTAACAATTTTTTATTAAGGGATCCTTTTGTTTTAAGAACATAGTAGAGGGCAGCATTTAGCATTGCCACTGAGAGGATCATTCGGTAAGATAGATATAATGAATTGATTGAGGAAAACATTAACTAGCTACTAAGACACCAAGAAGAAGTCCTCCACTTGGATAACCAAATTCACAATCCATCTTAAGAAACTAACTATCTAAATTTCTCAAAACCAAAAAAGCATTTGGAGAGAAGAAGAAGAAGCAAATTCCCTATCATCAACTATAAATTGCTACTTCAAACAGATGGAAACAAACACGATCATCAGCCATCTAGTATATCAAAACATGACAGTTAACTACTATCCAGGAATACACGAATGAAGAAATAACAATCTATAAGAAAGAATTGAGATAATTTCTAAAGATGTAAAACCTACCAACTTAACAGCCACTTCCTCTCCACTCTGTACATTAATACCTGCAAACAAAATAAAGAACAACAAAAACAATCAAAAAGCCATCTAAAGACACAAAAGGAAAGAGTGATCAAAACGCTTTGAATGCAACTAAATAAACCCTAAAAATTGCATACCTAAATAAAGTTCACCAAAGGACCCACTACCGATCTTCCGGCCAAGCTTAAACTTGCCACCAATCACATGATCCATGATCTAACAATCCCAATCAAATATTATAATCCACCAAACGAATAAAGGAAAGAAAAAAAAGACCCCCCCCTTTTTCTTTCAAGTTCGCAGTCAAAATTCACCAACTAAAGTGACCTAAGACTCTTCCTTGTCAAAAAAAAAAAAAACCCAGATCAGTGAAATACCTCTAAATGATTCAGTAAATGCCTCAAAATTGAAAAGAAAAGAAAAAAAAGATATCTTTTGTAACCCACTCTACTTAGCAACCGAGCAAACTAAGATGTTACTTAAAAATCTAAGAAAACGCCATTAATCAGTGAAGGGAAACTAGGGTTCGCAAATCACGAAACTGCATTATCTTGAGAAAGTGAAGAGAAAGGAAGTAGAGGGAGAGAGAAAAGAAGGTAAAGTTTTTGAAACAATTAACGGGGAAAAAAATAGACTTTGGAGAGAAAGAATAACAACAACAACAACAATAATAAAGTAGGAGAGAGAGAGAGAGAGAGAGAGAGAGAGAGAGTATGGGGTGGCAACGATATGTGCGGCAAGAATTTGGGGAATTTTAAAGATCTGGCTCAGACAAGGATTGTGTTTTCTCGAGAAAATTTGGAGAAAATAACACTTACCAAAAAGTGATTTGAGAAAAAGTGGATGCTGCGTGTGTGTGAATATATATTTGATTATTTGCTTTTTTTCCCTTTTTATAGTTCTTGTTCCCTGGCAGAAGTGGTAGAAACAATCTCTACCTACTTTATTTATTTTTTTGGTTTTGTTCTGTAGTAAAACGGATCGTGGGATTATCTTTCAAAGAAGGGTGATTTTCTTGTTCAAAGCCTACCAAGGGAAAAGAAGATCTTTCTTTACCAGCAAAATAAAATAATTGAGAGTGAAGGTAACCTCTGCCATTTTCCTTCTCCCTTCTTCATGTAATCTCAAAAATATTAATTGAAAATTTAAAAATAAATATTAAAAAAATGGTTGAAAACAGTGTTTAATAATTAATTATTTTATTTTAAATAAATTTCATGGTTGAACTACAATACCAAGGCTCCGTTTGTTTGCAGGAAAGTGAATTCCTTTTGGAAAGTGAATTCCGGGAAAGTATTTTCCGATGTTTGGTAGTGTTATGGAAAATAAACTGGAAAACATTTTCCAGTGTTTGGTTATGTCATGGAAAATGAGCTGGAAAATAACTTATTAATATTTTATTTTTCTCAAGTTTATTAAAATAATGAGGAACAAATCTTACAAATTAAAAAGTTGAATGAGAATGAAATTGAAAAAAAAAATATAATTTCATAAATTATCTCAAATAAAACAAATAATAATCAAAATAATAAGGATCAAATCTAAAAAATTAAAAAAAATAAAAAATGAAGAAATTAAAATAATAATAATCAACATTTCATAAATTATTTCAAATAAAATAAGTAACAATCAAAAGAATGAGGATCAAATTTGATAAATAAAAAATTTCAATAAAAAAATGATAAGAAAAAAGCAAATAGCAATTATAAAAATAAGGACCAAAGTTAATATAAAAATAAAATTTTAAGAGATGAAATTGAAAAATAAATATTCAAAACAAAATATATATAACAATCAAAAGTTTGAGGATCAAATTTGATATAATCAGCAAATAATGACATTTCTAAATTTTTCACAACTTCCGGAAAGTGTTTTCCCCTCAAATTTTTCAGGAAAACACTTTCCTGAAAACCAAGCCAAATTTTCCTTTTACTGGAAAGTGTTTTCCATTGACCAACTTTCCTACTAGCAAACAAACACAAGAAAGTTTGGAAAGTACTTTCCCGGAAACCACTTTCCGGAAAACAAACACAGCTAAAAGGAAAACACTTTCCTGAAAACCAAGTCAATTTTTTTTTTGATTAAAATTGACCGGAAAGTGTTTTCCGCTGACCGGAAAGTGTTTTCTGCTGACCAACTTTCCTAATGACAAACAAACACAGGAAAGTTTGGAAAATGGTTTCCCGAAAAGTAGTTTCCGGAAAACAAACAAGGCCCAAATAAAATCTTAAAAATACAATGAAAACAGTGTTTAATAATTAATTATTTTATTTTAAAAAAATATTATTTTGTGTGAAAAAATAGTGAGCTCGTCAATGTTTTTGGTTTATTAAAAATGTATATATTTTTACCGATTTTTTTCCAAGTATTTTGTTAGCTCTAATTTGCTTTAAAAGCAAGCAAATTGCTTTGTTTTGAAATCAAAACAGGATGCTGGTGTTTACTCCTCTTCACTGCCTTCCTAATTTTTTTCGAGTAAACAATACGCAAGAGGCATGCAAAACTCTTCTCAATAAAAATAATAATGAATAATGATGTCGATAATGAGCTTCTCCATGACGTCTACTCGTAAATAAATACTGAAATAGTAATAAAAATTGTTTTTTAAAGTATTTTTAAAATGTATTAAAATAATTATTTATTTATTCATTTATTTTTTATGTAAGTATATTAAAACAATTTAAAAATATCAAAAAATATTAATTTAAAATAAAAGAAATAAATAAAATTTAAACTTTTTAAAAATATTCTTAAAACTAAAAAATCTAAATCTAAACTGGAAATCCAAAGGCAGCTGCTCTGTCAACGGTTGCATTTGAAGGTAGGCAGTGTAGCTCTCATTGGTATACCAAGAAACCACTTGCTGGTAAGTGAATTGACCCGAGCATACACGTGGTCCAGATTTGAACCCATTTTGCCTTCTTTCCACGCACCATTCCAGTCGTCGATTCATCCCATATAAGAGCACGTCGAGTCATCCCATATAAGAGCATTAGAGCTAAATTGATAAAATAAATTTTAAAATAATATAAATATAGCTTTTTTTTTAATTTATGTACATTTCAATGATAAAAAACTATTTAAAAAAGCTAAAATATTGACCAACAGTTATAAAACAAATAAAAAAATATTGGGTAACAGAAACAACATACTTTCATTTGTTTTTATCTTTTCTGTAGAGAAATATAAAAATAACATTTCATGTCTTGTCTTGAATAGCTTTCGCTGTTCATTTGAGTAATCGATTGAAATACTTAAAAGCTAAAAGTATAGTTTTTTTTTATTTTACCTATTATTTTAGCTCTCTTGTTAGAGATGCTCTAAGGCATTTCGTGTGTATTTATAACTAGCGGATGTTTTTATAGAGTGATTTTTAATGTAAAATATATTAAAATAATATTTTATGTTTTTTTTTAGTGCATTAAAATTATTGAAAAATATCTAAAACATATTATGTTTTTTAGACAAAAATCACTTCAAGAAGCATTTTAAAAACAAATTGAACTGTATTATAAATCATTTTACTACTTGGTGTCGATTTCCAAAGTACTTAGTATCGTTACACAAAACAGAAAGGAAATAGGTTAATAATGATACCTGTTGCTAGCTTCACGTTACCGTATGTTACTTTTAATTGCGCAAGGGAATAAGAAATATTTATGAAAAAAAAAAAATCAAGTGTTTAGACGATAATATTTTCTTCGACACTTTTTCAGACCCCTCTTGATAATGTGTAAATATAAAATAACGTAATAATGTAGAATGCTTTCCCACCTTTCTTTTCACAGCATCCAAAGTCATGATGGTTTATCCTGCCACCTTTCTTTCCCTCACAACTTTTTTTCCAAGGATGGCCTGGTGTTTTGCACCACCCTCTGCAGCCACCAGAATATTTGAGAAGCACGGCAGCAAACACAGAAAAACATAAATTCAATTCCATCAGATGTTCTTCACCGCCCAAATGGAAGTGCATGCACCAAAATCTTGCAGTTAGTATAGAGCTGCCTTGCAAAGGAAAGTAAGATGGGATTTACACATTGTAAAAAGCCTAGGTCATTTTCAGAGGGGACATGGCAACAAATATCACTTCTATCATTTTTATTTCGACAATCATCAGGGTCTTGCCGAAAAAAAAACAATCACGGGGGTCTTCTAAGAAAACTGGCATAAGCAACAAACATGGAGAAAACCAAAAAGACATTGAAAAGTGGATGCTAATCATATTATACGAAATTATAAATTCAACCACATAAACGCTCCAAGCTTAAACCATCCTTAAAACCATAAAACATGATTTCTACAAGTCTACAATCACAAATGATAACTTCAGTACTCATAACTGTCATCAAAAGGCCAATGTTCCTTCAGCCACACACAAGCTTAAGCATATCAATCAGTTAGCCACAGCTGACTCGGATCAAGCAGAACATGTCTCAATCATCTTCTCTTTCCGGGGGGAGACCACAAGGCAAAAGCATTTTCTGCAACAAGTTAAAAAGAATCATTAGGTGATCATATTTAAGACATGTAATAAGTATGGAAGAGAAAATCAGAACTTCTCTGCGATATCTTCACACAATCAAGATTTTAATGTACAGGACAAACACCTTATCAGTCACTAAGCCATTTTCCAGTGATTGTCAAGATTTAACACATGAAGCAAGTCATAGTTCAGACACCTATCCATCAGCAATTGAAATAACAATAAACTCTTGCATCTTATACTTTCTAGAACTTCTAGAATAGCTTATATGTATTGCGACCTTCCAGCAATCCCCCTGCATTTACGAATTGCTTATTCAAATTGACACAACTTTAGTTGCACACTTTCGACTGTGCATCTTAAGATCATCATGCATAAATAACTGGGATATAAAAAAGTAATCTGGACCGAGTAAAGTCCAGCTATTAAAATGGTAGCCTGAGCTCATCATAGTTTAAGTAAAGTCATAGTGTATAAAAAATTAATCTTCCAAAAATGTGTTCCATAAAGGGGTGGTTGCTATCATGTAAAACTCATACAGCTAACCAAATAAATGGGAGAAGGCTTTACAAGTTGACTTTAGTGAAGCAGTAAAACCTATAAAGGATGCATTCCTGATAACAGCACCTGACTCTGACAAAACATACGGCTTCCCTACTGCAGGATAATTGGCATGTCCCCATGCATTGCCAGGGATGTGATTATAGCACCAGCACCTGCTTCATGAAACTTTTCATCCCCTTGGTTTCAGAAGACAACAAAAAAAACATCTTTTTTCTTAGGGGTCATTCGGTGTCATTTCCATTCCATGTTTGTAAGAAACAAATTCGGAAACATGAAAAGAAAAAACTTTATTTTTGTTTTTAATTTTCAAAAACACAAAAAAAGCAACAACCAATTGTCAGAATTTTTCAAAATCAAACAAAGCGGTTTTCAAAAATTGTGTTAGGGGTCGCTCATTTGCTTTTTCTCAAAAATAAAATTCAAAACAAACAAGTTTCCAGTTTCCGTTTTCAAAAATTTGAAAATGAAAACCACAAATGATACCTAACTACCTCTTACAAACCCATTAAACGGAACACTCTTACTGGTGCAATGATCAGGTTTTATCACAAAAAAGATAAAAAGAAATGGAAACTACAACTTTGAACGAACATGAAGATCATCCCCAATATCCTCAAACACCAAATTACAAACCCATCAAACTCTAACCAATCCACAATTATTTAAGTAGTAAGTCAGTGATGTAACCAAATGGCAACTCCAAAAAAAAAAAAAAAACAGTAGATCAATAAACATATAAAGTAAAGGAAGGAGATTAAAAGACGAACGAACCTGCATAAAATTATAACGTTCCCTTCCAATAGACTCATTTTCAGCTAAAGCAAAATAAGCAAGCATAGGGTAGTGACCGATATACGATGCATAGCTGTCACGTTGAATATTCACTGCCCACTCGCTGTATTAATTTACCAATCACAATCAATTTTTTTTTAAAAGAAATTATATATATGAAACTGGGCTAATAAAGGGGGGGAAAGCCCTCACAATCTGTTTAAATCAGCGTGGCCTGTCCCAACATATTTGGCCTGGAGATGCTCCAGCTGTGAATTGATGTTAAATCTATCACTGGCCTGCATCATCATCATTAATATTGAAGAAATTAGGGTTTTGAGAAAACAAGGAGAGGGAATTGAAGAAATGATCGACTTACCTGCATCTTCGATTACAAAGATACGCAACCACGATGTCTAATAATTGCTAACAGAGCAGACTACCTACGGAGGATTGAGTCGTTGTCTTCTTCTTTCTTTACAGGCACATACAAAAAGGGTGGCGAAGTAATGTCCCCGCGTTTCCTCTCGTTCACTACAGTTTTACCATGCGCTGCTGTGATTTCTTTTCTAGTAATCTGCTCACGAAAAGGTATCGAGTTGATTATAACAGTCCCTGTAGTTTAGTAAAAATAATTAATTAGTCATCGTGGTTTAAAATATTGTTATTTGATCCCTCTGATTTTTCTTTCATTTATAGATTACTCTTTTTCATCAATTCACGATTTTTTAAAATTTTTTTTTAAAAAACAGAAGAGTTAGAAGAGTTTGAGGAGTTAAGAAATCATTTTTTAGAACAAAACATTAGCATAGCCGGCATTCATCAAAGGACTGTTAAATTATTTTTGATATCATAAAATCAATTATTTTGTTTCGAGAAACCACAGGGACTAAATTATAATTAAAAGTTTGTGATTTTGTTTTTGGCAGAAGATAGCATCCTCACATGAATTACAAGATTGAGGGGGTTCAAAATTGCAATGCTCAGAACCCTAACCTAGAAGTTACATCCAAGAGGGAGGGAGGGAGGGGAAATCTCCTGTTTCTGCATTTTTCACAGGAATAAATGATACATCTTAATCAACTCAGCAATGAGAAAAACCAACAATAGTGATCTGGTATAGCAGATTTCTGACAAAAGGGGTAAAATAAATACACAACGATTTGAAAAGAATATTTACTATGGGACGATTTTACAAGGATTAACAACCTAACTAAGACGAGCCAATTAGTAACCTCAAACCACTCATGTTTTGGGCCCTTCGCCCTTGAAGCTTGGATTCCGGCAAACATAAAATGAGGAGCTATCCATCAAGAAAATGATCCTTCATTTTATCTCTAATTGAATGTTATGTGACCATCTGATGGGATGATGAGATTAGAACAGCTTATTTGGATTTCCCGATTGCTCCGAAGAATCTAGTTTAGGAGGCAGGAGGCTTAGGAAGCTCCCCTTAACAGGTTCAATAGGAGCCTCGGCTGACTCATCTTCTGAAATAATATGAACCACCGCAATAAGAACAAGGAAAGAAAAAACAGAAATGCAACCTGATTTATGGTCAATACAATATCAAGCTATTACAATGCTCTACTTTTTTTGCTGTATTTTGAAGTGAAAATATACATAATGGTTCTAAGAGCATGATAGTGTTTAACTTGCATCATCTACAGACTACACACAGTTTTGAAAGAAATAACTATAAAAAAAGAAGTGTGTTGATAATGTGAATAAAATTCTGAAACAACTCAAACAAAGATTTTGCACTTGCTTATTTCAAAGAAAGCTAAATACATCGCCAATAACTTCAAGCAATACCAGCCATTAGGCCCTAACCAAATTTGAGCAATTGCATAAATAAATGATAGCTTGATCTGTCAGTTAATAAACCAGAAAGAAATATCAACATAAGCATAAAACATTTTTAGGTCTTCGTTGTATGATATGATAAAGTTGAAGATGGTCATGGCAAGGGGTTAGATTTTGAGAGTCAAGTGCCACGGGCATAAGAAGTGTCTCCGATGAAAGTGTTTGTGGTGTTTGGTAGTGAATGATACATTGAAGGTGTAAATAGAGCATAATAGTGGGTCCCATTATTATCAAAATCAGACCGGAGCTTGAACCGACAAAGGTGCCAATTCATTGGTTCACCGATTCAGCTGGCATTTCACTGGTTTAATACCTAGAAGAACATTTTTTCAGATTTTTTATCGAGGGACAAGTGGTAGGCCTTGAGTCAGTTCAACCCAATTCTAGGTCGGTTCAATCTGATTCAGGCCAGTTCTTGTCAGTTCAGCCCGATTCAAGGCGGTTCTTACCAGATTGATCGCACAATTACCAGACAGATGTAAAATCTGGTTCACCAGTTGAGCCAGCCAATTCAGATAACTATTAATAGGTTTTTAAAATAATATTAATGAGACCTGATTTGATTAAGAAAATGATGAAACGAAACATGAGAGGGAACAAGACCACTATTGAGGAGGGACACTAATTTCCATGCTTGGAAGGGCAGTACTTCAACCCAAAAGGGGGATGAAATATTACCCTCCATAACTTCTCATTCTCTTAAAATGTGCGCCCAACAGGGTGGTAGCTCCTCCCTCCTCTCAGCCCTTTCCCTCGGTTAAAAACAGAATTTTCATTAAAAATAAAAATAAAAAAACAGGGTAACTTCAACATTAGATTTATCGGACCTTAGAAAACTATGAAAAACTACAAAGTAGCAAAGAGTACAAAAAACATTGTTTCAAAAGTGTAAGATCACTGTTTTGTGAGTTTTGTAATCTCGATGCACATTTTAAAATTTGTTTTTGGCTACTTTTTATTAAATTATCCCAACCATTCTAAGTTAGTAATTCATTTCGGTCCTCAAAGTTTTATTTTGGACGATTTAATCCTAATTGAAGGACAAGATTTTGATTTCTTAGAAAATGCTGGAGCTGGAAGATAAAGGATTGAAATGAAAAGGACATCAAACATGGTATGCCTGATATTTCATGAAAAATACACTTAAATCCTCAATCTTTAAAAATAACACAATTTATATGATTTAGATCCCTTTATATTTCAAAAATTCACTTTTGGCACAAAAGTTTATTTGTATTATTTTTCAGTTCCTGATTAGAGAGAGGAGAGGAGGAGTCACCAGATTCCGACAATGGGAGAGTTTTTGCTCTCGCTATTTTTGGCCACCAAAATGGTTTTTCCTGGCGTTCATGAGATAAGAAGGGCTTGATGGTGGTTGTTTAGAGCGTTAATGTTGTTTGAAAAAACAAATCAAAGCCTAGGACGCCAAAACTAACGTGGTTTGATTTTGAGTTTTTTAATCTCTTCGTTCTTTGGGTATTTTGAGGTGATAGATTGGTTTGTAGGTGTTCCAAGAAAGTTGATGAGGTATTCTAAGGGTGTTGGTAAGGTGTTTTTGGGTTGAAATGGCTTCCAAATTAGGTTTTTTGGGCAAAAGAAACACTACCCTAATTTTTCAACCATCATAGTGGTGACCGGAACCTAGGCTTGCAAACTACACATCGTCTATCATAGCAGGCGATGTGTCACCAGCTTATTTTTCTTCAAAAAAATAAGGGCTCCCGCCCCTTTATTTTTTTTTAAAAAAAAAAATTAAACCAAGCCTAGGCCCACCTACGCGCCTAGTCTTTTCATTATAGTGACCCAGGCACGCAAGGCCATAGGCCCGCGAGCCTGGGCTCTATTACCCTTATACATATATATATATATATATATATATATATATAAAAGAGGGGGGGCTAATTATAAATTTAAGAGCAAAAAAATTATTAAATCTGGTTGAATCCATAACTCAAATCAAAGGTTTGACGAATGAAGCCACAACACCCGGGCTTTTTTTTTTCTAATATTGATTTTTTTTAATTGGTATCTTTTTTAATATATTTTTAAAGTAATTTTTAAATTTATGTTTCAATTAATATCTCTTCTCTGTGAAATTGTTTTCGTTTTTGCTTATTTATCCTTTTTGGATAGAATTTTTTTTAACTATGTATTTAATTTTTGAAAAAATTATGATTCATCTATAATTTCTTTCATCTTTTGTATAGATTTATTCTTGAAAATAATAATAAAAAATTATTTTCAAATAATATTTATAATATATACAACCTTGCATGATATTTTTTTTTCCTTTTATTTTATTTAATCAATTTAATGTATGCATCTATTTCTATTATCATTTAACTGAATAAAAAAATAATTTTAATAAAAAAATTAAGTAAACACAACTGAGCATGTGTCATATATTATGAGATTAAATATTTTGATCTATACTTGTCTATTGATTTTTTCAATTTATTTTTAATTATTGTTAATGATTTTTTTTATTATTAACACACATAGTTCTTGATTTATTCAATTACATGTATATGTGAGTTTTTCAACTTACACTTCAAAATTTTTATGTACAAAAATGTGTTGGAAAAGCCTGCATATACACTATTTTTTATAAAAATATCTGGCCTACAACGGGGCGCTAGTCAAATAACTATTATTTTACTAAAACTGATAACAAAACTTACCAAAAAGTGACTTGATCGAAGGCCTCTTAGATTTTGTGCTCTTCTTCTTTAGTTCAGCTGCATATTGTAGGTAGAAAAAAGTCACATACAAGAATCACGTGAAAGTGGATGATTGGACAAAGATAAAAATTTCGCTCTTCACAAAGAAACATATAAGAAAATGTGCAAGCTTCGATCTTCCACCTACAGATTTGAGTGATATTTTGCTTCTACCCCTGTAGCTTAAATTTTCCCATTGCTACCCTTCTAGTTCTCAAAAATTCCAAGGTCACAATTAACCATCAAATAGCCTCCTTTTGAATTTGGTTCTTTAGTTTTTTTAGGTTTATAATAATCTTTGTGAGATACCACAACACGTATGGGGATTAAAGAGGAAAAAAGTGAGTAAAACAGACAAAATAGCAAAAAATACAAGCGAAGTTTTGGTTAGTTATTTAACAATGAAGGGCAAAATAGGAGCTTTTTAATAAAAATAGAGGTAACATTGGGAAATTTTAAACTAAGAACAAGTGGAAAATTGATGAATCTGTAATGGCAACATTAAAGTTCATTCCAAAAATATCAACGCTCTTTGTGCCCGATCTACAAGGCACAAGACAAGCATTTGTTATTCTACATAATTTGTCACTTTTAGCAATTAAAATTAATCATCACCTACTAACTGGTAAGAGTAACATTTTATAGCCAAGATATGAATAAAGAAATGTTTCAGGCCAGAAACAAACACAAATATCCCCAGTATAAGCACACCTCAATATTGCCTCCGCTATAAAGTTTAGGTTCAAGCATTTCCAACCGTGCATAAATGAACAAAAATAGATTAAGTTAAGGTATAGCCACTGTAAAATAAAACTTGTAGAGCACTTAAGTTACAGTGCGATGCATGGCCAAACACTTCTATTATTAGCAATCTCATTCCCTACCTTAGGATCACAATATCACTATGAAAAAAATAAAAAATAAAAGATTCGACACTCTGGATAATGTGGAGACAAAATACTAAATAGGATACTCGAATGGAGAGGATGCATTGTATAAATATAATTGAAGCGAAGAAAAATATACCAATTCCAGGCAACTGATGATCATTTATGATTTCAAAGTTCTTGTATGTATAACCAACAAAGTTGATATCTTTAGATGAAAGCATCTGCAAAAAAAGACAAATGTTTATTTGATCAACATCTAGATGCCAGAAACATTATTTATCCCCAATTAATTAAACCTTTAACTTGCAGGCTATATAAAGCAAAATAGCTTTTGTGTTTGATGCTACAATACTCCAATTAAATTCAATCTGCCACCAAAAAATATTAAACTGTGGAACTAACATTTTCATGCATGAACGTCCACCTCCCTCAGGGAAAGGAATGCTGTAATATGTGAGTTTGGAAAACTGTAAAGTTCCTTATGCTCACAAATTTCAGCTTTCCTAAATGGTATTTCATGAGGTCTTATCATTAATTGATGCTTTTTTGTTTTGATATAAATTCGTTGACAGTAGTACAGTAGAAGTTAAGGATGAGGTGATTGGTGTTGGCCTTCCTACTGAATTTTTCTTGGAAATGAAAGATTTGTCCATTGAAAAAAATGAAATAGAATGAACAGAGAACGCATATCCTCTGGTGGAATACTAATAAAGAAACCCTAAAAATAACTACATATGCTTAAAACATGAATAAAAGAATTTGTATGTACCAACCTTTCTCCATGGACCAGATTTTGCTGAAGTCTGAATTTGGTCATCAGCCTACTCAAACAATCACATGAATGATAGAAAGGTTACCGAGATAAAGCATCTAAAAAAGTGATTAAATTTTAGACCAATCAATCTACCTCTTCAAACTTCTCAAAATTTTGAGTATCCAACTCATCATTGACCTCAGGAATAAATGCAGCTTTTATTTGATATAATTTGTCCCACTCAATACCTTTGAACCATGGGTGAGCCTGAAAATAACACAGCAAGTAAATTTTATCAATCTCAAATTTATCTTGGAGTACCTAAAGAATTTAGAAAACACCACACAACACCTTGATTTCATCTGCCCCTTTTGTTCCAAGCCTCTGGTCAACATTACATAGAAGTTTGCTAATAAGGTCTTTTGCTTCGGAAGATAACTTTGCTTCTTCTGGAAATTTTAAATGATTTCTCCAATTAACTATCTGCACAAAACAAAAACCGTGAAATGAGTAGGACTGCTGATATTGGAGACGGCAAGTAGAATGAACGGCTCCAAAGGTAAACACTGAAAAAGGAAAATAACTTAGATCTTGGTGCTGACAATTAGAATTTTATTAGCATTTAGGCAAAAAGCTTGAGAAATTACCAACTACAGGTTAACAATTTGAACTGAAAAGCATGGTTTTGAGTTGGTAATGAGATTAGGAAAAATAACAAGTAAACACGTTCGCAAGGCTCATTTCAACATGCATTAATCACAATCAAGAAAAACAAACTTTTCTATTGACAAATAAGAAGTAGACAGTTGCAAGATTACCTTCCTACAAGTTGACATGGGCTCATCTGAGTAAAATGGTGGGAACCCCACAAGCATTTCATACATAATAGCACCAAGGGACCACCTGGAAGTATAAAACAAAGTCATACCTGAATGGTCTCAGGAAATAAAATTACTAGCTATGAAACATTTAAAGTGTACCAACCAATCACATTCCATTCCATATCCCTTCTTCAACAAGACCTCAGGGGCAATATAGTCAGGAGTTCCGACAGTAGAATAAGCCTGCAAAATTACCACATTGAAGGTTTAAATAATAGAAATCCCAGTGGGATTCCCACAGATACTAGACATACCCATGAGGGCAGAAATGATAGATGAACACGAGGTCCTAGCATGTCTAAAGATTTTTTATAGGAAAAATAATTACTAAAGGCAAAAGGAAGGTTTATGATTGTAAAGGAAATCAAGACATCCTACTAAGAAACAAGAGAAACCAAGAAAAAAAGAGGCTAGAATTATAGAGCTTTCCAGTCTCTCTGCATAGCCACTAAAAAAAGTTCACCAAACACATCCATAAAGAAGCTTGGAAGAGTATTTAATCACTCTAGATAAATACTTAATGCCAGCAAGTTATAAGCGATAGAATGAAAACAAGCATTCAGCCAGCTGTGGCATCAACAACAATGCCTTGATTGACAATACTACTCCTATAGAATGAAAGGTCAATCCACTACATACAGGGAACTTACAAGCATCCTCCTGTTCCTTTGCCAATGTTGTAATTGCTCCTGTTGTGTACGTTTTGGGGCTGCAGGGCGTCCATCACTTTGAAGAGCTCCACTAAGATTGTTTGCCGCAGAAAAATCCTTTTCTTGGAGAGTACTGCAATCTAACGGTTTACATAATCCAAAGTCTGATAGTTTCATGTGACCATTTCTATCAAGTAGCAAGTTGTCAGGTTTGATATCTCTGCAACATGAAAACACAGAAAAGATAAGGCCACAATTACAATATCAGAAGTACATGGTAAGAAAAGCATATCAACAGCTCAAGTCAAAAACCTTGAATTACCTATGAATGTAATTATGTTTATGGATAGACTCAATAGCCAGGACAGTTTCCCCAACATAAAACCTGGCCTCATCTTCCGTTAGTGTGTCTTTGCGCATCAGTAAAGTCATCATATCTCCACCAGGTAGATATTCCATGATGAGATACAGATACTCTTCATCTTGGAAAGAACAATATAGTTTGACAATGCAATTGCTATCAACCTCAGCAAGTAGATTCCTTTCTGCTTTCACATGTTCGACCTGAACATTTTAGATCCAAACTGAAAATAAGCATAATGAACAGATAAAAAAACCAATAAAATTGCCGGGCAGAATTAATGAAAACATATACCTGGCCTCTGCGTAGCATCTCTGATTTCTTAAGCTTCTTCATGGCATATACATGACCTGTTGATTTTTCTCTACAGACTCTAACCTGCAAACTCAAAAGGAGAAGATCAAAAAACAAATCACTAATTGATGCTTTGATTGAAAGAGCAACACCATTTTAAACACCCAAATGTAAATCAAGCAAGAGATCCTAGCTATCAAATAGAGATGCAACATATAAATGCAGCAACACTTTAACTAAGAGTGGATTTTTCTTGCACACAGCAGTAAAATGTTTTAACCTGTGTATCCATGTTTGTTTCTTCTTACTATATGCCAGGATGTGGCAAGAAGAAAATGCCAAATAGGTCTGTCAAGCTGGAATAGAATATGGAAAAAGACTAACTTACCTCCCCAAATGCACCCTTGCCTATCATGGTCAATGGCTCAAAATCATCAGCACCCATTTTATGCCTTTGAAGACGCATGTATTCAGTTTCCTTCTTCTCTAAAAACTTTAGTAAGTTACTATGTTCTTCCTCAGAGACCTCAGCATCAGCTAACTTCTTCTCCAGTACATTACGTCTGCAAGAAATCATAAGCACCAAAACACCAACATCATCAATGCACTAAAGTCAAAAGATCACTTGTGTGAGATGGTCTAACAAAAACAGGTGTTTTATTCATCCAATGACTACTACTTGGAAAAGAAACTTAAAAAATTTCATGCAATCAAAGAAAAAAATGATTTCTTGAAGAATCATTCATAGTGTTAGCAACTAATGGTCAATATGAATGCAATGCTCCTGAATTCATACAATACATTGCACAAATAAGATTACAAAGTAACAATTGCACCTTCAGAAACTTTTACGATTGTTATTCCATTTTTTACCATTGTGCCTCATTCTACAAAATGAGGACCATTAACAAATAAAATCAAACATTCCAAAAGATGCTACCTTCTATCCCCACCCATTCACCACCCCAGAAAATGCAACATGAAGTTACAAAGGACTATTGATTCAGCCTGAATTTCTCTGCCTTCCTCTCTAGACAACAAAGAGACATCATTGTCCATTGTCCTCAATAGCACCTACCTGCCTTGCCAAATCATAAGATTATCTTTTAAAAATTGAGAGTCGCCGTCCACCATAAATCGAGATCAAGTAAGATTTGCCAAATTATGGGAGAAATACACTTGTACTGATTTTTATCCTAGAGGAGTTTTTGGCTCTTACATTATTGGAATTATGAATGAGCCTCTTCAAACAGGACATTTTGCTACTGATTTGATGATTCCTAAATGGCATTGATGACAAGAATCAATTATTGGGAACATGCAAATATGTCCCCCCAATTTTAGTACTTTTTATAATTAAGATATTGTCTACCACAAATTCAAGCAAATGTAAAATAATTAAGAACTTAATAGAAGCTTCCAGAAAATGAGAGCCAAATTTTCAATTTGCAGAGTTCAGTTACATGCAATCAAATTCAGACTATGTTGGAGTTCCAAATCTTTAACAGCATAATTAGACTTAAAAACAGATTATGTGGAAGAAATCATTGTCTGAAGAGGTAAAGTTAAATAGCGCACTGTCATTCTATCCCATTCCCACAAAATCAACAAGAACCATACAGTGCTATGATAGGAAAAATTAAAACAGAAACCAGAAAAATTATGTTTCCTTATTTTAAGAGATTTGGGGCGGGGGGGGGGGGGGGGGGGTCAACGTGACTTGTTGAATAATGGAGTATCATATAAATAACATCTTCCCATCAATTGAGAATTCCAAGCAGACCAAGCAGATAAGCCAATGGGTGAAGTGTATATTAACAGATAAGTAATTTTACTCGAACATCATTGCTATGAAAAGATGCATTAAATCATACCGCTCCTGCCTCTCTTGCAGGTCCTTCATTTGCTTCTTATAATGGTTCTCAATAAACTGCTTTGCAGCTGCAACCTTCTGCTTGGTTACATTGGATGGTGCTTCTTCACTGTTAGATGCTTTAGTTCCCTCCTTCCCATTGCCTGTGGTATCTTTCTGTTTGGCAGACTTCAGCTTATCCTTCGACTTTAACCTGTTGAACCAACACCCTGTTGACTCCATGTGTTTACTTAACAATTATTTCAGCTTTTGTGGGAGTTAGAGCCCTCTTGTCACAACCCCTCACTCTTAAATATATGCATTCGATTTCTCAAGTTACTGAGGATGAACCCTTTAGCTCAGGCACTCGTTTGACAGATGAAGCAGACTCTTATGCACGACTGGTTACCAAAGAATTCAAGCATTTCCTCTGCATTAAAAAAATGCAAACAGCATTAAACAAGCTTGACATAATCATCATTGCATTCTTCTCAGACTTATCTCCAAGCAATTGCAATAAATTGGAACTGCAAACATATGTAATAGAACATTAGAAGAAATGCACCGGGTGGCAGCAGAGAAAAGTAATGTAATGAAATAAACTGCAGATCCGTTCAGAGATTGACGATCAAAGGTAACCAGCATACATTTAAAAACTTTAGAAAGTAAAATAACTCAAAATCTCCCGAGGATCATTATCTCAAAAGCATAAGACGCCTGCCTTGCAACTGAAATTTCTGCGTCACTTCTTTCGTTTCTCAAAATCAGTATAGAATAGCCCTCGATTCATTAACAAACCACCCATAGAGTTCTAAACCTTAAACATCAAAGCAGCAAACAAATGTTGCATCACTCAACAACTTACACAACACTAGGAAAGATACAAGCCAATCCTCAAATCAGCAATCTACCTACATGATTATCCTAATTGGTATTACTAAGAAATACCAACCAACTTAAGTCTCTTCACTGATTCAAAATAGTTGAGGCCAGCCCCTTCCTAAAATTCTCTCACCGATAAAACACAACTAAAAACAGATATCGCAATTCAAATTCAACAACATCAGAAAATAGAAATACAAATAAACTACACATTATTCCAACACTGTTTCAAAAAAGGAAAAAAAAAAACTTCAGATCCTTAAAATCCCTAATCACTCACCATTCATATTTTTTTTGGTAAACAAGCAGGAATTCAGAACTCAAAATGTCGAGACCAGACAAATCTAAAAGTTAATAAAAATCAATAAAGCAATGACATCCAAAATCCAAGACAAAAAGCACTGGCGTTTCCTACATTTTCTTACTAAGCACACAGAAATTGAAACCCTCAAACTCAAACCACAAGATTAACTTCCTTTACAAGAAAAAAAAAAAAAAGCAAAATAAAAGTAAGAAAGAAGTGAGTAGATGGAAACAAAAGGACCTTGTGTAATTACAGAGAGAAGGAGAGAGAGAGACAGTAGCGTAGGATAAGAAATGAAGAAGTAAGATTAAAGAAAGAGAGGAAGCGGAAATCTCGGCAAAGAAGAGAAGAGGCGCACTTTGTCTTCATGATTTTGATGACCCATTTGATTTGTGTTGAAACTTTTGAACCTCTCTCTCTCCCTTCTTTTCTGCTTCTATCAGTGTCAATGGATCGAACACGCTTCTTTTTCTAGTTTTTTATTTTAATTTTTTACTACTCACTCACTCTCACTGTGCTTTTTTTCTTTCTTTAATTTAATCCTGAACTTTAATTGTTCTTCTTCTTCTTCTTCTACCCCATCCTACGTGTTTATTATTTTAGGAGCAACTGAAGAAACGTTTCTCGCGAAATGTTTCTCTCTCTTGTAAAAAATAACTTTCTTTTCTTGTGTTTTATGTGGAAAATAGATCCATTTCCTCGTATCCTGATTCCTCACACGTATTGTAATGTTGTTGCCTCTTAAAGGGGAATAAATAAATAAACATTATTATTTCCATAGTTATTAAATTTAATTTAGTGGTTAACTTTTCCAGGATATAAATTATTAGATTCATTTTTATTAATTAAATATTTTTTATGGTGTTCATCCCTCCAACTAGATAATTAAAAACTCATTTAATCATATTTGATTAGTTAATATTTTAATCAATTCAATTAAAAATATAATTTAAATAGATTCTAAGTTTTGTATTTTAAAAATTAACTCATTAGTGTCTATATGATTTAAAAGGTGTTTGTTATTGTAATAATAATTATTTTAAAAAATATTTTTTATTTGAAAATATATTAAAATAAATTTTTATTTTTAAAAATATAAACAAATCAAAATAATAAAAAAAAACATAAAATTTAATTTTAAATAAAAAATAATATTTAAAAACAAACATAATTATACTACAATATCAAACAACACCTTAATCTATTTTATTTTTAAAAAAAAATATAATTACCTGACATTTGAATTCTGATTTTGTAATATGCTAGCAAACACGTCAGTAAATATAAAATGTAATGAAAATTGTCACGTCGCTAGATCATCGATCAGTCTGGTAATTATATATAAATTGTTAATAAATTCAACCGATCAACTATTATTCTGATGATTTAAATTTTTTTTTTTTTTTAACCCGGGATGTCCGGGCCAGCTTATGCGCACCACAACTAATTTCCGGGCTCATTGAATATCCTGCAAGCCCAGTGAGCATGTAAGGCACCGCGGGGGTGACAGGCGTACACATAGAGGGTCGAACCCGGAACGGGAACGGAACAAGTCACACAATTGACCACAACAGCTAGATCTAAAGGATATGATGATTTAAATTCTTAATTCCATAGCTGATGGAAAACCAGCAAACTACAATACCAGACACCATGTTATAAACATGAATCGAGCAACATTTATCTTTATATATAATTAAAAAGATAAAAACATATATCTTCATAATCAAGAATTGGTTCGTAAGCTCTCGCGTGACACTGGAGAAACCATCGATCTGTTGTCTTACAAACATGCTTAGCAGCTGTCCTATTGAATTCAATGAAGTATACAGATTATTTCATTCTCCGTAGATTATTTTTTCACAGTTTTTTACGCTTTTAAAATAAAATAAAACGTGTGCCGTTTTACATACAGGACCAATATTTCAAGAGGGAGGAATATTATCTTCGTCTTGATTGATAGGAGGACAAGGGAAAGGTGGGAAGACTTTCAACAAAGATTCCTACCCTGGTTTGGAGATGTGCTGTCACTGGAAAAAATTGCACAAAAACAGTGCATATATTCTGATGATGCATTTATCATCAAGACAAATAAATTGTCTGGTGTTGCTGTGTTTTTTTTAAAAAAAATTAATATTTTTTCAGAGTTTTTTGAAAGGAAAAGACTCCCAGAGAGCTCGAAACAGCAGTATCCAGTATATATTTCCTTATTTCATGGATCACTGTTCGCAGCATCGCTGCCTAATATGGTTCAATCGGTAAGTAGATGTGTTCTATGCACTACAATCCATTATTTAAAGAATATAATTTCTGGTGAGAGTTCCAATTAACATCTTGTTAATATTTATAGGTTCCTGCGTCAAAAATCCACTCGAAAATATCCTTGTCGTCAACAAAGGGGGATCTCAAGGGAAATGCTTACGGGCGGCCTATGAATGAACGATCAAATTTCTTGTTTACAACGCTTCACGGCCATGTACTTTCATGTTTATATTTCCCAGGCTGTTACAGTGGACATGTATACTTCAATGGTGGAGCAAGAGGGTTGACTTTTGTCACTCGTTTCTCCTTTCAAGAGACTTTTTCTAGATCCGCCATCGCATGCATGATCTAGCTAGAACTACACTAAACATGTCCATTCTTCTTCTTTTTTTTTAGTTTAATGTGGGTGTCCGGGTCGAGCATCTCGACTAATCTCACGGGCTCTAAAGTTAACGATTATGTAAGCTTTCAATGGCTATCATATAAACAACCTAGGGCTCGAACCTGAGATTACAGAAAAAACAAATCTTTTAATCCCAAACTCTTATCACTGGACCACCACCTAAATGGTTATGTCCATTCTTCTTTATTAAGCTAACATGGGTGCTTAAAACACTCCACAGATCCTGCAGTGGCGCTGTTTGACAGGTATATATGACCCCAAAATCCCTCCCAGCTAGCATCAACCCCACAGCAAAGGCAATATCAGTAGAGTGGGGGTTACCTTGCAGGTAGGGCAACATGGGGGGCCATTTTTAAAGTTATCTGGATAGGCAGCCATTTAAATTAAAGAGGAAAAGGTTTCGTGAAAGCTGTAGACATCAATGTGTCACATTATTGGACCTCATTTACCCTACTTGTCCATTAATACATCATTATCAAACCTCATAAAGACGCTATTGGGTGCCAGCTTCAGGGGTAGAATATTAAGTTCTCTTTTACTTGTTAAAATGATGAACACTTCCTCCACTGCTATGCTTTAACACACCCTAATCACGGCTCCAGTTCAAGATGCTAGTTCAAACTTCAAACAGGCTGGCTTGCGTTAATATATGGGCTTGAACTTCACGCACCCGTTCATCCAAAGGTCCCTGTGATCAATTATTATACTAACACCAGAAAAAAAAAAAGAAAAAAAAAAAATATATTTACTACTTGCAGACCGTGTGATAATTAAGGTAATCTCCTCTCTTTTTCTCCCAGATAATCTCTTCTTGATCAGTAGTTCATTGTTTTTAAATTGATGTGTTTATAAGGAATATGTTCGACCAATGGAAACAGGTAGCTGTCTTTGGAGATCAAACGAAAAGCAAGAAAAAGCCAAGTACGTGGGAAAAGTTAAAGACCGGAGGCATTCCAATATCCACTGGCGCCAAATTACTTAGGCTGCAAGTTCTCGACGCCGTGTGCAATATATGTCCCAGAATACACACTCTGTGGTCTCCGTTCAGGTCCACATGTTTTAACAGAGACAATAAAGAGAGTTGGCAAGACACTGTAGAAATCATTATAAGTATAGATACAAGAGGCTATTTATTATGACAGTTGAATTCTGTTTTTGTTATTTGAATAAAAAATGGGATGCCTTGGTTTGGAGGGTAATTCGATTTTTTTCAATGACTAATTGGTTATTAAAGAAGTGTTGGGGGCTCTCTAAAATAGTAAAATAACTTGTTTATCCCATGACAAAAAAATAGATATGTTTAGGGTATTTTTGTTTTTTTATTCAGGACAATTATCATAAATCGGCTTTTTACATTGGTATTTTTGTTGTTTCTAAAATCATGAAGGGTATTTTAGATTTTTTTCATGTTATAATTATATTTTTGATCTAAAAGTTGTAAATGCATTTTCCTCACCCATCCATGTGTGGGAGCGTATGTGTCTTTTGAGCGATACATGCAATGCTTTTTAGTAGTTAAATTTATTATTTTGTTGTGCCATATGAAACGTCATCTCACCCTTTTTCTTTCTTGTGTGGTGCATGATGGTAATTAATGAATTATTTGTTGTGAATGGTTTTTTTTCTTCATTATTTTCTCTCTCTTTCAAATAAAGTGCATGTCTATTCTTTTTTTTGTTTTCAATTTCAATCCTGATGTTTTTTGTTGTTTATTTTTGTCCCTGATTGTTTTAGAAAAGTTTTTAATGCTTTCAATTTAGTCCTTAAATTATAATTAGTCATGTATTATTTTTTTGTTCAACTCGTATCTTTTTTTTATTTCTAATTTTTTTTCTTGACTTTTTCGTTTTAATTATAATTTTTTGTGAATGATTTTTTTTCTCGATTTCATCTTTCGACACTTGATTTATTAAAAATTGAGCTTTATGATTTTTCTATTTGCCATGCTTTCGAGTTTTAAAAGTTGATATGGCTAGGGATTTTTTTTCTTGTTTTTTTTTATAATTTTATCATTCTACATTGTTTTTTTTTTAAGATTGGTTTTAAATCTTTAATTTTTTTTTTACTGGTTTATCCTGGTTTCATGACTTGAATCATATGTTTTGCAAATCTTTTTTAATAGAGTTTTTTTTCTAATGTTTTGTATTTAATTTTTGAAGATTTTGTTTTTTATTTTATACAAATAAGCTTTATTTTATAAAAAAATATTTATCTTGAAATAATATTTTTGATATGTTCAAACTTACATGGTATTTTTTTATTCCTTTTATTTTATTCACTTAGATTTACTTCTGTTACTTTTTTTTTTTTCAATAAATAAATTTAGTAGAGACAAACATGTATGATATTAAATATCTTAATTTACATTTATCTTTTAATTATTCTATTTTATCTTTTAGTTATGAGTAACGGTTTTTTTATTTATCTACACATGTCTAAATAAGCTTTTTGATGTACACTTTGATTATTTCATGTAAAAAAAAACCATATTGAAATAGCTTGTACATATAATTTTTTTAATAAAATAAATTATAACCCGGCAGTGCACATGCGGGTCAAATAATTAATGTGTGCAAGCATGCACACACATGTATATGTTTCACAACACAATTTTCTAGGGTCCATTTTTTATTGCAATAGATTTTATTTTTAAAAATATTTTTTAAATTATTCATCATTTAAAAAATATTGTATGTTTTTCAATTATTTTAATATATCAATATTAAAAAATATATTATTTTAATTTATTTTTAATAAAAAATATCATACACCAAGTTATCAACACGCTAATTGCCTTGACATCAAATTTAAAACAGTGGTCCTGAAACACTTTTTCCGAGATATGAAATGGATTCTTGAAATAGTCGTGGAATTTTGAATATCACACATAAAATTTCTTTTAATCATCAATACGCGATTGAATGAGCTACAATATATCTGGATTTTTTTTTTTAAAAAAAATAAGATTATTTCTCCCTGCATGCTAGTACGAATGTTTCAAACATCATCTCCGGACAGATGTTCTACAGAGACATTTGTCTTTACTTTTAACACCCATTGACCAGGCCATCAAAGAAGAGAAGTGGATAAACATGGGATTTCCGGTCCGGGCTCTACAGAGCACTAAAAATGTCCGGACCGGGAAGGACAATACAGGTCAAACAACATGGTAGACGTGGCACAGATGTGGTGTGCTAGCAGCTAGCTCATAGTGTAGGTAAGGCCAAGGAAGGAATCGCGGCCAATGGGAACCGCCACTGCTATGGAACACAAGCCCATGTGACACTATTGGAGAGATGGCAAGGACATTGCATGTGCTTACGATATGAATATATTTATATGCTAGTACCGTCGATGTGATGCTTATAATAAGTGTTGAGAGTATTTTTTTAAATATTTTATATTTAAAATAAATTAAAATACTATATATTTTCTTAAATTATAAATATTAACGTATTAAAATAATTTGAAAATAAAAAATATTAATTTAAAATAAAAAAATAAAAAAATTAAACTTTTTTTAAAATATTTTTAAGCATAAAAATAAACAGAATCAATAAATACACAATGTGTAAAGGGTATAGACCATGGGTAATTGGTTTATTTAGTTTGATTTCTGTTTTTTATTTTTATGTTCAAAGTAAAACTTTCCTGATTTTATTGTTTTTAATTTTTTTTTATTGAAAAAAATCAAAGGAAATGAAAAGGAAAGTCGACTTTTCCAATCATTTCAGTTTTTAAACCAAACTATCGAGCCTAACAAATTGAATTTCAAATCAATCAAACCGAACGAAGTAAGACTATGGAGATTCAATTTGGTTTCTTAGATCTAAACTAAGGTTACTTGGTGCATATTTGTTTTTGCGGCAGAAATAATGTCTTTAAAAAAGTTGATTTTTATTTTTATTTTTATTTTTTTGAATTATTTTAATATACTAATATTAAAAATAAATTTTAGAATAAAAAAACATATACTACTTTAAAATATTTCTAAATAGCCATGGAGGCAATTAGCTGTTGTTGTAAGCAAATACAGAAGTTTACCCGCCATCTTCTCTCCTTCATGAAAACCATGGGTGGCAATTAGTGGAATGTGATATTTAGAGGGATCTAAGATCTTTTAATATGAGAGAAGATTTGGTGTCTGATCGGACAAAATGAGGCAAACAAATTTTTATATCCGATCCCAACTGGTCTGACATTGTAACAATTGGTTGTTGTTATAGTTGGCAATCAATCAGTACACCCAACTAAATCTATCTACTTAATTATTTTTGTGGGGATGCCTGACTGAGATTGTAGAGCTTAATGGTAATAATAATTCTTTACTTTAAACCATCTGCGATAATATATAATAAGAAAATTACTGCTAAAGGAAAAACAGAAAGAAAAAATAATTACGGTCACTTTTGAGAATAATAATAGTTGTTTTTTAAAAAAAAATATTAAAAAATAAATTAAAATAATATTTTTTTTTATTTTTTAGAAATTATTTGTAACATTAATATATCAAAACATTTTTAAAATAAAATTAAAAAATATCTTACAACCCAAAGACTCATCTGGTCTATGCTATCGAGCTATATCCGAGTCCTTAATAGCGTAAAATATTCAGAAAATGCAATTATATTCACGCTCCTTGCTGCTGCATTCATACGAGTTTCGTTTCATACCATTCTTTTTTTACCCGCTGTTTAATCTCTCGATCTATTATTTCGTAAGTCAATTGCTATCTGTCTCGATAATGGCAAAGACAAAAAAAAATAAAAATCTTTGATCAGTAGGGCCTATGCAGATGGAAGCAAACATAAATTTGATGGAAGCAAAAATATTTATCGTGTTAAGAGAAATCTAACACAATTTTACTCACTTATTTCATAAAAGAAAAGGTACAAACTTTAATAAAATCTTATATTCTGTGCAACGAAACATGTTTCAAACATAATTTGATGTTTCCTAGATGATCTTAGACCAGATCAAGAATCTCTAAAAGAACGGAGAGTCAATCAAGGGAGAAATTGCTTGGACATTGAACCGAGGATTGGTGTGTAAATTAGACAGGAGAGTCAATGTCTAAAAGTCCTACTTTAGACCACACAGTAAAACGCAAGCGGATGAAGTTATATTGAGTTTTTGTTTAACAAATAATTCCTGGATTTGAACACCAACGTTTCTCGAAAAGCGTCTGCAGACAGAGGCGGAGCCAGGGTGAATTTACTGGGAGTCGATGTCAAAAACATGCAAGGGTATAAATAAAAACGAAGGGAAAGAGATGGGGCCAGAGTGTATTAAGTAAAACTGTGTGTGTGTGTGGGAAGAAGCTAAGTGAAACGGGGCATGAGGCCCAGTGACAAATTAATATTAATAAATGCTCTCTTCGCAGGTTTTTCAGCAAATGAAGCGTATGAGGTCTAATGATATTTTTCTTCCAGATAAATTGAAAGAATACCGAAAGCCTAAATTCATTTCAACAAGTTACAAGTAGGTTCTCATGTTGAGAGGGAACACAATTTTCTTAATCCTGGCTGATGTGTGGTTACTGCCTGGCCTATGATTGATAATTTTTGATGAGTTGAATCATGTTTGCATAATAATTCTTCTCTCCTAGTAGCTCGCTTCTGTTTGGTCTTGGGATGCAATGCTGGATCTATGATTTTTGTATTTTGTTAGCAAGCGGGTTCGGAATGGCCTGGCTTCTCTTTTTTGATATATTGTTGTGGCTGGATTTTTTAACGTTGCATGGCTTTTTTGTTAGTTAACTTCAGTACCTGTTCTAGTTATAGGTTTCTTAATTAACTAATTTTGTTTATATTTTTATGTTAAGAGATCTTGTTTTCCTCTCCCGCTTTGTATTGTAATATGTATGTGTTAGCTTAATTTGCTTTTCTTGGGAAGATATTTACTTGGGTCTTTCATGCTTGTATATGTGATTTGGTGGCTTCTCGGCTCTGTTTCTTTTTTATCTCTATATATACTCACATTTGATAATATATATATATATATATATAGGTTCTCATGCTGGGATTCAAGGGTGATATTTTGACAGTACGGCCAAAACATTATTTGTTTAAAAAATTAAAAAAGAATTGTTTGAAATTAATTATTTTTGTATATTTTAATTGTTTTAATATATTTATATCAAAATAAAAATATTATTTTAATATATTTTAAATAAAAAACACTTTAAGATATAATATTTACCATACTAACAAAAATACATAAAATAGTTTTTATCTATGTGTTCAAACAGACCCTTGGATCCATAAGATCGGTTTCCATCCATGTGTGTCTTTCCGTTTTAAAAACCAATAGGAACATGGGCTGGGTTTTCATGTAGGATGACCTTATTGAACTGTTTCAAGCTTCTGATAATGCCCCAACCTTTTCCGGGGGTGTGTTGAATAGTACGAATATTTTTTGAAAATAATTTTTATTTTAAAATATATTTAAATAATATTTTTTAATTTTTAATATTAACATATAAGAATAACTAAAATATATTAATTTAATAATTTTTAAATAATAAACAATTTAAAAAACTTAGATTTTAAAAAATTCAGAGATTTAGTTAATTGCATTAAAACTTAAAAAATGGAAAAGTAATTTACCAAAGCACCTCGTCTTATCTCATCTTATGAGGTCAGTCTCCAGTGGAGTTTTTAGTTTTTCCGCAAGAAATAATAAAGAATATTGAATAAAAGTGAAATGACGTGGCACCAGAAGCCAACGGAACCCCTTCACTTCAAGTCACTTCAAGTTGAGTGAAACAGAGTGCACTTCTAACCACAGCTTGCATGTGACCACCTGTCATGTCATTCATGTGTACCATGTAACTCTTAATTCAAAAAAGCTAGCTATTTTGTTTTATCGTGGATCGGGTATTTTTTTATTTTAAAAAAAAACTATACAAGCCTTTACAGCCCTTTGTTTTACGAAAAAGAACTGAAAAATAAAAAAAATTTATGCATGAATTTAATTAATTAAAAATTATATGTATTGATAAATAAAAAAATATCAATGCTATTATTTGAATTGTCTTGCTATGGGTTGAGTAATTCTTCTTCTAGCATAAAAAAATAAATATATAGGTATTATTAATATATTTTTTATATCAAATAAAAAATATAATTATAAATCAAAAGTTGATATCTCTATATAATAAAATAATATGAAGATCATATAAATTAATATAAATATATAAAATTTTAAATTAATATTTTAACATTATAAAAAAAATAAGCATGTTGTAATTCTAAAATAACATTATAATAAAATATTATTTACTTTTAGTTTTGTATAGTAATTTTTCAAAACAAAGTGCAAAGAAAAAAATTATAAAATAACAAAGATAAAAACAAAAGGAATGGTATGAATAGGTTAAGTATAAAGTGATAAATAATTCAAATGTAAAAAGTAAAAAATAAAAAATAATATTTTTTTTGAAAAAAAGTGTAAAAAAAGGAAAAGCTGAAATAAAATTGCAAAAAATTAAAGATAATAAAAAAATAATGATAAGTAAGAAATTTTAAGAAAAATGATCAAATCAAAAACACAATATATGATAAAAAAAATTGAGCATCAAGAGTTTTTCAACACATTTTTTCACATTAAAAAATAATAAATATAAATTAAAAAACTTATACATGCATCAAATCAAATAAATAACAAATCAATTTGTAAATAGATTTCTTGAAAAAGTCATGAATGATAAAATAAAAATATAATTCAAAACACTTGAGAAAGCTCAAATGAATGTAGATTAAAATATTTAATATCACAATATTTATTATTTACTTAGTCATGTCTAATAAATTTATTTATTAAAATTAATTTGTAATAGAAATAAATGCACACAAAATTTATTGAATAAAATAAAAAAATACTATGCAATGTTGTATTTATTAAAAATAATATAAAAAAATATACACGCTAAATCTATATAAAATATAAAAAAACATTCTTGATGAATTATACTAAAAAAAACCACAGTGGATTATTTAAAAAAAACTAAATAAAATAAAAAAAATAATAAAAACAGGTATTAACTAAAACATATATTTAGAAATTATTGTATTAAAAACATAAAAAATATTGAAAAATCATTTTTTAAAAAATTGAATGAGGTAGATGTTGCTAAACCTAGAGAACCAGTTTATCTTTGGAGCAACGTAATTTTTTTTTATATTTGTTTTATTATTTTAATACAATAATTTCAAAATTAAATCTAATAAAATAAAAAAATATATTATTTTAAAATATATTATTTTAATATATATATATATATATATATATATATATATATATATATATATATATAGTTTGTAAAAAAACAACAACAATTAAAATGTAAAACAATAGCTTCTTGTTAAGTTCAATTCATTTGAAAATATACTAATTTTAAAAAATAAAATTGTAAAAATTAAAAATATTATTTTAATATATTTTTAAATTAAAAATATTAAAAAAACAACAAAATATAAAACAATAGCTTGGTGTTAAATTCAATTCATTTGAAATATGAACATTAACTTACTGGGACGGGACCCAGTGGTTCACAAGCTGAACCTTTGCCACGTGGTTTCATTATACACGTTTAAGAAATTAGTCCTACTTGATGGACACCGCAAAGGCGATCCACCAGCACCCCATTCGCCACTTCCAGGCTTTCAGCTCCCGTGGACATGAAAGAAAACTCTCAAGTTTTAACATTAGTTTCTTCAAATCCTAAACAATAACAATATTTGTGGAGATCGGCTTTTTTTTTCATATGAAAAAAATAAAATAAAAAATACCTGTGGATGGAGGGATAATTAATGCATTTTTTGTATGGGCTTGCATGAAAAAGGGGTAAATTGTGTAAGGACCAAGGGATAAATAATGAAAATTAATTTTTGGCACCTAGTTCTCGAGAAATTTTCCCATTGAAAATTTATGCAGCCTTGAAATTTAGAGGCCAGAAAATAAGTTTCACATTAAATTCTGGAATAAAAAACTCAGTTTCAATATCAAGTGACAAACACACGCTGCTTTGATATACATTAAAAAAAATTAAGAGTGGATTAGAAAAATTGAGAAAAAAATATTCGTTTATGAAACTTTAAATTGATCGAGTTAATTAATTATATTTTATTTTATTTCCAGAGGAATCAACTAGAAAAGTTTTTTTTTTTAAGTCTTTTAAATGGATCTCAGCGTTATGTGTATAGTCACAAGACTTTACTCGATAATTCAATCCAACAACTTAACTGACTTAGGATTTGGTCTCGGCGGAGCAGTGGAAATTTTCCGACCACTCCGTCCACCCATTTCTAGACGCGTTGACAGGAAAAATCCACAAATGCTCGGCGAGTTATTTTAGCCTAAAACAAAAACCCCTTGACGGTAGACAAGAACCCTCGAAAGAGGTCGACCTAGATATCTTCTTCACTCCTAGTGGGAGAAGGAGGAGGAAGGAGAGGGCGACGAGGCCACCGGCACCCGATCCCTATACTGGACAAGGAGAGTACAAGGAGGGCTTGACCACATATGAGAAGATTTTCAAAGCAAATTCTGCAAAAAATAAAAACATGAACATCTTTATTCCCTTTTAATCTCCAAAACGTATTTTAATATTGTTTGTCTACAAAAAGATTTGAACTCAAGAAATCTTCCGGTTGAGCCACAGTTACTTGTCTCAGAAACTCTATATTTACATGGCTTCAAATTCCGTAAGAAGAAGCCAAAACCACGTACCAGCGCCCTTAAAAAATAAGCCTCCATAAGAGGAACCATTGCACCACCCACCCACACACACACACACAGTGATCATTGCTGCTCATATACTAGGGCACCAAGTCAGCCATCTTTAATATAGGTCAACGGAAAATGAATCCATTGGCAATAAAAAACACAAGCCGCGGACCGCCTAGCTGAGTTTGGCTAGATAGCTAGGTCAAATTTACGGTGACTTAAAGTCAGTACGATGCATTATGCCAAATTTGATAATGCTTTCAAGTTCGATACCAGTACATCGACTCAACTTCAAGTAGAGCTAGCCAACTGGCTAGCATGCATTGAATATATTTATAGGCAAAGGAATTCAGACTGGCATCAGAGTGAGAATATATATCCAAATTCTTCTTATTCCCCTAAACTATGAACAAAGCAGATTAGTGTCACAAAAATATTGCAACTTCAAAAAACAAAAACAGAAAACCATATTCATTTCATGGGGTAATCTAGTCAAACTATTATTCTTAACACAAAATCGAATACTAAGAGATAAAGTAGATAGTAAATTTTTTTGTTAAGAGGTAAATAAGCAGTGGAAAAAAACTGGTCAGGCCTCTATGTGTATATAACAAGCTTTTTAGGAGAAACTTAGAATTTTTTCCTTATTCAACAGCAAGGAATACCTTTATCTTTCAAACAAGATTAAATCTTGTATTTAAATGATTGTAAAACACACATTTCACATCACTATAGTAAATTCAAAATCTTCTCTCTCGAATTTTCAACTTCAAAAAAACAAAAAAGAAGAAGAAACATATATGTATTTTCACAACAAAGAGATCAATTTCTCGAGGCTGTAACTTGACCATGAAATATTTTTAAGATCATGGACTGAACCGAAGGAGGTCATGCTCATTTCAGACACCATAATTTATCACATACCAGCCCTATAAAAATTGATATCTTAGCTTCCACTCTAATTAATCCGTGGTAGGTGCAAAGTGGTTCCCATAATTTACATGTCACGCAATTACAACAGCAATCTAGACCTCCATTTACCAGCAACCATTCTCCATATAAATTACCCACTATTAAGCTACCCCCAAACACGAGATGATCGAATAATTCTACTAAGCTAGATGTTTTAGGGCTAGGAAATCAGTAAAATTAACACCGGACAAAATCAAGCCTTGCTAAATTCTAAAACAAACGCTACTCTATCCCATCAAGAGGGTTGAAGAAGGGAGGGACGTTTTTATGGAATTTTTGTCTAAATCCTTGAAGATAATTGAGATAATCTATATAATTTTACATAATAGCGACGGTGATCAAAATCTTTTGACTCGTAAAGTTCCCCGGATGCGTATGTGCAAAGCCGAGAGAAATGCTGATCAAATCCATGGACATGGCAAAAACATGGAATTGTCAATTTATACGACATGGAGTTGATTAATGCCTAAAGTCATGACAATAAAAATAATTAAAAGATTATAATAGCACTAAAAAACCATTCATGCTTCATACATTTGCCTGTCAATCAACATTAAATGCAGCATTCTTTTTCAAAGATAGGTAATTCAACAGTATTAAAAGTGCATTAACTTCTTTTCACCTAAGATTATCAACAATTTTATTAATAATGCCCGTGTTTGGTTTTAATATATCATAATATTTAATAATGTACCAAAAGACATATACAAGAAAGAAGGAAAGTCCTTTCGCGGCCCGGCACCTTCTTACTATATATATATATATATATATATAGCCTCATGTAATCATATAGTACTATAAAACAGGCACACGGTATAACTACCCACATCTTGTCAACAATTAATATAAGTTTTCATGGCATCTAAAGATATTTCTTTAATCAAATTCTTATGCATCTTATCCTTTAACTTGTCCCTTGATCGGATTTAAGAACATCTTCAGGCAACCTAGCTCGTTGTAGGAACCCACATTAATTTTATTTTTTTTCTCAAGGTCAGGAGTATCTTCCAATCAATTTACGACTGATTTTTTTTTAGGGACCATAAGAACTCATCTAATACATTTTCTTAAGAAAAATTATTGTCTGGTCTCAAAATTCTAACCCAAAAAAATAAAATAATAATAAAAAAAGCTATCACGGAGGTTATACATAAATATAATAGCATGAAAATATAGATGTTCTATTGAAATCTAGAGAGGTAGCTATGAATCTATTGAAAAATCTAAGGAATATATTTGAGAAATCTATATAGAGTCGATTTGTGCCAATTATGGGTTTTGTCTTCCTAAATCAAATTGTCACAGCTAAATATAAAACCAATGCTTAGGGTCTGGTTGTTGGGTGTTATATTTTCCACCAAAGTAATTTTTAAAAGTATTTTTTATTTAAAGATATATTAATTTTTTTGACATCCACATATTAATTAAAATCATTTCAAAACACTAAAAAAACAAATAGCCTCAAGCATTGGTCCATAAAAAAATAAAAAAATTAACCCACCACAGAACTATCATTGGAAAGACGAAAATTTTCTAGGAGCTAGTACAAAGGTGAAGACATCAAAGATCAAGGAAATAAGCTAAAGACTTGGAAAATGGGGTCGGGGAAATTAGAAGAGAGCTGCAAAGAGGGAATGGAATCATAATAATGAGTCCATTTTGGGGAACACCCAGGATTGATATGACAGGATGGAGAAATGGGATGAGGATCTGTATGGCAAATGAGACTATGCATAGTATTTTGAAAAAATATTTTTTAATTATAAAAGAATAAATTTTTTATTTTTGATATTTGTATATTAAAAAAATATAAAAAATATTAATTAAATATTTCTCATGAAAAAACAACTCGAACATCAAAAATAAACACCCGATAAGACTCCATCCACGCTATATAACACAAGAAACGAGAGGTGAATAGCTTTTATTTTTTTTACTCCTCATAGCTAGTTCCCGCAACATGTATATGCTAATGTCCCTCTTCTACCTTTTTATTAGCGATGTAAAATCTGAATGCAGAAACTCCATTTTAAGCTTAAATTACCACTCCTGGCATCAAGTTTACAGGGTTGTCCTATATGATCTTCTTAACATATCCGTAAAAGTCTTGCAAACATGGCAAGGTGTGAGCAAAAGCAATAACAGGAAGCAGGAGGAAAAGCAAACACAAACAGAGTTATAGAATATAATACCATTTATATGTAAAAATACGTATATTATGAAGGCACTGCTTGACAAGCTGACACAATTCCTTTTTAGTGCCTGAATGATTTGCCAAAACGAGCATACCTAAATATTACTTGACAAATCTGACACGAACCTTTTTTATTGTCTGAATGATTTGCCAATACCTCAGTATTATTATAAAACCCTAAATAAAAGAGAAAAAGAAAGAAAAAAAGTGGAGAAAAGATACATAACTTGATTTCCAAATCAATTCCAGTAGTACTACTTGTCATAAAGCATCGTGTATGAAAATTGGATGCCGAGTCACAGACATATTTTACTAGCTACTACTCATGATCTCACTACTAATAGCTAGGAACCAAAATCCTTATATTATCCAACAATGCAATCTGACTACCTTAGCAATGGTTCCTTAAACCCAACATCCGATATTACATATGCGATGCAACAAATTAATTAACGACACAAAATGAAATACCCTTAGCTAGATGGGAAATTCATTACTCATAGCAAACATACTTTTAAGAGATCGTCATCAAGTTGTAATGAGTTATGTAATATACTCATTGATCTTTTTTCTTTTAAAATCCAAATTTCAAATAGCTAGATTACGACAGTAGCTTAATTTTTTCTTACTGATAATTCTCACTTGCACTAGGAGTACTCTCTGGTGGTGCTTGTGGTGGCATCAGTGAAGCAGGATTCTGCTGCTGTGGTGGTCTCTTTCTCTTCTTCTTCTCGTAGCTAATCCCTCTAGCTTTAGACTGCGAGTCCCTAACTTCACGTAGATAAAGCCTAACAGCACGAGCCCCAAAAGGGTTGTTCTCAGGCTTGCCTCCGTGCTCTTCAAAGGCAGCACGGAGACGGCCAATGAGTGCATCGAGGCTTCCCCAGGCCTGGCGGAGCGGGCATGGGCACGGTGCAGGCGGGTTCGGGTGGCCAAAGAAGGGGCAGAGTTGGGTGTGGACTTTGGTTTTTCCAAACTGATCAAGGTAACGCAAGAACTCGAGGACGTGGGCTCCACTGCACCGGGAGAGTGAGAGCGGGGGACGGTGGTTCCGGAGGTATTGCCCAAAGGTGTTCCAGTCTCGCCGCTTCTGGTTCTCATAGCGGCTGAGAGTGGTGGGGGAGGTGGTGGTGGCGAGGGAGGAGGAAGAGGAGGGGGAGGCCGTGTTGGTGGTGGCGAGGGGGAGTGTGATTATTGGGTTTGTTGTGGTACTGTTGAAATCTTGAACAGAGTCCATGTGTTTAATTTGGCTTAATTTCTAGGCAGCGTTAATCAAGGTCTTTACTAATAACTATCTTGAAGTACTGGAAAAGATGGTGTTTTTTTACTAGAAGATTTCAACAGGAACTTGATGATCCCATGAGAAATAGATATATGGATAGGTCCACATAGACTGAATTAAGGTATGGTACTGTTAATTCTCACTTCTCAGTGCAAGAAAGAGGTGTGAGATGTGGATGAAGGGGGCTTCAATAAGTGTTGTTGAGATATCAAGAAGATTGATAGCTTAAAAGGGGTTTGGTATGTCAAAGATGTACGAGCTTCGTATATCTAGGGTTCAAGAACGCCATGACTATGAAAACCACTACTCTCCATGAGAGAGCTAGGGAGGAAAGATAGTAGTTGTGAGATTTTGGAGGTGGAGAGGTGATAATATATAGGGTAAAAAAACAGCAGCTACTGATCTTCTTTAAGTGGTTTTGAGGATTCTTTTTTAATCTATTGTTTACCAATCCTAGAAACCTTATGAAAGGCTGATGATGATGGTAGGCTTTTGCTAACTTTGTAATCTGAAGACATCTGTGAATTTCAGCGGATATTTTTCCCTTAAAAGGGCGAAGCAAGTTCCAAACAACCTAGCCAAGCTAGTCCTACAGAGAGAGATGGGTGGGCGGTAAAAGAAAATGGGTAAGTGGGAGGAGCCCGTTTTAGGGCTTTTGTGGAAATGTAAAGAGGTTGACAGTGAAAGGCAGAGAAGGAGAGGGAAGAGAGAGATGGTGGGATGGAGACAGGAAAAAGGCACCGGGTTAAAAAAATATACAAAGGAATAACATGATTTTGTTTCTTCACACCCTTTTGTATTGATTGACAAGACCTTTTGCCAATGACCATATTGCCCTCCACTGATTTCTTTTCAGGAACATCTTGCATCTCAAATTTTCAAAATTGACAGCATGGGTCCTATATATATGTCAACTACAGTTGCTTAGCACAGTGCTTCTCCACTGTAGCAGTAAGATCAAGCTTTCTCCCGTCTTTCTTTTTTGAACAAACCTGCCTGAATCCCTCCTTGGACCTTGCAGCGTTGGTCGTGTGGCTTCGCTTAGCACCTCAAGCTAGGCTCTCTACGCACAGAACTGTCGGAGGGAGGGAGTTGTCTATCAGCATGCCACACCAGAAGAGATAGTTGCTGCAGTGCTGATTCCAGAAGGCGTTTGTTTTTGTGTTTGGACTTTGGAATGGTGTTTATATGTATTTGAGTTTAAAAAAATATTAAATTGTTGTCTTTTTAATGTTCTTTTAATAATTTTGATGTTTTAATTAAAAATATATTTACATCACAAAGCCATGGTGTCATTGACTATGTTTCTATACTTCAACATTTATTAATTTTCCACTTCTATTTCTATAGTTTGAAATTTTCTGTGTTACCCCTCGATATTTTAACAAGGGCTTGTTTTTTATATTTGGAACTATGTTTGGATGTATTTAGCTTAAAAATATTAAATTTATATTTTTTTAATATTTTTTGATAATTTTAATGTGTTAATATAAAAAATAATAAAATTTTAAAAAATATTTTTAAATCTTTTTAAATAAAAATTATTTTAAAAAATTTATACACCATGATACCAAACAAACAATATATGTGAATACAATGGTGATAGACATGGTGTCTTTGAGTAAACTATATATATTCTTATACTTCCAGATTTATTAATTTTCTACTTCTATTTCTATAGTTTAAAATTTTCCTGTGTTACCCCTGTTATCTTAACATGTTTAAATTTTATTTTTTACTACTAATTAACTAACTAAAAAAAGCTATTTTCTCTTCTTCTTTCTCTCTCTCTCTCTCACACACACAATATACATACATACATACATACATACATACATACATATTATAATATAATATGTTACAAAAACATGCGAAAACATTTTAAAAAAACTCAAACCCAAATTTGAAAAGTAAAAGTTTTAATGTTTAGAGATAGCATTGAAACTGTTAAAAAAAACTATGAAGATTAAAAAAAGAGAGAAATCCGAATAGAAGAGGGATGTTGATATAAAACTGAAGTTTTTTTTTTTAAAAAAAAATAACTGGGGTGGAAAGAAAAAAACTCATCACTAAACCAGGCATCTCCACGTGTATTAAAATTTGCTGCCTAGCTATGCGGTCTTGCTGGCTAGGCTGAGCATACTTCTGTAAATCTTTTAGCCATGTGCCTGTTTCCATCCTACCCCCCTTTTGTTGCGAGGGTAGAAAAGTAGAGAGTCACTAGCTTCTACAGTTCTGTGTCCAGACAAATCGATAGACAGACAAATTGTTAAAATTATTGATAAATACGTTTTCTGGTAAATAATTATATGTTATCTGTACCGTTTCCCTTTATAAAAAACTGAACGTGAACTCGCAATTTTTTTACCTTTAAAAAACAATGTACTTTGCTTGTGAAATTCCGTTCCTTTAATTAATTAATTGTATACATTAATTTCACATGAATGGTATTAAAAATTCAAAGAGGGATTGGATTTTACCTATAATTCTCACTCATTTTAATTTAAAACTGACTCCAGTCCTTCTACTCTTTCATAATTCTCAATGTTTTGATTTGAAGTTTTGATTTTTAATTTTAATTTTAATTTTTTTTTTCTATTATCTAAACACTAGATTAACAATAACTCATCCAACATTTCTCTTTTTAATCCTTTCACTCCACTCCCTTCATCATTTTTATTCATCTCTATATATTGACAAATATAAAGTTATGATTTTGCTTGAATATTTGATGTTCATAGATAACAATTATAAGATTTTAATAATTTAGTGTATTATGTTTTTTAATTGAAAATGTTCTAATTAAAATATCTTTTTTATTTTAACCATATGAGTTACGGCAACTTTATAAATATGGCATCATCATTACCCTGAACAGTCGCAAATAATATTAAAACCTTCAAAATCTATAATACATGTCAAGAAAATATTAGGATAACCTTAGTCAAGAACGAAAGCCGAGAGGGGGAGGAGATCTCCCAACAGTCATGACCTATCTAATCACATAAATTAAGACTTTAATTTCCAAGACCTAATAATTTAGATCATGAAAAAATGTTTAGAGCGACAATTGTTGGCCCGAGAAGTGAAGAGCTGCAGCCTTGTTTCACGGTCACTTGGCTCTGGCCTCCGAGGTAAACCGTACTTGCAATGTCAGGCGACCAAGAGAATTGCTAGCCAATCCTTGCAATCTATAATTGAATCATGGCCAGTTATATCTCAAGAACCTGTACTAATCTTAGATAAATTAAACTTAAACACATGGCCTAGAAGTATCATCGTATCTGGTTTTTCCTCCGTTTAGTTTGACGATGGGGGTTGGTTGTACCAAAAAGTGTTATTGTGTTTCTCGATAAATTATTAATTTACAGATTCAATGACTGGTTTGGGAGAGCCATGTACTTGTAATTTCCGTCATCCATCCGTCTATGATTTCTGTTTCTGGCAAATAATACGTTGAATCACTGTAGTATATGCTACTGCGCATGTTTTTGTGCACAGGGAAAGAGTAGTAGCTGGGTTCTAGTAGTGCTTTGTGTTATTCTAACAAATTTTTATTTCATGCTCGTGACTTTCTGATTTATATATATGGAGAGAGAGGTGTAGTTTGCATGCATCTTGTATATTTCATGTAACTTAAACATGAAATCTATAAAAAAAAAACACATAAAACTATTGTTAATTCTTGTGTTTTTTTTTTTTTTTTATGATTTTTAAGTTAATTCATATAACAGTCGACCCCACATATCGTATATTATTCATTTTAAGCTTTATTGTCATCGCGGTTTTGTTCTTGGTAACGCGAGTCAACATCTGAGCCTGACACTCCAAACCGTGTATAACATGTTGGCAACCAGAACTACTAATAAAGCCAGTTACCAAAGCCTTACCCGTTAATGTGGGATATTACAATCCATCCTCCTTAAAGGGCCCGACGACCCCATCGGCACAACCGGATAGCCAGTGAGGACGACTTTGATACCAAATGTAATAGTCCAACCCAACATGTCGTATATTGTTTGTTTTGGGCTTTACCGCCCCCATGATTTTGTTTTTGGTGACGCGAGCTCATTTCTGAGCCTAGCGCCCCAAAACACGTATAACATATTAGCAATCAGCACTGCTAATAAAACCAACTACCAAATTTTTATTCGTCGATGTGAGATATTACAATTTATTTTTTTATAAAAATCATAAAATGATTTTTTTATGGGAGTATGATCTTTAACATCTTTTATAGGTAATGTTTATCTATCATAAAGTTATAAAAGAACCCTTTAATATTTAAACATACAGAGCCACTTGGACTCCAGGAAAGAATCCCTCGAGAATATCATGCCACTATGTAAAGATAAATCAATATTGAAGGCAGGGATTACAATAAATATTCATGGAGTTTCCAGTGTATTTATAATCTATTTATTACTTATCAAATAAAAAAATTAGATATTAGTGCCCTATTCATTGAATTTCATATACTCATTACTCTAGTACTATTTATTATTTAACATAAAATAAATAAAAAATAATATATATCTTAGACTTGATTTGAATTAGGTTTGACAATATCCTTGGCATATTTATTATCCAACAAGTAAGATATTTATTATAAATCTATATATTTGGGTATTTTTGTATTTTTATTTAACTGAATCCTCATTTAATTTTTCTCTTTGTCAAATTTGACCTCCTATTCTTTTTATTCTTTTTTTGCTTTGCAAAATCGTTTAGATTGATATTTTCTTACCCGATTTTATTCTTTAACATTTAATTGACTTTAAATTAAGCTTCTTGGTCAAGCTTGTGTCTACAATTTTATGAGTTGAAGCTTTAGAAATCAACCCAGCTTCATGAGGTTTTTCCTATGATTGCCTTTTTTTTTTAAAAAAAAAAGCTAATGATATTTTGATTTTATTCTTCATATTTATTTAATTGGTGATTAGGCTTTATTTTTTTCTCTGTTTTCTATGACTTTTGTTTTATCCTCTGTTTTTAATTCAATTAGCTTATATTGGATCTTTTTATTTGTAATTCTTTTTAAAATTTATTTTAAAATAAATTTTATTTTTGAATTAAATATAATTAATTAATTGAATATAATCGAATGCTCATTTCATTTCATTTTATTCAATTTATTTTTCTAGGATGTTACTTTAGCTGCCCATGCAACTTCTAGTGCTTATTTTACAGTGTGAATATGGTTGTTTTTTAAATAACTTTTCGTGTCAAAATACATACCAATGATTTTTTTTATTTTTTAAAAATTATTTTTGATATCAGCACATCAAAATAATTTAAAAATACTAAAAACATATTAATTTGAAGTTAATAAAAACATAAAAAAATTTAAACTTTTTTAAAAATACTTTTAAAACACAGAAATAAACAACACTTTTATTTTGACACTTATCTCTTATTTTATTTCCATCATCTCTCTCCTTTTATTTTCCTATTTTTTTTTTATTATCAAACAAGCTCATCAATATCCTTTTATAATTTTTTGTCTCTTTAAACTCTTTTCATTATCATTTCTTTCTTTTTAGTTTTTTTTTTTACTTTACTCTACTTTCTCTCTTTTATATTTTTTCTCTTATTTCTTTCCATGTTTTTTTATTATTAATTTTTATGTTGATAAATACCGTAGTTAACTATTTTTTATATGTTGTAGTTATCTTATTTGTGTGTTGTTATCCTTTTCTTTTTTTTTTTAATTTTGTTGTTGTTATTGTTATGTTGTTTAAGATTATGTGATGATAAAAAAAATATTTTTTTTTATTAAAAGATGTGCGATTTTTTATAGTTTTTTTTGTTTATAATTATGCAGGCTTGTTTGGTTTTTTGAATTGTTTTTGATAACGTGAAATTGATTTTTTTTTAATTCTTTTTATAGAATCTAAATGAAAGAAGTATATAATTTAATTTGTATCTATACAGGAAAATATAATATTTTTTATTTATTTTTAAATACTTTTTTTATTTAATTCAAATCTTGTATATTTTCTAATAATTTATAGTTTAATTACAAAAAGAATATATCCCGAAAACATATTTTAAAAATACTTTTTTTCCAAAAAAAGTAATCATTAATTAGATTCTTTTTTCATCAATAATTTTTTTCCAAGGTAATTATTGGCGGATCAATAGGATATTTTGTTAGAAATAATGGGTTTTCTGACATTATCACACAAGAGCATCCCCATCTATTTTGTAGATCCCGACAACCTTTGCCAACTGATAAACCTCTTGTAACACAATCGATTAGCTTCCATATATAATCTTTTTTTCACCTCTGCACGTGACCTATCATGTTATCACTAACATCTTTACTCTAAACAATATCTTTTCTCAAATTTCCCTCTTATATGCCCCTTTGGTTTTGTTTGTCGTAGCCAATAGGTGAAATGGTCAAAATTGGCTGATTTAATTGTAATATGATATTGTAGCTAAATATATAGAAAATAATTCTAATTTAATAAACTCTGGATGTTAATGGTTTTTGAGTAATTAAATATATTCTGAAAAATAAACTAGATATTCCTGATTATACTAGTTCTATATATAAGACCTGATCTTTATAGAAAAAATAAATAAATTAAATTTAGTGTATGTTTAATATTATGGTAGTTTTCGTGACTACGGTTTGAAAATGCAAGTTTAAAAAAATTATAAATTATAGCTTTTATTTTAATCAAGATTACAAAAGAGAGTTTTTAGTAGAATTTATATAAAATTATGGTGTGTGTTGATTAACTAAACACTTTTAAAATCATGGTTGAAATGAAATGCAATTTTAACAACACCATACTACATTCTTAAACAAACTTTTAATTTAAACATGAAAACAACCTTAGCTAGTTATAACAAGCTAACGTTATATAGAACCGGGTCTATAAAATATAATTGTAAAATTTCAACAAAATCCAATAATTATATATGTTTTTATCACTAAACTTATTTCACATGTTCAAACTTTTTTTTTAAGGTTTGGATTTGTGAATATCAATATCAACTATAAATATATCTAGATCATTCCACATAAAATGATATACCTCCTACAATCTTGTTTTGAAAAGTTTGATTATGGCTACCTGAGAGCTCGTTAGATATTATAATAAAAATTGTTTTTTAAAATATGTTTTCCTTGAAAAATAATATTTTATTTAAAAAATAAAATTAAAATAATTTTAATATCAACACATCAAAAGAATATAAAAAAATAAAAAAATTAATTTAAAACAGATAAAAAAATATTTTTTTTAAAAAATACTTTTAAAATAAAAAAAGAAAAGCAGTTGCGTAAGAATAAGAAATTCCTTGTAGATTCCTCCATAATGGTTCAAGAACTAGCAATGTCACGTGATATAATCCCTCTTTTTGTCTCCAAATATAGTTTTCACTAACAAACCTTACAAAAACATAGCTTAACAAGATAGCACTATTTGAAATGATATACCTCCTACAATCCTGTTTTGAAAAGTCCGACTGTGGCCAGCTGATAGATTGTGATGGTAATTACCTTTTAAAATATTATTTATTAAAAAATATATAGAAGCAATATTATTTTTTAAAATTTATTTTAAATCAAAATAGTTTGAAAACATATTAAAAAATTTAATTTGAAAAATTAAAAAAAAAAATTTAACACTTTTAAATTACAAAAAAATTTATTTTGATATATTTTTAAATAAAAAATATTTTAAAAAATAATCACAACATCATTTCAAAATATGATCTAATAAATTCCCTGCACTGTGAGGTTCCGTGGGTCAAGAACCAGCAAGGTCACATGAGATGATCCCTCTTTTTGTCTCCAAATACAGTTCTCATCCACAAAACTTACAAAAACATATATAGTTTAACAAGATAGCACTGTTTACTAATGGAAAGCATAATTCAATTAACGAGTGGCGATAGTTGATTGGAAGCATGCGATTATCTTCTAAGACTTGTTATCAGAGACACAGATCAACATAAGAGAGGAGAAAAAAGTTGTTAAGGTCACATAAGTAAATTAAAAAGATGTCGACAGCATTTAGGTGAGGACACAAAAAAAAGCCTACATGCTTTGTGGAGTTGGAGTGTGGAATCAAACTCAGTAACTTGCAATTGAATAAAACAAGAATCCGTATTCGCTGTTTCTTTCTCTTTTTTCTAAAGAAACCGGAGGAATATCTTGGATTATATGCTAACAAATCTCTTAATCATCGGTTTTATTCCATGTTTCTGTACTAAGATGGTCTAATTAGTCCCTCAAGTACTCTAGCATCTACCTTTGATTTTTCTGTGCTGTGAGACAACTGAAATGAAGGACTATTAGCGGGCAGAGTGACTCCGCTAATTGACACTTGGATTTAAGCCGTCTCCCTTTCCCCCTTTTTTGTTTTTTTATTTTTTTAAAATTTGATGCCTAATTGCTAGGCTAACTTGCTAGTACTCTAGTAAATTTCTTTTCTTTTTCCTTAAGAAAAGCGAAGCACCATTAAGACATAGGGTTGGTTTCGGTATTTTCCATCAAGATGAGTCACGATCTGTGTATTTGAAATGTGTACGTAATATGCAATAATGGCGAAGCACGTATACTTGAAGGAATAATTCTTAACATTATCTTGTAAGTAACTATAGGGTTTCTTTGATGCAGAACACACACACACACTCAGTTCACGAAGAATACGTGCGCGCGCGTATGAGAGAGTCATTTGTCCGATTATTTGTGAAAATCCTAGTTGTGTAGACTTCAGTTCACATTATAATTTCTCACATGCTAAACCCATTTTACCAAAAAGGGAGGAGAAAATTTAAAAAAAAAAGGGAGGAGAAAATCTACCTGCCATGCGCTTGCGGGATGGTCAAATGTCAGCAGTGCATCCGCCATGGCTGATACTGAAAAGGGCAATGAAGCCTGCACATGCAAAATGAGAATTGTGCCATCCCACTACCTTTACAAAATGTATACAAGACACGCACTAAAAAGGAAGACCTGGAAAGTAAAATTACTAATATACCAACACTCAAGTTCAATCCCTAAATTTCTCATAACTAATGTACTAAAACACAATGTGCTTTTACCGTTCATCGAACAGTAACAGTGAATTGTGTTTCTGTTCCCCGAATTGGTTCTTTTAGTTTCAGATACAATCCATTTTAGTTCCTCTATTTTTCATATTTTCCATTATAATCCTTGGATTTTCATTACTTGTTCCATGTTATTTTAGTTAAACTCCATTATAGTCAATATAACTGTGATATTTTTCATATTTACTCCTCGTGGTTCAAGTAAAGTCCATTTCTAGTCCCTTAACTTTTCATATTCTCATTATTTGGTCCCTTTAGTTTTGGGTATTTACATCTCAATCCTAAACTTTATTTCCCTCACACTTACAAGTCTCTATAAGTTCAGAAAGGAGAGAAAATCGCTAGAAAAAAGAAAAAGAAAAAAAGCTTTGGATCGGTTTCATTTCAGAATTGGTGTTAACGGCCTCATCCTGGTAAAAAAAGTTCAATACAGGCGAAATTGATCTTTCATCATGCCAACAAAAAAAATGTATCGGGTTTCAATTTTTTTTAATTCAATTTGATATTGCATTTTTAGATTGATTAGATGATTTTTTATATTAGAAATAGAGTTATTAAGCTCCATTTGATTTTTTTTGTAGGTGTTTTTAGGTTAAAATATGTTCAGTTTTGAGGTATAAAAACTCGAATCCCAAAATCCCAAAAAATTTCCTGAAACCTGTACATTTGTTTTATGTTTAAAAATCGAGTCCTCCACAAGACAGCGTGTACAGACAAACTAATAAGAATCTAAAACACCTTGAAAGAAAAAGGAAGGAGAGGATGCCACACATATGAACAGTTTTTACTAAATGAAGTTTACTTTTTTACTTAAGCTTACATTTGCAACCATCAAATAACTAACATCACATCATTTTCAATTAGATAAACAGCACAGCACCTCTCACAATTCACAAATTGACATGCAAGTTAAGGCACGGATATTTGCAGGACATGTTGGATGGCGCAAACAACACATGATCCGCTAATTTCTCATCCCTTCGCACACGAAACACCAACCCAACCTGATCTTTCTTAAATTTCTCCAAGTTATTTACCATCTAATGGTGATTACACACAAAAATTGGAGTGTAAATTGCCAGATACTTTAATTGGGAAAGATGGTTAAGGACATTCACGGGGAAAAATAGTTAAAGATCAAAGATTTGCAAGCTCCATTAAGGAGGAACCCGATGAGGCTAGCTGATAAACCACTTCTGAAGCAAATGCATGTACATTGATTTAGCACGAACAAGTTATTTTCATAAAGGATAACCTTGAAAATTGCAAGATACTTTGGATCCCTTTTATGCAGTTCATATATGACTTAAATATACAAGCATATTATGCATACAAATAAACTATACACAAAGGCTCATATAAATACCCAAACATGGTCTTAACAATAACCAGCTTCAGCTTTATTTCACAAGTACACGAGTTGAATGTTCCAAGAAGTTACTAACCCATAAACAAGGTGATCCAGCTGCTGCTACTGCAACTCAAGTTGTCAATTCCCTTGCGCTGCCAAACTTACCTGCAGAAATGGTTGCCACCCATTTAGCGTTTTCTGTTTCTTGTAAATTTTACTTCTTTTCATGATCATACATTCAAATTGATAAGCAGATCAACAGAGTCCCATGTTTTTTCACAGTATATCACTTGACTCCCAAAAGGTTCATGCTTGTGTCCAGCTATTCTCAATAAAAATCCTACCCACTCTCTAATAGTTTCATATAATTCAGATATTGAGAAAATAGTTCTAATTTCCAATATAAGTTAATCTGAAATGTTGCAAGCATGGGATCTACATCAGTGGAAGGACAACGGTTACTCCAAAAATAGGGAATTCGAGTGATGCTACAGAAGGCACAAACACAAAGGCTTGTTCAAATAATTCACAAAAAAGGTTACAGCTATGTATTGTTCTATAGGAAAGAAAACATAACTCTGAGGAGGCCAGAAAATAGTTACCATTTCTAGCTTCATTCTTCAGCAATAATCAAACAGCATAGAGCCTTACAACCTGGTCAATCTTGGCACGACACACAGGGCAACCCCATTTCTTGGCTTTGATTTCCTTCAAACAAGACATGCATCCAGCCATGTGGCCACATGGAATGCAAGCGCCCTCAACCAGAGCATCTAAACATATTACACATGATGAAGAACCTCCATCTTCTCTCTTTTTACCTGTGTTTTCTGGTAAGTTCTCAACAGACAGGGAAGAAGTATCAATGGGGCTGGAATCAATTGATGGGTAGTGAATGGGACCATCTTCTAAAATCTCATCTACAATTGGTGGAGCTGATGGGACTGAACCTTGGGCATCAGTTGCTGTCCGGACATCAGCGATGCTGCTATTCTGGATCTTGGTTTGCTGAGTTGAACTGCTGGTAGCTCCAGTTTCATGCAGTGCCCATTCACTGCTAGTTACTTTTGGAGGAGGTGCTGCTGGCGTTTCCAGAGCAACTTGACTGCCAGTATTCACAGGGTAACTCCAGCTGGTGGATGAACTTGCCCCAGTGCTAGAGTGGGGGTCAAAAATAGGTCTCTCTGCTGCAGACTGAATAGAGGCATTCATTGCCATTGCTATCTCTATATCTTCAGCTGACGGTGGGGCAGTTGCTTGAACAACTGGAGCCTGAGAATTATGCAGAAATGCTGGAGGATTCATTACCTGTAACATTATAAGCATTCATGCCCCAAGTACTCTTGTATTGAACAAAGTCAGTCTGAATGATATAAGCTCTTATTTACCATGCAAGTTTTTATATTGAAATTTCCTACTTTATGCATACATATGCAAACAACAACAAAGGGAATTTTAATTTAAGGGTATGAAACACATTGAAATGTGATCGGAACTTAAAGTAACAGATCACACCAAATGGATACTCTTGTAGTCACATTAGGAGCCTTTTCTAATTAATCATCAGATAAAAACCATTTTTTAAAAAAAGGGAGCACATCAACAACATAATATAAAATAGTTAATCAGGTGCAAAAGGAACTTCAATCTGTTGTAGCCAATCTGCATTGCAGTTACAGTGTTTCTGCCAGTTAAAGCAGTCTAGCACCAATCAGGAATACATGCATTTTTTCAGTAACAACCATAGCATGATGACTAGTTTTCATTTCAGAGATGTTTGAGCATGGGCTCATAACTCGAGGGGGGCTATGAGCCTCAAGGGAAGTAGTACATTATTTACTATATAAATATATGGGAACAAGAAAACAGGTGGAATTTTAAGACGTTTAAGCTTTGACTTCTCCCAACATGAAAAGAAAGTATGTATGGTTCTATAATATGAGTTTTCACTTTGACCATGTTGACATGAAAACCAATAATAACCCAAAGATAAAACCACTTTATGCCAAAAAATTCCCACAATAAGATCCTTGTGACAGCATGAAACCTACTGTTTTTGAAGGCTTAGAATGGACCCTAAGGAGGGATTTTCATGTCTTCTAAATGGATCTAAGGAACTCCTGAACAACCCCATTCTCAAGAAGGCCTCTTATATGGCTATAACATCTAATATTAGTTATGCTGGAGTCTGGATAGTCTTGAAAATTATAGCATTATAAGAAAAGGATTCCTTAAAAGATGTTATGGTTTCATCAAAAGAAAGGAAAAGGCATTCAAATACTTTTCATCTGAAAAAACATTTTGTCTACTTGTAATTGTCAATTGCTCTTTGACCAAAGAAGAACTGTATACTAGGGTGAATCAAACCTGCTGTATTCCTTTGCATGCATCACAAAACCACTGAAGCTGTTGCTTGTCACTTTCATTTGCAGGTGCGAGTTTAATTTGCGTTTCTGAAAACAAAACATTTCAGGTTTAAGATCATCAATATAGTATTAACCAAATGTAAGTTCCTTTTGATGCAGTGAATTGTCAATTTTTTTTGCTATATATCTGTTATATCTACTTCAAGTTGGAGGCTGGAGCATGGCGAGGCACACTATATCCAGAGTAATTTGAACAGTATCTAATTTCTTATGGTGTCAGGATTATTTATCATACTTACGCCTAACATTTAGAGACCTACACCTCGCTCGTCTCCGCCTCCTGCCTCTTGAGGCTACGCATGGACATAAAATCCAGAGTAAATGTAGGGACTAGGAAATCAACATAATACAAATTTCAAAGGCGGCCAACAGAAGATTCACAAATAGTTATCATCATTAAGAAATTACTGGTGGAGTTATCAACAATCATCACAGATGGATCAGAGTGGTGAAACTTCATTTCTTCCAGATTTGCTTTCCACAGTGCGACAATAGTCCGTGGTTGTGCATCCTGGTCATTCATTGATATGTCAGAAAATTACTAAAACCAGAAACTCAGTACTTAAAAGAGAAGAAAACATAGCACTTTTAAATGTAGGAATACAACATGCATTTGCAAACACTATTTGGCATATTCATTCAAACCAGGAAACAGGGCTGCAAAACTAAAAGGAAGAGCTCTTCCCTAATAGCAAACTATCATCAATGGAAGAGCTCTTTGAAAATGAGTTGGAGTCCCATTTCATGCAGCTTCATGAACCAAGTCTGCTTTGTTTTAATAAGCAGTACAAAGTGAGTCATTTCAAGATGCAACCTATGTGCTGCAAAGTCCTAATAGCACCACAATATCCCAAGTGGCAGTTGATACAAAGCATACTAAATGAAAAATCTGAACGTGGGAGCAGTATCTAAATCATGACCACCTCTCATGCAGCAACAATCTCATTTGTGAACATCATTAAGGAAGATTTCTATAGCACAAAAACAGCTAGAAAGAACAACATAGCAGCACATTTGACACCAAAGCTGGCAGAGGTACTGCAGGTGCTTGGATTCCTAAATAAAACAGGTAGACTTCAACCTAGGATAATATCCCGTGTCTCACTCACATGGGATTTTAGAGAAAGATTATTAGTCAGAGCTCTCCACCTGAGCTTCTACCTCTACTTGTGGAATGAGCTACTACCCAAACAACATTAATTGTTTCTCAACACATTCTACAATTGGTTAAATTCAGAGCAGAACTGTCAGAGATCCTGCTTCATGAACCACTAACTCAGCCATCAATTCAGGCATCTCCTTGACTAATATACATGCCCATCTAGCTTCTACCTCTACTTGTGGAATGAGCTACTACCCAAACAACATTAATTGTTTCTCACCACATTCTACAATTGGTTAAATTCAGAGCAGAACTGGCAGAGATCTTGCTTCATAAACCACAAGCTCAGCCATCAACTCAGGCATCTCCTTGACTAATATACATGCCCAGTTAACTTCCAATGCAGTTACCATCACCCTTAGGTAGTTTATCAGTGTCATTGAATATATAAACTTCTGGCAACTCAGTTCTACTGCTAGATCTTGAACTTGAAATTGAAAGTAAGCCCATCACCTCAGCAGAACTGGCAACTCAGTTATGACTTCCCACAAATCTCATCTATTGGAAGAGTGACAATTGGAACCGCTCACTGAATGGACGAGACTTTTCACGAAGAGTCCTCCAGTAAAGTTAGCATTACTTATGGAGACTTGTCTCTTCTGAACTCTTATGTCTTCATAATGCAAGGAGGAAGGAAGAAATGGTTGTATGAAGGATTGCTCCAATACCAGATTGTAGTATAAAGAGGAAAGTCTCCTAAGATTACTCCAGTTAAAATTGGAAGCAAAAATAAGTTTTATGAAGCTACACCACAACCTATAGGTGTACAGGAAGAATACTCATGTCTGAACCATGACAAATTTGGATTGATCATTTATCATGAAGAATGAACACACATGCCATGCTCAAGCTCAAGCTCAAGCTCAAGCTCAAGCAACAACTACCAACGAAATTAACCATTGATCATTAAAAATAACACACATGCCACACTCCTGCTCCAGTCACAAGTACCACCACAATTGATTATGGATAGAAAAAGTGCATTTCTTGTTCATTTCAATTTTAAGGTCCAAATCTAACAACCCTTTGGTCTCCTTTCCCACTTGGTGCTCAATCAGGAATATTTCTTGAATTGGATAGACTTAAGTTAGAGTCAATCCATACAAAATCCTATAAACTAAGGAAGTAAAAGCTGCAAAGAAAACTAACAGAAAGTATCATCTCAGCAGTCTTTGATACTGGTTTGAACATTGCAGTCTTTAATATTTCAGATCGAAACATGTGGCGTCTTACAACTTTGAGCCTTATCAACAATTTCTTTATTTCGACAAACCTATGCAACACTCAATCCACACCAAATCCTACCAATTAAGTCAAAGCTGTTAAGAAAATGTGACAGCAAGTTTTATCTCACTAGCCTTTAGTATTCCAATTAAAAAAAATCAGTGCATGGAAGATTAACAGGGATAGCTACAGACTATATGGATTCATAACCAGAGAAATTTGATAGTAGAAGGTTTTCCTTTTGGTTCTCATAACAACACCAAAAAGTCAACCACTGTATAGACACGAATAAAGATAAACCACCAAAGCAAACTAGAAATGTGCCAAACAAGAATTCCCAGAGCTTAAAAAAAATACAAGGATCACTGCAGTGGAGCCTAAAACCAAAAAATAACTCTCAATTGCGGCACAAAAGCGAAGGCCTAAATCATTATAAACTTCAACAGTGAATGTGAATCCAGTATTCCAATTTCTTGCAAATTAGAAAATTTTAGTTGCATACCTGCAATCTAGAATAAATCGCAAGCTCCAATTTGTAAGGCCTTCTTGGATTACGAGAACCAGTAGGTAAAACAACAACCCATCTGCAAATGATACAACACTAACAGGCATGAGAACTCCAGTGCTTCACGAGAACAAGTTGATGTATCACAAATAAAGAATAGCAAATGTTACATGACACATGCCATTTCAAACTTCCTAGATGACACATCGCACAACTTAAAATGGAGTTGCAAAAACAACAAATGATGAACACATGGAAATGATACCCACACGTCTCTTGAAACCAACCGAGGTGCCAATACTTCTAGAAATCCAGGCCCATAAAACTCCCGCAGCCAACCAGAGAATAGACAAATATGACTCTGCAAAGAATTAGTAAAAACATGGCAAGTCACAGATTATTTTTCCACATTGTCCAAACACAAAGTAGTTACACTGACATCACAACATGACGCATTATGCATACCTCAATTGCACGAACAACATTGCTGTGCCCCTTCGCCCTAGCAACTTCTAGAGGAGTTTGACAATCATCATTCATCACTAATGCATTCCCTGAAAATTCGAAAGAAAAAAAAAAAGCACTCATTAAAGTTAAACTACCAGAGACACAGAATAAAAAAAAACTACACAGCAGCAAGCACATGAAATTTCCAAAACGACAGCAATATACGACAGTACACCTCACCTCCACGTGAAAGAAGCAACTTCACGGTATTTTCAAGACCTCTTTTCGTCGCATGATGCAAGGGAGTTCCCGCATTACGACCTGCAACTCAATAATAATAATAATTAACAGAATTCAACACATTCTCAAAAAATTAACCCGTTCGCGCATGCATTGGAGTAATAATTAAGCATGAATCTCATTTCTCTTAATTCAAAATTAATAGTAAAAAAAAAAAACAGAGAGAGAGATAGAGAAAGCAAGAAGTATTTAACAATTAAGAAGCAAATCAAAGCAAGGCATACCGGGGCGATAAGCATTGACATTAGCACCGAGCTCAATCAAAGTTTGAGCCACATCAAAAAGTTGAGGATTCAAACACGCCAATATCAGTGGTGTTTTCCCCTCTTTATCAATCCACTGCAACACACACAAAACCAGTTAAAATCTCTTTTTAAACAACAGCAACAGCAGCAGCAGCAGCAAGAATTTTATAAATTATTCGGGACCTACCTCGAGGCCAGCGCCTTCGCTGCAAAGAGTCTTGATGCCTCCTATATTTCCGTAATTCACTTGCTGGTACAGCAACTCGTCCTTCGATTGCTGTTGCCCCATTTTTTCTTTTCTTTTTTGGAAAAGAAGAAAAAATGAAGGATGGATTGAGTTCTATTCCTGTTGTATTATTTAGAGGAAAATTGGATAGGCGCTTTCCAGGAAAGCTACGAGTAAATTAGTATTATTTTCCTGGAAAATGAAGGAAATTAAATGGGAAATTAATTAATTTGGGTGAGGACTGAGGAACCGTTGAGCTGAACTGACGTGACCTCTCTAAATTTGCGGTGCGGGTTAAAGAGCGCGTGGACCAAAACCACCATCATGATAGCGGTAATGGGTTTTGTTAATAAAGATAATATTGGTAACGGTAATGTTTAATTATTTTTGTTTTCACAGTATTATGAAAGTCTTTTTAAAATATATTTATTTTTAAAATATTAAATTAATATTTTTAGTGTTTTTTTTATAATTTTAATGTGATGATATTTAAAATAAAAAAATAATTTTTTTTAAAATATTTTAAATAAAAAATATATATTTAAAAAATATTTTACATCACAATACTAAATACATACTAAATTTTTTATAAGATGAGATTTTTAAAGCAAAAAAGTCTATTAAGTTTTTTTATTATATTATTGAATTTAAATATATGTTTTAAAGCACAGATTTATATTAATGTATTTAAAAATTTTAAGATAAATGGTATTGAAAACACTGTCACAGCAAAAAAAAAAAAAACCTTTAATAGGTAAAGTGTTTTTTTTTAAAATATTAAAATAATATATTTTTTAAAATTTATTTTTAATATTAATATATCAAAATGAAATGAAAATATTAAAAAAAATAATTTAAATTAAATAAAAAAATATTTTTTTGAAACATAAAAATAAATAGATTTATAATAAAATAATTACAAATAAAATATTAAATATACTTTGTAGACTTCTAAAAATTATATGTAACGGTGAGGTCTAGTAATTTGCAAATCAATATTAAAAGTCAAATATAATAAATAAATAGTGTGTAATGTAAACTGGATGGATCAATTTATTGAGTGGGTATGGAAAATAAAGAAAAGGCCAAAAAGCACAAATTCCAAAAAAAAAAAAACCTCAAAATTTGTCACCTAAACCACGTGCCAGCTTATTACAACATATGGGCTTTAAACCAAGGAAAATTCATGAAGATGAAGTTTGTCTCTTCCGATGACGCATTGTTTAAAAAAAAAAATTATTTTTTTATTTTACATTATTTTATATATTTTTAGTTTATTTTGATATGAAAAAAAATATTATTTTTAAAATATTATTTTAATATAATTTTAGGTAAAGATTATCTTGAAAAGTAATTACTAATATAATGTTAAACACTATCAAAATAAAATGATATTTAACATTGAGCGGTATTATTGAACCAGACAAAGCAACAAGCAATGAAACCAAGATGTGAAAGCATAGCACTTGAGGTCTTGGCCTAGTGGTGAAAGAAACTTGTTTCTTTCCACCCCACCAAGATTCAAATCTCACCGTGCACGCTTGTCATCCTCGCGGTGCCTTATATGCTTATTGGATTTGCAGGATGTTTAATGGGCCGTGGGATTAGTCGTGGTGCGCGCAAACTGGCCCAAACATCCACATAAATTAAAAAAAAAAGTAAAAGCGTAACAATGAATTTATTGTCTTAATAATATTGCTTTATAAAAAGATGAGTGGCTGTGCTTCACTAGCCAAGTCCATGTACCTAGTAGTTTGATTTATCCCTCCTGATCCAATTATAATTTTAAAAAATATTTTAGCTTTAAAATATTATTTTTTTATGTTTTTTAATTTTTTTAATATGTTTATGTAAAAAAAATTATAAAATATATTATTTTAATTATTTTTAAATAAAAAATATTTTAAAAATAATCACTACCACAATACCATATATTTTTAAAATAAGATAATATTTGACATTGTGATCAAACCACATTTTTTAAAATTTTGAAATTTTTTGGCTTTAATTTTTTTTTGTATTTTAAAATTATTTTGATGTGATAATGTAAAATAAAAAAATAAAAAAAATATTATTTTAAAATATTTTCTAAATAATATTTTGAAAAACAACATGATTACATTTCCAGCAGCAGTTCATCCGACCTGAAACTCTGAACTAACTGTAGACAATCAGTTCAGTTACCAACTGGTGGAGATCTAAAGCCAGGGTGATCTGCAGAACATGAAGAACAGGGCAGCTTCCGCTTCCTCTACTGTGGTTGCCCCTTTTTTTGTACCATATGTTTTTTTTATCTGTTGTTATAGTTTTTGAGGGTATTACACAACGAAGAATTCATAAAAAACTTTGAAGGTCCAACTGAGAAGAAAGAATTGTTTGATTATTTGAGATATGTTGACAATATAGATATAGCTCTGCATGTCCATAAAAGCAGGTAAAAAACCAAAGCAAGAAAAAGAATTGAGTATTTCTGCATTCCAATTTCATCGTGTCACATATTGAACTGTAATTTCAGTAAGTAAAATCCCTGCTCTACCATTAAATTTCTGAAGGAAGAAAAAAAAGAAGATTCCTCCTCTAATGCTTTTTTTTTTTTTTTATAACAAGGGCACTGACAACTAGAGGATTGTTAATGAAGTGGATGAAGAGCAACTTCTTGATCCTACGTTCAACTTTCTACTTTGTACCGCGAAAGACTACTTTCTGAAACTATGTTTCTGTTGGTCCTGCCTCATTTACCTCAGTAGGAGCTGGAGTAGAGGATGATCCAACCGGGGCCGATGGTCCTCCAGCCAGACTGACATTTATTGTTGGTGGACTGTATTTCTTAAGCAGCCTATCTTTGTTTTCTTTCCACCATACTTCCGCTTGCTGCTCCTGAAACCTTCTTTTACTGTTGAAAACAAAGGAGGCAGGTATAAGCAATTGAGACAAGGAAGTGGAAGATATTGAAGCCATCATAATAACTGTTTTTTGAGCTCAAGAATGGTTGCTAATTTCACAGATACCAAGGAAACTGGTGATCATAGAGATGCATATGAATTTTAGTTATTCAGAGCATAAAAGATCTTTGTTCTGTACCACCAACTTTATTTATTCCCAAGTCTGCATTTCATTACCAGTGATGAGGAGACTAATTTTTCTAATTTTGGCTGAGTTTGTTCATTCAAGCCTGCAATTCCAATTTGCCACCAACGTGGCATGTATAGGCTTTAGAAATCCCGAATACAAGACAAAAACATGAACAATTCATTGGAAACTTACAGTAATGAAATAGTTGGCAATTAGGGTGCAGTTTCAGTTAATGGTAAACCACTGCTGCAAAATATGATAAGTTGCACAACTATTTGATCCATCTCTATATGGTATTTGTTGCTTTACACTGTAAGGATTTGACAATAATGAATATATTTGCAAACTAGATTTATGAAGTTCAATTGGATCAACCATGTTGTCATACCTGAATTTGACTCGCTTGAAGATCTTTACGCCATTGGGACGTAGAATGACAGTTACATAAACCCCAGGTTCAAATTGTTCGATAATTTCTTTTTGTGATTCAGTTCTCTTTATTGAAGCTGTAGGTGTTCTGGACTCGTTTTCTGAGCTTACTCTAGGTACAGCCTCTGTCGAATGAGAAACAGATGATCTGCTGCTTTCCTCAGGGACACTTCCATCAGTATGAGACATCGCAGTAGCTCTCACAGTATCTGTTTGGCCTTCCATCCTTTTCTCCAGCAAGTTAGAAGAGTCACTGGTCAAAGGACTTGATGCTGATGCATTTTGGTAGTCAGACCCTACGCTTTCTGGCAAGGAAGAACTTTCAGATGCTCTAATTTTTTCTAGGACAGCTTCTATTTTAGAATCAATGGCTTTCAAGGTGTCAGTTTCTCGGCCCTCAGGAGGCAGCTGCTGCATCATCTCCTTCAACTAAATCACAAGAAAGGTAACACGCATGGGGAAATTAGCAAGATCTAAAACATGTACCAACAAACTTGTCATAGTAAAGGATTTTGAACGATAGATAATTGGCCACACTGTTTGTGGAGAATGAAAAGAAAGAGCTTTTCGTTTTAAGAGAAAATGAGTACGGAAAAGAAAGAGTTCAAACTTGCACAAAAAAGAGCTAAGATGGCTAGAAGTTAAAACATGTCTGGTTATAGTAACTACTGCATGAGTGTGCTAATGATGCAAGAATGTCTTGAGCATCAATACATGACATATTGTCAATCTAGTTCTTATATTTACAAGTGTGTTTTACATAACATCACACAACAAAACATTTCTTTGTTTATATTAGTCATCACAACTTCTTGTTTCAAATTCTTTTATCTGTTTCTTTCTTCTTTTCATTATCTATTAATTGTAGTTATATAAATCTTCTAAATCAATTTGAAGTGAAGAATTCTTCACAAAAATAAATAAATAGATAAAAACAGTAAGTAAGGCTGCTTTTCTACACTGAATTCTGCCTGATGTAAGATAAAAAAATATCAGAGCTGGTCACTTAGTTGGGCTTTGGGAGGTTTCCTCTACAAAGTTATTGTTGAATATATATTATAATGTGATCATATTTGCAAGAGTGGAGAGAATTATTTGAATTGGAGTGCAGCATCGAAATAGAGAGAAATATACCTCTTTTGTGATGGATTTGGCAAATTCCATGGCTATGTTAGACTTGGAAGATTCTGCTGCTGCCAATTTAGCAGCTTCTTTGGCACGGTTCTCTAGATTATGAATCTCCAATTCTTGGTTATCACACTTTTTCTTCAAAGTTTTAATCTGCAGCCAACATGGATAATAGAAAAGACGAGAGTTATTCCTTTCTCTATTGAGATTCATGAGATGATCAGCAAACAAATCAAACAAAGCATGCAATTAAGAATTACAAATATGATTGAAGCAGTACTTGGTTTTGCATTTTTGTCATGTCTTGCTTGAAAATCTCGTTTGTTTTCTTGAGGCTGTCAATCACACCCCTGGAGAATCCTGGAGAGGCAGAGCGTGGAGGACTTGGTCTCCTCGAGTATGGTGATGAAGGTCTTGAGTTGGCAGCGGGCTGAGAGGAGTTAACAGTCTGCTGAGGCACTATTGGAGGAGCAGGCTTCCATGCATTTTGAAGAGTACTTAGAGAACTTGGAAATGCAACGTCTTTTAGCGGTAAAAGTGATGGAACTTGTGAAGCTCGGACTATGGAAGCAGCCTCAGATTGTGCCCCTTGCTTTCCTGACTTGATCTCAAGGTATTTTATAGGTTCTGTTGTGGGAGAGAGTAAAATTCTTGAAAACCTGGGCTCTCCCCTTTCCATCTTTTCCCTTATGTCCATGGAGCGGCGAGGAACAGTAGTTTTCCTATTAATAGCAGAAGTATTTCCAGACTCAGCAGCTTTGAGTTTTGCATAGCAAGAATCACACACACGGTGTGGTTTGCCAGGAGTTGGTGCTAATGCTGCCTTCATTGCTTTTTTGGAACTGCAATTATGGCAGTGCACCAACCCACAATTGTAACAATTGTGCCTCTTTCTAGTAAAACCAAATGCTTGTCGACAACCAGAGCAAACTGATTGGTCAGCTCCAGAAACCCACTTGTGGATGCATATACTGGAAGTAAAATTTGCGCCACATGATATATTCTTGACATGCCTCTCTTTCAGTGCTTCAACCAATGTCGGAAGTTTCCTGTCTTCCATGTCTCCATGTCCCAATTGTCCATTGGCACCTCTCCCCCAAGTGAATACTTCACTTCTTGATGTTAAGACAGCAGTGTGATATGCCCCACAAGAAATTTCTTCAACAAATTCACCAACCAATCTATCTTGTACTAAGCAAGGGATTTTTCCATTAGAGCTTGGATTTCCTAGCTGACCATATGCAGAGCCACCCATGGTAAACACGTGACCTGAGGTAGTAAGGGCAACAGTCATTGTATGTCCACATGCTACCTGTTGGAAGTTGTAGTCGATAAGGGAAGAGACACAGGTGGGAAGCAGATAAATATCCTTGTTTCCATGGCCCAAACGGTGCTTATCACCATCACCCCAAGTGAACAGTTTTCTAGATGAAATGTTTGAGCCAGATTGGCTCATTACCTCTACGATAGCTGCAGTATGCCATACACCGCAAGCAACTTTTATGGTTTTTAGCCCATTCAACGACTGAAGTTCTTTAGGACTTGAAACACTTTTTCGATCTCCATGGCCCAATGCACCAAACGTTCCATCACCAAATGTAAATAATTTTCCGTTTGAAGTTGCCAAGGCTGAGTGCCACGTTCCACATGCGATGGATAAAACCTGAAGTCCTTCTAAAGGACCTGAAACTCTTTTTGGTATCCAATGGCTAACATCAGTGCCATGACCAAGAAGTCCAGAATTATTGCTCCCATCACCCCAGGTAAATAAGTCACCAGATGTAGATATAGCACATGTATGATACTCACCACATGCAACATAATCAATATTAGTGACTGCCAAAGACTCAACAAGTTTAGGATGAGTAAAGTGATCTTCAATTCCATGACCAAGTCTCCCCCCAGATTCCTCTCCCCAGGTGAAAACCTCACCTTGCCTTGTCACAAGAGCAACATGACGTACACCACAAGAAATTTGATGAACATCAAGAACTACATTTGATTCTAAGGGCTTAGGACTAAGCACATCGTTCTTTGTAGGAACTGAGCTCACAGACCCATCAGGAAAAACCCCATCACTCCATATTTCTCCCCAAATATAAACATCACCTAGGGATTCTATGTCATCTGGACCGGATCCAGCACTCGAACAGCTAGGAGTGCTTGAAACACTAATTCGGAAATCTCCTCCAGTACTTGCTCTTAGTTGCATACTTGATCGTTCTGACACATCTGAGCTTCTCAAATCCAAAGGATTGTCACGAGAACCTAAATCAATAGACACCCTGCCACGGGCAAGACTTGAAGTGAACTCTATAGTTGTACCAAAAGGACGACCATTTTGATATAACTCACCATCAGTTAGCTGAAACTAAAATATCAAGAAACAAACTTAGGTTTCCTCAGGAATAAATTGTAACAAACATATCATCAAGTTAAGAAAGAAGCAAATATATTTTCAGATTCCCCTTAAATGCAGTAGGAACATGTGCTCATTGTCACACATGGTAAGGTCATCATCGAACATCGGTCAATGTGCACATGCAAGATTTGAAATCACTAACCCTGGAACATGTTCAGATTATCATTATGGATATGTAACTTTATGGGTATCATAGTATCCGTTCCTGGTTAATTAGCTCAGAAAAATTATTTAATTGAGGTTTGCTATGATTTGTATTTGAAAAAAAATTAATGATGCTGGGTGTCATGCAAGTTCTTGGTAGAACTTAACAACTTGTAGGGCAGTAAGCTTGTTAGTAATCATACATCCAAATAAGAGGAGCTCTATGTTCTATCTAGCAGGTGTGGAACCTAGCCTCAGAAACATCCGCTATAGAGCTCTAGAAATATATGTAGTTTAAATAAGCTTAGCATTTTAAACAGGACTAGAATACTGCTTTATAGTGGAGTTTCCAAGCTATCCTATTTGTTTTAAAATGGTCTACTATGATCTTCTCATAGTTTCATACTCCAAAATCTACCCTTCAATCAATTCCATTGATTTTGGGAGGACTTAACCAATCAAAGATCATTTTTTAAAAAAAGTTAATTTAGCCCTTGCAAAATCATTGATAGTAGCTAAAAGTATTGTCATGGATAATCAGTTTGGTTATTCATGCCAAGGTATCAAAGACAAAAGTAACGCTTCACATATGTTGAAATGATAACTCACATCTGAAATATTGCTTCTTGTACGTCTATTATGATTTTTTCCAATCAATGCCTTGAGGCCTGCAAGCCACACCTCTGCCTCAACTTTGTCCTTGCAGATCTATGGATAAAACGTAAATATGTAATTATTGGATCTGAAATTGTTACCAGTACAAGGATAAATCAAAATCTGAAAAAAAAATTAAGTGAACGTTTACTGGCACTGACCAGATCAAGAGATCTTTCTCCGTTGTTATATAGAAGTGAAAATGACAAGTAATCCTTTTCAGGGCGCAAGTATCTTCTAAACACGGCCTGTATAAATCAGAACATAGCAAACAATGTCTAGACTTTGACCCTTCAAAATAAGAATCTCAATGGTATTATACATAATTGAAGGTTAAATGAATGAAATGGATATCAACATCTAGTTCCCAAAGCAAATGTTCAACTCACAGTTCTCTGTCCAGGGATGATTCTCAATACAGAAGACAATTTCAGGTTCTTTTCTTGTCCATGTGACAACCAGATCAATGATGTTTCATCCTGTTAATAGCACTAAAATTGAAATCATTTATAACCTTGAGGGTAACGAGAGATGCACCAGAATCATTCTGAGGGTCATAATATAGATATTTGAGCAAGTTACTTTAGCCATGAAATGTGTATCTAAGAAAAAATGCCAAGGTTGCAGGACATTGCAGAAACAAGGGAATAAATAAAGACATGATTTTTTCTGCAAAAAGTTTATCAAAGCATGCATCTAAGAATAACCAGTTTCGATGATATATGGAAATCCAGATAAACGCTCATTTGTAAACATAAATCCAGTATGTTGATCAAAGATATCATCTTAGATCATACATTAAGTAAGGACGACAGGCCAAGAAGAGGAGGACTGAATCACATTATAAGAGAAGGATCCTCAACTAGGTTAAACTGATATATACTTACTTCATTGTGAGAACTGTGTAAGCACCCTAACTATTTGCTGAATAGGAAATGTGGTGATGTTGATCATACTCCTTGGAACCAATATTTCATAATGAAAGAAATTTTCTTAAATTGTATCTGTCATTTACTTTCAGTTTTCTAACAAATGTTGCCAATCTACGGTGCTTATAGACATGTCCCTACTTAGGAGAACAAAACTAAATCTTACAGCCTACGTGATAAGAAAAGTTTCGATCACATATCCAATAGGGGAAAATCGGTTATTACATGATTTTAAATTCTCCAGACAAATTTATTCTGGGGACAACGCAACATCCTGTTCTGTTGTGCCAAAAAGTTCCACAGGACCACAGCAAAAGCTGAAAGACATGTCAGCTAAATGGTAAACAACATACCGGAGAAAGTCTGAGGGCGCGAAACTTGGGTTTCCCTTTCCGGCTGTACTTGATTAATTGAGTGCCTTTTTTCAAAGTAACTAGTGCCTTCAAAATTAAGAGAGAAGAAAAAAAAGCATCAAGAAACGAAAAGCTTTGATGAAAATGCAACCAGAAGAAATTCTAAGATTATAATTTTCTATTTTTCATAAAGAGAACACTGCAGCAGTTTATTCCATCTTATCAGTATATTCATCTAGAATTCCTGAAGGGCTACTTCTTAGAGCCAGTTAACCATTTAACTTGTGAAGATTTCCACAGACCACTCAATAAGCTTTGCTCTTGTTTATAGCTCTACTTGTCTACCTTCTAAACTACCTGACCAACACTACAATGACAAATGTTGGATTCACAAGTTTTTCAAATCTCATAACTACAAAATTTAAATACCTTTTTCTCGCTTTCTCTTTGTTTACGGGGATATCATCGCCTATTAGCATATTTGGATTCATAATTTCTTAACCTAATATGTATCTTGGTATGTCTTAGGGTTCAACATAATCTTGCATCAACTAGATTGTGCAGAAAAGGCAGGGAAATTGCAAGTATAAAAGAAACAGTATTTGCGCGTCCAGTATATGTTAGGGATCCAGGAAAACACCAAGTGCCTGTGAATTGAACCTAATAAACCCAATGGACAGTTTGCTTTAATTTTTTGTTCTTTATTGAACCTCTGGTTTGCCTGCATTTTTATAAACATCGGACAAAAGAAAGCTGCAAGCAGCGGAAAGGGTAAAGAACTAACTTGCTCAATGTCACGCTCAGGATTCCCATAATTAACAAGATCTGCCATTCCATCTGAAAGTTCTGCTGAAGAAGAAGCTCAACCGACAACAACTGCATCAGGTGGTGCCGTGGCGACTTCTGTGCCTCAGTCTTCATAGATGCATATGTTTTCTTCTACTTTGGCCTCTCATCAACCTTCCTTTTCTCCTTTTTTTTTTACCTTCTAAAGATTGCCCAAAACCAAGCGGAAGAATATATATAGAAAAGAAAAGAAAAAGGTGTATATCGGATCACATTCAACGATTCAAAACGCACAAATCATTAACCCATCTTGAAAATATCACAAGAATATTGACCCACATTGCAGATTTCAGAGAACATGACCCATGTCTAATTCAGGATGTAAGAATGTGATGTTTCTCTCTCTCTCTTTTTTCAGTTTTTTCTTTGGGCGAGATGGATTCTGTCAATTGATCATGAAGAAAAATCAGATCAAGAAGCACATCAACGTTTGTTTGTGTGACCGGAGAGAGAGGGAGGGAGGGAGAGGGAGTGGAGGCGAGATAGGAGGTAAGGAAGCAGCGTGTCACATTGTTAAGGTGGTTTTGTAGCTAAAAAGCAATGGGGTCAGAAATTGGCGCGCTTCTTTGATTGCCGCCACGTCCCCTGACTGGTTAAACTGCTTTTCAAATGTGCTAATTGATATTTTCATTTTCATTTTTTGTATACTATTTTTCATTTTTCTTCATATTTTAAACCATATAAATTAAAATATAATTGTCAATATATATATATATATATATATATATATATAGTTTAATAAATGAAGCATGGAATAATAGGTTTTCTTAAAATATTGAAGATTTTTCCGGCCATTGAAGGAAAAAAAACCCCTCAAAGGATTTATCATACAAGTAGGTCATGTTTATCAAGTCTTATGGCACATGATTACTCACGAGTGTTCAACACCCGCAATTATTAACCCACGCGAACCAGATACCTGCGAGCTCAGACAGACAACCCGCAAGCTAGCATAAACATATTTGTATTTAAGTTAGCACACTTAAATTCATAAATATTAAACACCTGTTATTGTTCTTAACGTATTGAGAAAAAATGGTAGAAAGCTTCGTCGAGCTAATACTCGATTGTTTCATATCAAGTGTTCTTTTTCCCTGGCCTCGATAAATGCTTGTATAGTGATAATATGACAATATATGGTAATCTTTAAAGATTATAACAGACTCTTAAGGCAACAACAGTTAAATGATGGACGGATCTTTGTATCTCTTGAAAATAGTTTCAATATCTGCAGTTACTTCAGCTGGCAAAGGTCGCGGGGCTGTCATAATAGCATCGATATCTTCTTTTAGTTGCTCAAGAGAAGTTGCGCCAATGATTGAACTTGTCACAAATGGACGGTCTCGAACGAATCCAAGGGCAAGCTCAACTGGAGTTAGACCATGCTTCTTGGCCAATTCAATATACTGTACGGTTGCTTCCTGAGACACAAGGAACATTGAGCACAAAAACAAACTAGCTGTGATAGATACAACTTGATGTTCAAAGCAATCAACTAAATGCAGTCAAAAAAGGGATTCCAAAATAGTCACACATCTTAAATATACGATAACCTGCGAGAAATGTTCCTGCTCATGGATTTCTATAAGTGTGTGTGTTTGATTGCCCTCTGACTTCTAGTGTATATGTGGAAGTACGACATTGTTCAGGATCTTTTTTACCAAGAGCACGAAAAATCTCAAAGAGCAATGCTTTTGTAAACTAGTCTAGTAAAACTAAAAATGAAACAAGATTGTAAAAGACAAAGTCCAACAATTCAACTAGTTCTCAACCCCTACACAGAGTGCCGCTAATACTTTTTTCTGATTTTTCTGACACAATAGAATTTAGACCGCTTAGTTTCTCGTAACAGAGATTGCTTCCGCCCTAACAACAGAGGCAACCGTGTTTTCTCTGCATTTGTATATCAATGAGTCCGAAACATGCTCAAAACTGTCCATTGCAATCTATAGAAACATTTAGATTATAGCATACCCTGGAGAGTGAATTTTTGTATCTCTCCATGTAGCCAGGGAAGAGGTTCAGCCTTCCTTTCTTTGCAGCCTCAGAGTTAGCATCCAAATACTTCCCACTCAGCATGCCACTACCCAATGGAGAGTAAGCAAGCAAGCCAATGTTGTAATTTTTTGGGTGGCAGACTTCAAGGAGATCAACTGCAATAACCAAGGAGACATAATTACATTGGCCTTCAAACAAGCATCCAAACAAGTACAACTTGTCTATTGCTTTCTCCAAGTAAAACTTAAAATTAATTTATTAGTGGGTGGGAAAACTCCCAATTCTACCAACTTTATTAGTTTATTAAACAAGGGACAAAATAAACACAGCTTGACATGTATTAATTATTTATCAGAATGAAATCAAAGCCAAAACCAAGGAATTAAAATTTTGAGAACAAATTCAAATTGTGAGGCATTGAACTTCAATCCCAGCATAGCAACATGACATTGTAGCCAGCTACTGAGACAAGATGTGCATATCAGGTTATCTGATAAACAATCAAATACTTTCAGTCTGGATACATGAAACTTCCTCTTGTAATCACCTGTCCTCTATACTATTTTTGCTGCTCAAAGCTCAGTTTGCATCCCAAGCATTATTGATGAAATTAGAAAAGCATTGGCCTCAACTGCAAAACCGTTAAAGGGCTTCTCTAGAAGCTTTAAAGGCAAGAAGAAAATCTGGAAAAAAAGTACTACGAGAAACAATTGAGAAAAATTTACTTAACACAGATAGCAGATAAATGAGGCCAGCAGACATCGATGAGAACACTAGACATGTGAGGAAGAATTGGGTTCTATGTGTACAAAAATGCCTTGCCCAAGAAAGAGAATTAAGGTGATAAGTAGTAAATAGTGAAATAGAAAAGCTGGAGTGAGATAACAGGATCTTCTATTCTAAAATTTATGTTATATGCAGCAATGAAAGTGGAAAATAATGGCAGCAGGTGTCAGATCAGAAAGGGCTTCATTATGGATTTCCACCTGAAATTATATGAAGAACAGAAACCAATTACCTTCAAAACGACACCTAACTAGCAGACTATAGCTGTTTTGGATACTGATGATCTTTGGCAATCCTTCAACTTTGGCTGCATGAACAAACTCCATCACTCCATATGAAGTCTCATTTGAAACACCAATATAGCGTACCTAAATAATTTCAAAGGCATTCATATTCTCAAGCAGTTACTAAAATATTGATGTTAAATTCATGCAAGATAAAACAGGGATAAGTCATACAAAGACCTGCCTCCATGTGATTAAGCTAAGTGTTAAGATAGAAAACTCAGAGGTCAGAGCCATCTTCTCTCCCAGGCCAGTAGATTAGTGCTTATAACATAGATTGTTATTCATCAGCAGTGAGTCCTGGATGTGTAGGTGCAGTTTAGACTTTAGAAGGACTGGTAGTAAGTGAGACTCTCTTCCTCTCTACCCATTTTGTTGTTGGTAAAACCCCAACACAAAGATCTTTATCTCCATTTCTGGATAGTGTCAATGACTTGTTTTGGAAGCAGTTTACAGATTTTGGAGGAGGCAAGCAGTGGAGGTGTGCTATGTCTCCACTTGTTTGGAGCATCAAGATGGAGCAGAAGTCCAGATTCTTTAAAAATTGCCTCACTTCACAACAATTTTTATAAGTTAGGAAGGATAGTTTTCTTCACTTTGTTGTCGGATGCTGCAGGATAGTTTTCTTCGAGGAGTGTCTTCAACTGATAATCAGTTTGAGTGATTTCTTTGATACTAGCTGAACATGTGATCTCTTCCCTTTCTATTATTTCAGAATGCAGTTCAAGATTTCTTTCATTTATAGTGTTCCTTGAATGTCTGGTGCACTCATCATTTATAAATTCACCGTATTACATCAAGAAAAGAGTATAAATTCACCATATTATACAAAAAACAGTGCCATAATATATGTATTTAACACATAAGGGAGATACAAGTCGTTAAAAGTATAGCAACCAGTTACCTTTCCTTCATCAATCAGGTCTTGAAAGGCCTTCAGTTGCTCCACAAATGGCAAACTTGGTCTCCATTTTGAATAATCATACAAAAACTCACCAAACACTGCTACATAGCGATCAGGCCTGTATTGAAGTTAAACCACAACTCATTTGATGAGAGTTTTCCTTTTGTATATAGCTTTTATTCTGAATGAAAACTGGAAAGTATAATAAGAAATTCCTTAGTGATATGACAGTACAAACAGTTGAGACATCAGGGAGGGAAAGTAAAGAGAGGAGAAAAAATTAGTAGGGTCAACTGTTTGTCCTGTTATAAAACTTTACAGCATAATGATCCCAACACAACAAAAAGGTTTCCAACAATATGACTTTACACTTGGGATCATTAAGAATCTTGATCAAAGCCATTTTATACCTGATTTTTCCTTGATATTTAAATGCACCAGCTTTTGGTACTCTTCTACTTGTCCTTGGCATTTAAATGCACTAGCTCTTGGCCAAGCAAAAATGCTCATACAATGTCATGTTGCGGATCCTTTTAGATGGTACTCCTCTATGTGTCCTTGTTATTTAAATGCACCAGCTTTTGGCTTCTATTGCATTATGAATCTTTTGAAATAAAGAAACTATAACATAAGAGGATCAGTTACTCCGTTTCTGTAGGGATGCCCAGATCTTAATTTCTTTATTAAGACAAAGTACAACCTCTTCAGTGATATAAGCAGAGCAAAATCTGTTGCCATAAGTTCTCTTGATGTATTCATAAAAGATGTGATCATATAGGAGTACCATATCCGGTAATTTCATACTATCATTAATCAGCAGCATATAGGAAGTTGAAATTTAAATGATTGACTAGCCAATGTGATAAATATGTAACAAGTAACTAAAAACTAAGGCCTGGTCTGCCTAGAGAACCTAACTGGCTGTCCCAGTTCTATTGGGATTTCAATACATGGTGTGTGAGACTCCAGGTAGCTGGAAACCAAAAATATTCCTGGTTCAGTAGTTAAGTATCCCACAATATATATCCTAGGACAGTTAAAGATCTTGTGAAAATGTAATCAGCATATGTTTATATTCTAAGCAAATTAATCATGTATTCTTAAATCAAAGTAATTGCAAATCTTCTTTTGGGGTCAAAACAACAAGTTCAATCATATAAATTACCTCCAGTCATAGGAAATCTGAACTTCAGATGCTAGGGAGTAAATCATTAAAAAAAAAAAAAAAAAAACACGCAAAGTTACCAGTGGATTTGCAACAGGTCAATGTAATCAGTGCCAAGGCGCTTGAGGCTTTTCTCCACACTCTCTTTAATATTAGCAGCATCAACCCGCAAAACCTTAGCATTGCCACGAAGATAAGTTAACCTATCCGAATACCCACATACTTTTGTAGCCAAAATAACCTATGCATAATGAAAGATAACCATATATCATTGATCTGAAAGTACTAAGAAATTAGGTACTTAAGCTTGAGTCAACCAAGTGTTGACCAGGAAAGATGTGTGGTGAAGAAAAAACTAAAGTTACTGATGATATTATCTTTACATTCGGAGATTAATTAAACCCGGACATACAAATCCATGAATTTATCCACAGCTCCAGATTCTACCACCGCAAAAACAAAAATCACTCATTAATCAAAAGGAATCAAATTAACACGGGACATGATCACAAATCAAATTAGCAACTCTGGAGTAAATGTTCAGCATAAATTAAGACCATGGATCTGCTTCGAGCTTTTAACTGCAAATATTGTATCAACTTTATCTACCATTATCAGTTACCACTGACATTGAATGGAGCACACATAAAAACATGCACCATTAGAAGCCTAGACATACTGAAAATTAACTGATGCCACTAGCTAAGAAGTAAGCACGGCAATTCAAGCAAAGGATTAGGAAAGAATCACATGCTTTGATCAATTGAAGTACTTAATGAGATTGAAGAAACTGGAATTCGAAAGAACATTTAAAATCTTGATCAGGGGTGCCTATCGTGAACTCTAAAAAGGAAACATTGGCAAGTAATGTGTCTTAACAAAGTACCTTGTCTCGGGGTTGAGACTTCAACCAGTTACCAACATAGAGATCTGTTCTTCCTTGTGTCTCCTTCTTCACCGGAACAGGATACTGCAAGAAAAAATGTATGCATCTAGTTCAAATGATATATAAAACCATAAAAAAACAGATCAGATAACACTAAGCTCCAGAAACTAGAGACACGTAACTTCAAAACAAAGACCTTATAATCTTACATGCAGAGAAGGTTGAGTCTAGTGGCTTGCTAGAGATGCTCCTATTAAACTTTGAGTTTGTATCTGGCAAAGGCCACTCTCATTTTAGTATTTGTTTTTACACTTGTAGGAGCATCCGTCTTTCAGGAAAAAAAAAAAAAAAAAAAAACATGAGAAATCTTTCAAGTAAAAGGAACTGCATGCAAAGAAGAATTGACAAAAAAAACTTTTATCCTTGGCACTTGATGATTCATTAAAATACTATGTCCCACCTTAACAAAACAAAGCCTTGAAATTGGATTAGAAAGAGAACAGCAATTTCTTTACTTTTTCCCCTTTGTAACCGCATCCACAATGAAAACACATTTAAGATCTTTCCTAAGGGTTGAAGCTCATGATGTTGAGATCTGCAAAGTTTTTCGCACGTAGGGAAAAATTCACATGGACATTTGTTATGTCTAATTTAGATGCACATGCAAATAGGATTTAGATGCCATCAAATGAGGACAAGACAATACCCGTAAGTTTAAATGAAACATGATTATCATGCTTGCGCATGGTCAAAGCGACATCCATCCAAGTTGTACAACAAAAGAAGAAATCTACTTTTCCAATCCAATCTCAAGGCTTCATATTGTAAGATGGACAATTTATTTTACTGAATTATCAAGTGCAAAGGATCAAAAGTTGGATTTCATTTAGAGAGCCTGGTCAAGGTAAGTATGAACCTTATGATGAGTTTGTTTATTAAACTTGATCAAATGCATCCGGTATATTTATTATAAATTCCTCTTTGCTTGGAGTTTGTTTCACTTGGCAGATTTTACATATTAAAGACAATTAGAAGATTTTGGTCTGCAGCCTCCACTGGACTAAATCTTTTGTGCATATTGAGAGTCTGAGGTCAAATTCAGAAGTATAACTATAACTCCACTAATTTTGAAACATCACTAACGCCATATACCATTGAAAAGGTATGTCTAAATTCCAGTGCTTCAAACAAGTGCACTCATCATAGTTTTCTAGAGGATTTATGAGTAGTTTCCTATCAAGTTGTCAAAGCTTATTACACAATTTGAGAAGACTATTTTAAATTGTCTTCTACAGAATTCAGGGATTCTATTTTTCTACTGGATTTATCACGATTACAAAGCCTTCCTTCTATTTGTTTCAGTTCCCTTAAAGCTAGTACTCTTAATCTTGACAAAAAGTTAAACTTTATCATACTTGAAAGGTTGTAACAACCTAGTTTATATAAACTAAGATCTATCGCTAGTAGAGAGCAATCTTTGTGTTTGAAAGAAAAAAGATTAGCATGTTCATTTACTGATCAGAATGGAGTTATCCTCCGACTAAATTAAATATGTATGGAGCAATCTTTGTTTGCATTGAGTGGCATTTACCATTAGTGACACTGAGTTGACTTCCACTGCTCCCAGTTAAGTAGCATCCTGTGATTTCATCTTTTCAATCTCCTCTTTCTCTATTTCATATGCAGGCCTTAAAAACGAGGCCACATCAAACCTATTTCAATATTTCTTTCCCCATTATATGCAGTCAATTCTTAAATCTTGAAGATTCCATCAACTAAAAACACTAAGTGGTAGCACCTGGTTTTAGAACAATTCATTTACCAAAAGTGTCCAGAAGCCCCCATCTCTCTAAGAACTGATTTAATTTTAAATGGATGATGAATTACTTAAGAACCGGAAACTTAACTTTTCTTATACCAACAAATTACGAAAGGGGTACTTAACTTTTCTCTAAGAAAATGAGTATACAGAAGCACCTAATAAGTAGATAAAGGAACTTCACTCTCTGAGCTATTTCTCTTCATGGGTAAAGCAAAGCTCAAATTCATCACACGGTTAGGTCCACTTCCCTTATAAGTGGGAATAAAGAAAGGGAGCCAGGAAAATCCTGTCTTCCATAGTTTTATCCAAAAAAAAGAGAAACAAACAAACAAATTATTACGCAATACAAAAGATTACAAAGCAGAAATATGTTGGAGAGACCCAGTCAAGAATGTCCATAAGTGCGAAGGTAACAAAGTTAAGCAAAGGACTTACTGCTTCTGCAGTGTCAAAAATATTGATTCCATGGTCAAATGCATAGCTAAGCATTTCATGAGCTTCTTTCTCTGTGTTCTGTTCCCCAAATGTCATCTGAAACAACATTGCAGGAAAAAAATGAAGAAAACAGGCAAACTCATTTACCATTACTTCATTACAAACTTCAAACGAAAAGAAAAACAAGATGTGGCGAGAAAACAAATGTCCTTACAGTTCCCATAGCGATTTCGCTGATTTCAAGATCAGAGTCTCCAAGTTTCCTGTACTGTAAGGCGTTGGTATTCTTCTTCTCTGCGAGCGAAGCAGCGATGGGTGGTCTAAGCCTTGTTTTATTATTCGGTGCATGGCGAGTGCTTTTGTAGAGAAATGCAGGGATTGTTGAGAAGGTGCAGGAGGAGAAAGCCATTGTTTCCTTCTTCAAGCAAATAAGCGGCGCTTCTTTTGCCTTGTCGCTCCTTCCCTTATCAACGCAAGCGTTTACTCTGGGATGCTGTAGATTTTTATGCTTGGGATAACCTCTTATTAGTCCCCAAAAAATACACCAATTTTTATTTAGGTCTCTAACTTGTTTTTACATCAATTTGGCCCTTAAGTATCACAAATTCCCAATAAGTTCTCCATCCAAATCCATCAATGTTTCTCATCTAATCCGCGCAATTTATGCAATAAAAATTCGTGATTTTTAATCAAAATTAGTAAAATTTTATGTCAAATGTTTGCAATAATTGTATACATAAGAACTTGATTGATGATTATAAAGACCTAATTGATAAGAAAATAGGTTGGGACCTAATTGAGAAATAATTAATAAAATAGAAACTAATTTGAAGTTACATCGTTATTTTTTTTACCCAAACTTTTGGCACTATTTAACCATAATTATAGAACCTGGACTCGTTCACTCGACTACTTTATAACCCGACCCATGTAGAATCTAGACCAATTTAGGATTCTAAGTTAGAAAAAAAAAGCTCGGTGAAATCCAGTTAAAAACAGGATGAACATATATTTTTGTTGACCTGGAGTAAAACACCATCAAAACTCAACCTCAACTCATTAATTTTTTAAAAAAAAAATAAAAAAAAAATATTTTGATTTTTTTAAAAAAAAATTGAATTAATTAAGATTATCTCTTAAACTTTAGCCTGAATAAACCCCCAGGATTTAAAACCATGTTAACAAGAAAAAAGAAGGTAAGGTTGTTTAAAAAGAAGAGTGCCACTCAGAGTTTCATTCCTAAAATTTCATTTATTTCATTATTGGAAAAATTACGTAAAACGTAACTTGTGTCTGAAAATATGCAGGGAAAAAAAAGAACGAAAATTCTCATATATAGCATTATTCAATTTATATTACATAATCACCAATTAGTTTGTAGTTCAAGTGGCTCCCAAGTTCCCTTCTCTTGATGTCTCATATTCGACATGTACAGCCAATGATCATCAAGTCCGAAATCACCCGCGAGGCCTAGAAGCAAGCTCTGTGCTTCGATTCTGGAAATAAATGATCATCCTGTCTCGAGGAGGTAAGTTTTCCTTGATCACAGGATGCTCGAGAAAATTCTTAATCCATGAAGTTAGCGCCGAAAATTGGAGTGGATCTACTATTTTTATAGGCCCAACCATAGTTTTAAGACCCGATCTGGTTCAAAGTTTTAGTTCTGGATATTTATTAGGTCATTAGGTTTTGACCGGGTTAATTTTTTTAAAAAAAATTTAAATAATATAGTTTTAATAAAAAATAAAAATTAATAAGTTTGCAACCAGTATTACTGGGTCACTTTCTTGCCATGAACAAACACTGGAACCTTTTTATGGTCAGGGTTTAACTCTATGAGGTGAGAACTCTTGTTGAATATATCTTCTTCATTCGATGTACTCGTTATCAACACCCTTAAGTTTCAGAGCCCATTCTACCCTTCGCGCAAAGGGGCTAGCCCAGAACCCTAAAAGTTTCACCTGCTCTGTGTTTGCCAATAGATTTTACTTGGTTGCATTATATATATATATATATGTATGTATGTATATATATATATATATGTATGTATGTATGTATCTGTAGCGTTGTAATAGTATTCGAATTTCAAGAAGCAAAGTCAGAGTGGATCTTAGTTGTTTACTTTTAACACCACCAAAAGCGAGGGCCTAGAAATCAAAGGGGAGAAAAATATCGATAACTTTATTGGCTCAAGGGAAGATTCCGAGAGATTTGTGGTTTTCTTGGACCTTTCTTTCTTGTGGCGTCCCGCCGAGCAACGACTATTCTATTCTATATATTCGTTCTTGGCATTTATTATAAGTGGGTGTGTGTACAGCTGTCTTATTTATAGAGATAGTTTATGTGATGTATATTTGTCGTCTAATAAAATGAAAAAAAAAAGATTAAGAAAATAACTTGGCATAATTAATTTAATTTGTCAAATAAGTGATTCAGCGGGAGGGAAATTTAATTAGCCAGCATGAACTCTCTAAGCCTCACACTTGCCCACTCAAGAATTAATAGGTAATGTTTTGTATTATAATAATTATTGTTTTTTTAAATAATTTTTGCTTGGAAATATATAAAAATAACATTTTTTAAAAAAATTATATTTAATATCAATTCATCAAAATAATTTTAAAATATATAAAAAAATAATTTCTCAAAACTTTATAACACACGATTTTTGCTAGTGATCGTTCATGATAGAGAATAGAGATAGAAGACACCCAAACCCAAATCGAAGTCACTAGATAAACGCACTGGACAGCCTAACACGACGTGTCATCGATTTGAAACTATTGACGACAGGTCGTTTCTACGAATACAGCTATACAAGTCCAACATATTAGTGCCTATCCATCGCATGCAAAGAAAGCATACTGCTGAGAGCACCCTGTTTGTGAATTTCTGTTATAATACGACCTCGTTTTAGGTCTAAATTTGTTTCCTGAAGAGTCCTAGAAGCTGGAAAGCAAGCTAGGGAGATAATGGCCATTGCCTTTTCCCTAGCAAAAATTATTAAAATTAAAAGGAAAAGGTGAGCTTACAATCTTTACAAGTTGGAAAGAATAGCGTGCGTGCGTCTTGCCATGCCCTCGCAAATTGTACGGGAAAGGGGAGAGAAATGAAGTCCTCGCATGGCTGGGCCCTGTCTAGCAAAGCCATGTTTGGGTCATTTCGAATATCGAACGAGAATTGCAACAATATTATTTAAATTCAAATACAATTGCATACCCAAAGTCGGATTCCAACGCGGTGGTATTCGTTTCTCCATCAACAATCCTATAAATGATCAAAATCATTTTTTATTTAGATTGATTTAAATAATTTATTTAATTTTGCTTTTTGAGTGAATGGTGTCTGTAATGAGATGTCCTTTATTTGTCACAACAGGCAACTGAATGCTGTTCTAGATGCTTCTTTCGAAGTACTTTTGACGTGGGTTTCAAAAAACATTAAGTTTTTAAGAAAACGACATGCCCTTTTTTATTAAATGTCTATTTGGTTTTGAAATTGCGCTTGCCGTATAATCTTGGTTTTTCTATTAAAATGATACTTTCTATTAGAAAACAAAGGTTACGTAATTTTGATGAGTACCTTTGGAAGTGCAAATTAAATTTTTTAATTTTTTTTATTTAAAATAATTTTTTTTATTTTTATATATTGATATTAAAAATAATTTTTAAAAATAAAAAATATATTTTGATATATTTCCAAGTGAAAAATACTTTGAACTACTATCACTATTATAATTTTAAATACATGAAATAATAATTATTTTTTAAAATATTTTTTAAATATTTTTTATTTTTTAAAAAAATATTTTTATATCAATACAAAAAAAAATTTAAATAAAAAATATTGAAAACAAACGGCATTTCTAAAAATGGCCCTCAAACCAATAAAAAATTTCTACTTTTATTGTTTGTTATATAATAATGGCAGGTTGCTGAACTGTCAAGGACAGGCAAATGCTGCTAGAAGAGCGCGCATATATATATATATATATATATAAATTCTGTTCACTTTTGCGGTAACAGAGGACGTGAAAATGAAAAGGTTCAGTAGCATATGATGAGCTTTTCTAAGAAAAAAAAAATTACTTTCCATTAAAAAATACAGTCCAACGTTGACGGAACCAATCATCCGTAAATAATTCACCCACGAATTTGCCTTGTAATAAATAAATAAATATTTCTAAAAAATAGAAATAAAAATTGTCTCTATACTATCGTCCGAAAAGAGAACATGATACCTTAAGAAACATGTTTAGCAGATCTTACAAGACAACCACCTCTTTTTATTTCCATCGACAACGAAATTATCCACTTTATACTACAATAATGGCGTCGGAGCCCACATTGAAGTGGCATTGCACTAAAAAAAAGGAGTTTTTACAGGACTCCAGCTTTAAGTCATCTCCTGGTAATCTTAGGACCCAAGATTGCTCCCAATAGGGCCACCAAGACTGCCGAAAGTTAAAGACTCGCTTGACTAAGAAATTACATGCATTTTCCAAGTCAATTTCTTGCCATCATCCCTACCAAAGCCATCTGTGTCTTGTTAATCCTTTTAGCATCCTTGAGTAAGGAGTGGCATTTTTGCACCACAATAAATAGAAAAACTAGAGCAATATATAGGAAATACACAGGCCTCGCTCCATAAACACCAATGCACCTTACCGAATTTCTGTTTACCTGAGTAAAGCCTTCCTTACAAATCTCCTTCTTCTAGTAGGATCTCCTTTTTTCATAGCAGACCATAAGTGCACGTAGCTGAGGGATTTCAACACTCAATGATGTCCCGCTCAAGACTTGCAAAGAAGCTTCAACCAGCCAAGAAGGCACTGAAACGCTTCGCCAAGACACTGCAATCAAAACTCCATGATCTCAACCTTTCTAAAGCAGTCAAGGTCATCAAAACCAACACCGATCGCCTCCTCGCTTATTGCTCTAGCCGTCTCTTTCTTCCCTTCAAGAAACGTTCCATAACAAAACCAAGAGGCCGCTGCCGCCAGTGTAACCATTGTTACAGCAATAAAACTCTGCTTCATAATACCTTACCGCCTATATACATAGACAACCTCTATGCCTCAGAACCAAGCTTGATGTCTGCCAGGCATTTCCACGCACGTGCAGAAACAAGTAGTGGAGGTAAAGCTGTGAGTGTTGAGAAAGTTGTCCCAAGAAAAGAAGACAAGGCAAGGAAGAAGACCGTGTATAGCATTGAAGATGCATGGAGAGAAGTTGTTGCTAGATCACCGCAGCTGCGGCCAGTGGATGAGAGGGCTGAAGAATTTATAAACAAATTTCGTGAAGAGATTAAGCTTCAAAAGGAGAAATCAATTCTTGAATATGAGGAGAGGTTGGCTAGGGGTGCCTAGAGAGTCATTTTATTCTTTATTTTTATGTTGGTATTTCATACTATTTCTCAAAACAAAGCGTGAAAGTGTGAATAGCAGGAAAATTTGATGGTGTGAACCAGATCTTAGACGTCTTAGGTACATAATTCGAGGTAGATTCTTGTTTTCTTTCGTAATTGAAGACATGTTCTGCAGAATGGTGTGATTATGGATACGAAAATAATTTGTGTGGGATTCATTATGCATCTTCTTTAAATTGTATGGTGTATTCGATTGGTTCGAGGTATAAAACTTTTGATTTTGCGATTGATTTCTAACAGAATGAAGATCTTATTGTACCTTATTTTTCTCTTTTTTTCTTCTTTCTTAGACAACGATTCCCAGAGGCTGAGATAAGTGAAAGATTAGAAAACTAATATACATATATGTATATGTGTATATATAAAGACATAGATCATTTATTTTTCATCTGTTTGGTTTCCAAAAGAATTTCGCAGCACATCCTGCAAATGTGCAGCAGTAACAGAGGGATTGGAACTATGAGTTTTGTTTGGCAAAATAGAATCTGCAGAAGAAGTCTTTCCAGTCCATTGTTATGAGAATTGCATGGCGCTCCTTCATCTGCTCTGTTTGCAAGGAGAGGAATCAGAGAATGTACAGTGCTATTTCATCAAATAAAAGTAGCATCGTTCAGAGAACTTCCCAATCTGTTCAACTTAGAATGGAGGGAACTAACCAGTTGCAGGATTAAATTTTCAGCTGGCTTGGCTTCGGGGTTTTACATCTCTTGTATGCAGGACTTTTTCCTGCATAGGTTGATTTTGGTCAAAGAAATTCTTTCATTCAAACTTCATTTTCTCAGGAATTCGATCGAGTGAGGAATCAGGACATCACCCAAGCGATTCCAAGAACACTTTATGCGAATTCTTTGGAAGTCACAGGACACTTGATTTCTGTGTCTGGAGTTGCAGAATTCTGTCATCAAGGAGTGAATAAAAAACTTAATTTAAATACCTTCAAATAGTTTATAATTTCTCTCTATTAAAGCCATTGCAGTTAAAACAAATGAAATATCGCCTGAAAGTTGCTTCCCGCAGACAAGGTACATGCACATACGGGAACGTCGTGTGACGTCGCTGTCGTTAAATAGCCGTTCTTGTTATATTAGTTATTCTGAGTTAAACTATCAGTCCCTAAAATATCTGAAACAAAAGACCAGAAGAGAGAGCAGTTCATCGACACAAACTCTGCTAAAGGAGCAATGCAGCACTCTTCATTTATTCTGACACATACACAATAATACCGGTGTGCTGTTAAATACAGTTGAAAATTTGTTTAAATATCATGTTTAAGGGATATATTTGAGGTCAAATTAAAAGTAAAGTTTATTTAGGGCTAAAATTTTATTGGAATTTAATTTTTAACATATGCTTGATATTAACATAATTTAAATAAATTGTGGATAAATAAAAAATTAATCTTAAAAAACTTTTAGTTAACATGTTTTGGTTAAACCAAAAACCTTCTAAAAAATTTTACCCCATATTATAAAGAAATATAACTTTATTAGTGTTTATAAAATGAATAGTTAAAAAGTTAAAATTTAGCTTAAAAAACACCTAAATTTTTAGAAGGGAGATATCCTTGGCAAAGTGATTTTTGAGTTTAAATTCATACATGTGAATGTGGGTTTGTAAAATAATATTTTTTTGTCATATTTTTTTTATCCAATTGAAATCTATACTTGGGTCAGCCTATTGTTTGTCTAATTCAACTCATGAATGTTAATAATCTCTTTCTAGTAGATCTACATAATTTTCTTAACTAAAAAAAATACAAATTTATGATCATTATATTTATATTTAATTTTTTATTTATAATAGTTAATCAAAGATTGATAATGTAAGAATTAATTTTTTAATTTTTTATCTTTCAAAATCCATTATAAAAGGGAGTGAATGAAGAGATTAAACAATGATTTTTTAGAATTTTTCACCCTCTTGCTCACCTCATTTTAAATGATTTTCTTCTTTTTATATGCTTTGATTTTTCTCTTAAAAATCTAGAGCTCATGCTTACTGTATTAAAAAATAATTGAGTTTTTTTATTTTAGTTCAAAGACTTTAATTTGAAAATGCATGTTAAAATCTTAAAAGATATATTGCAAATATTATAATTGCACGAACGAATGAGAATCAATAAAACTTTAAAGATAAATAATTCATTTTTAATAGCAATAAAAGTTTCAATACTTCAAAGTATTTTAATAAATGAATATTCTAATTTGTTTTAATTTAAATATAATTATTTGTATTATTAATATGCATGTTAAGGCTTTGATTTTATACAATACAAGCTTGAATATATATTTAGTATGCATACTAATTTATTATTATTATATCTATAATGAAAATATTTGTGTTTTGAGTTTTATTTCTACCTTAAACATGTATACAATCTAGATTTTTCTTAAATATTTTTTTTTACTGTAGACTAAACTTTTTAACCCAGTGGTCTAATATATTTACATCCTTCAAAAATACAAATAGAGTTTCAAGGAATGCTCTGAAATCTTGAAGTTCGTTACCAACAATTCCAATTAAGCATTTCAAGATTACAGCAACCAGCTGAAAGACAAAACAAGCTCAAGCTTCATGATGATGGAAATTGCGGGAATAAAATTGCTCCCACGTAAAGCCCGATGCGTCTATTAGTGCAAAAAATCTTTCACCGGGTCATCGCGATGTATCTTTTTCATCCGATATGCCTCTATCTCCTCGACGGTGACCTGAAAATGGAATCAGAAAACTTACAGATATAGTCGAATGACAATAAATCCAGTGGTAAAAAAATCTTTCACCGGGTCATCGCGATGTATCTTTTTCATCCGATATACCTCTATCTCCTCGTCGACGGTGACCTGAAAATGGAATCAGAAAACTTGCAGATATAGTCGAATGACAATAAATCCAGTGGTAAAAATAATCATGGTAGAAGGTTAAAACATACCTCATCATCTCATTTAACAGTATATTTGCGCTTTCTTTCATCCTTCCCTTCCTTCCTTCTCTCATCCTCCTGCCAAAATCAAAATAAACAAGAGAGTAGAGAGATTATTCTGAATTTGATTAAATTTAAGAAAATGCTCCATGAGTTCACTCAAAGGAACATTTTCTATACGATATATCAAAAAACAGAGGAAGCTAAAATGCAATCTATGCAACTTTATCTACGTACCTTCTTAAGTGCCTCTGTGAGATGTTTTAGGTCAAGCACCAAGTCATCAAGTGCGTCGGTTCCCCATGTCGAAAGCCGTTTCTCCTCTGCTGGAGCAGGCGTCTCTGCAGTAATATCATTAATCAATACCAGAGGAAAAATTGTAGGTAGTTTCTTGTCAGATTTTAAATTTTTTCAATCTTCATGGGTTTGAATTTTTTAAAATTTATATGGTTATTAATTTTAAAATTTATAAAATTAATTAATATATATATAAACTAATCCAAACACTTATATTAATAAAAAAATAATAATAATAAAAGAAAGGAAGGTGCAAGCATTCGAAATCAAACGCGAAGCTGCTGAAACAATAATAACAAAACTTTGACAGGTCAACAGGGGACCAGAACAGCCAGGATTTCTAATCAACCGAAGCGGACAGGTGGTATCAAAAGCAGAACATGACACAAAGATTGGCGATTTTTTTGGGCAGTTCGCCGAGAGCTTTCTGCTTATCTCATCTTTTTTAATTGCAGAGAAATATAAGAGAAATGAAGTTTTATATCTAAAATGAAAATTTTGAAAAATACATGATCAAAATAAAAAAAAGGTGCATCTCAATAGTGGAAATGAAGAAAATGGCTATTATTATTATTATTATTATTCTGAGCCCTTGTTCTTTTATTCATTTCTATTTTGTAATTGTGATATTTGATGTAATATAAGAATAACCCTATCACAATATATCAGACATGCCAGATTATGTACACGGGAACACATGAAGCTGTAACATGAGAAATTTTGACAACAAATTAGAACAAAAAATAAAATAAAATGTAGTGACCAAAGCGCATACATCAAAAGCCCTGATAAAGCTATAAAGGTTAAAAAGTTTGGAAAGTGATGTGAACATACACGAGTATGAGTGTTAATGGATGGTTGAATGCACAGTGTTTATATTATATGATAAGAGGCCGTGATGAGCAAATGCACAGGATTGTTGATGGTGACTTGAAACCATATCGTAACGCTGGAGGATATATTAAGGTTCGAGCTTGTTTCTGTAGGGGATTCCGGCGACCGGTGATGTACTGATTATTGCTCATCGGAGGAGTAAGCACACTGAGACATAATATTTTACGTGGTTCGGCAAATTGCCTACATCCACGGGAGAGGTTAATTTTATTTAGGGATAGAGAAAGGATACAATAAATACATGGAGGAGGAGGATCACACTCTAACTCAACTCCCAACTCTCATTGCTGCAATGGCAGCAGCTCTCTCTCTTCTTTCTCTTCACATATTCTCTACAACTCTCACATTTTGCTCTCTAAGATCATGCCTCTTTTATAGGCATCCATGGTAGCTTCTCATGCTCTTTTGTCAACAATGGTGGTTGCCAAACTTGCCAAACTTCTTCAACAAATTTGGCTGCCAACTTCTTCTCTTCTTCAACAATGGTGGCTACCAAAGTCAATGGTTGTAGCCACCATTTGTTGTACATGTAATGGCAACAAACCTAACAATCACCCTCTTTGCCATTCATGTGGGGCAATTGTTCGCTTGCTTCTTTAGCACAAGCTTGCATCTTGCAGCTCTTCCAAGCTTACCATTCCGAGAGCGTCTTTGACCAAGTTTATAGGTACTCGCCAAACCTTTCAATCACCAGAGTTACTCAAGCACCCCTTTGCTCACTCCAAAGGATCACTTCAACCAGATGGTTTGTCACATCTCATCTGAAGAGTGTTAACGCTTATCTCTGGGAACATTCCCCTTCGAGCGTATCAATCATGCTCGGTCCGGAATGATTTATCAAGCCTCACACCAAGGCTTACAACACCCCCTCAACCGGATATTTCAAGTGCGACAGTCATTATCTGAGTATCTCAATATGATCACAAGCCCACCACTCTTCCAAGAGTCTACTCATCCAGGAGTTGCGCCTGCCCTCTGTTCCACCGTAGGAACCACGCCTTACTTCTCCGTGAGTCTCTCACTCTTAGTCTCAAGAGTCCAGGTAGCTCTCCACCTTTAACCATGGGGGCAGCCCATTAAAGGTTGATCCATATCTATCTTGATACTCTGAGTATTACAATGCCTTCACCGAGCTCACCACCTTGACAAGAGTCAACTCGTTCCCAGAACCTGCGCATGCCTTCTGCTCCTTCATAGCAACCGCGTCTTAATGCTCCACAAGTCACCCACTTATTGTCCAAGGCAAATGTCTTCTAGTTCTTTGATCTTTAGCATGGGGGCAATATCCATGAAAGTCAATCCTGTATTTGTCTCCATACTCATCATAGCCACTTCATTTTGCTATACACCTGTCCACTCATATCTAGCCATCACATTGGCTCTGGGGTGTTCTGAACTGGGGCTCCTATCATGGCCCTCACACCTTCTCCTGAGGTGTCTCCGCTCGTTGTCATACGGCGGTCTGAAATGGGGCTCCTATCATGGCCCTCACACCTTCCATCTGAGGTGTCTCCGCTCGTCGTCATGCGGCGGTCTAAATCTGGACTCATACCATGGTCCTCACACCTTCCGTCTGAGATGTTTCCGACTGTCGTCATGAGATGGTCTAAACATGGACTCACATCATGGTCCTCACACCTTCTGTCTGAGGTGTCTTCGTCTGTCGTCATGAGACGGCTTGATCTTGGACTCATACCATGGTCCTCACACCTTCTACTGAGGTATCTCCACCTGTCGTTATGAGACGGCCTGAACATGGACTCATATCATGGTCCCCACACCTTCTGTCTGAGGTGTCTCCGCCTGTCTTCATGAGACGGTCACATCCTCCTTCATCGGGGATGTCTCCAGTGGCTCTAAGATTCTCTACCACCATGTGGACTTAGTAGAGATCACTACCGCTGATCACATAGAAAGAGAAAGTTGCGGTGCACTCTTCGCAGTTTTCCATCTCATTTTCTATGTTTGGAGCTTCTATCCCTTTCTGCTTGATAGCTCCACCCACACCAACTCTCTTTGGTGTCTTCGCCTTTCATCATAGGCGGTCGCACCCTCTTAATTCGGTGCTTCTGCAACAGCTCATCTTTCCATCCTTGCATGCATTGGAAAGGTCCTCACTTATTGCCTTTATCAAGAGCACAAGAGACTTCTTGTTGTACAACTTTTTCACACAGTCTCTGCTCTGAGCTTCATCTGGGAACTCTTCTTCTCCTTGCACCTATCGTCTCATTATAGTACCTCGTTGGATCCTCCGGGTACTCTTGCACAATCTTCGTGTGCCCTCGTGCAATATCTATTCTCTAGATTTTTGTCCATATTCCTTGCTTATGTTTGACAGCAGCTCATCCCATCACAACACTTATCCAAGTCAAAATAGGGTGCCAATCTTTATCCCTTTGCTGTATTTCTCTTCGATTATCAGGGTCTTCATCAATTCTCCCTCTGAGAAATTACAGTCACCGAATCTAACTTCTTTGGAGAAATCACCACTCCATCAGATCCTTGAACATACAGAACCCAATTGTTCCCCTTATGCCGTCATCCTACTAGTCTTCACCAGTTTTATTACAAACTGTTACATATACAAAAATAGTACTGTGTGAATGATCCTTCAACTAAGCAAGTTCCCAGGAAAGATTTGGAGGGGTCACACTGGTCCCGCTTAAAACCCAATCTCCTAGACAGAACTTCTTAGAACGTATCTATCCACCGTACTGCCTTTTTGTGTATACAACCATTTGCTAGCTTTGTTGCGGCTTTCCTTTATAAGTGATCTGGGATATCCTGGTTTTATACCTGATTTCTCAACATCTAGCGAGACTACCAGTGCTTAGATTCGTTAAGATTGGTCTTCATCAATTTCCACTCTCCACCTCAAATCGTCCACATAATCGGGTGCCTAGAGTGTCCCAATTTTGCCTTCCATCAAGGCATTACATTTCTCCATTTAATAGTTCAGCACATGTAATTGGGCAAACATGTGCACCTTCTTCTTCTTCATCTCCATCGACCTCAATCCAGACCCTCAGATGCCTCCTAATCAGGCAATCTCTCTTTAATAATTCACCACTGCTATTTTTGGTCTCGAATCTCAATGATCGGACCATACTATTGCATCCGGAATGATCAAATTAGCTGGAAACATGTCTTGAATCGTCCAAATCACACATCAGACGGCTAAGATTTGATTAAAACAATTCTGGCCTGATCAACGGCTCAGATTCAATCTCAGATCCGGTTGCACATAGACTCTGCTGCACAGAATCCTATCCCTCGGCTTGGCAGGTGGGTTCTACAATGCTGACATGTATGTTGACTGGTCAATCTGCATGCTACTGTTCATGTCTACTGTTCATGATGGCGTCATTGTTCATGTCTACTGTTCACATGGGTCGGGTCAACTGGTATTCGGGTCGGGTCAACTCTTCTGGGTGAAGAAGACGCGTGGGGCGCTTCTGTGCGCGTGGGCAGACGCTTGCCGGAGAGTGATGGAGAGTGCGGCCATGTCCGACGTCCGATTTCGACGCGGTTTTCACCAGTGGCTTCGTCTCTTCCTCCTCTACACAGTGGTATGGTCAAAACACAATTTTGACAACTTTCATTTTTGAGCAAAAATCGAACATCACTTAAAACCATAAGCTCTGATACCAATTGTAGGGGATTCCGATCGGTGATGTACTGATTATTGCTCATCGGAGGAGTAAGCACACTGAGACATAATATTTTACGTGGTTCGGCAAATTGAGATTGTTGGGTATACAACCAAAGTCCCACATTAGCTAGAAATGGGGAGGATCAAGGGTATATAAGGATGAACAAATATCTCCATTGGTATGAGGTCTTTTGGGGTATAACCCAATAGCAAATCCATGAGGGCTTAGGCCCAAAGTGGACAATATCATACCAATGTGGAGATAGGTGGTGTCCATAGTCCCTACAGTTTCAACTTTGGGGTGTCACGTGTGTTGTCTTTGTTTATTTTTGTGATTAAAAAATATTTTTTAAATTTTTTATTTTTTTAAAATTATGTAATATAATAAATACTATTTACATAAATATAAAGCCCAATGAATTAAAAAATATAATGATAACCCAGCTCTTAACACAAAAAGTTATAAGAGCAGCATATAAGGAATGATGTTATTCGCTGAGCAAGGGCAACAAATAAGGGATTAAGTTGTCTTTTCGTTAGAATACATTAGGCATTGAAAAAATAGTTGGAGAAAAAATGATTAATACAAATTTTAATGGGACTGCAGATCATGGAAAACGGGCATCTAGCACTGGAGATGCCAACACAAATACAACTGGCGCTTAGGTTGTCTTTTCAAATTTATAATATTTAGAAATAGCTCAAAGTATTTATATAAAAAATGTTATTATGTGTTGTAATCATTATTAAAATTTTTAATATAATTATTTTTGTTATAATTAATATTATTAATAAATTTGAAAAGAAAATTATTATTAATATTAAAAAAATATTATTTTTTATATTATAAATTTTTACGTTAAGTTTTTATGAAATAAAAAATAAGCTTGCCACGAATCACATGCGTCCAACTAGTTATTTTTATATATAAATATTAAAAATATAAAAATATATTATTTTATATATTTATAAATAAAAAAAAACATTTTAAAAAATAAATTACTGTGAAACTCAGCTAACCGTGAACCCAGAGCAGCTAACGTCCTGGTGACGGTCTGATCCACCTGCCCATCAAGCATGATCCGTGTCGTCATTTAATTCACCAATCTCAATGCTCCCTTATCAAAATTTCACGAATCTAATCAGCATATGCGTCATACCCCACGCGCACTATCTTCTAACAATTAATATCCACCACTTAAATTAGAAAAGATCACCAAAACGACGTCGGTACATATCTAATTGTTATTGACTGGCACTAGCCATTTCCTCAAATAAATAACTCCTTTGCATTCGTGTTTTCTCTCACTCAAGAACAGCCTCTTTGCACTCTCACTGTATTTGTATTACCTCCTCCCTTCGCTATCAACGAACGATCTTAAACGAATCGCTCTCTCTCTCTCTCTCTCTCGATCTTCACCAATGGCAAAGGAACCAGTTCGCGTTCTCGTTACCGGAGCTGCAGGTACTATCACAAAACCAAAAGAAGAAAAATATCAGTCTCACTCTTATGTTTTCCTCAGATCTATCACGGTTTGACTTGATTTGATGCTAGAATTTGAAATATCATCGATCTTGATTTTCCTGATATAGATCTAGTGTACTTGGTCATGATTAGGAGGATTATCAAGTTTGTGATGCTAATAGATTGAGTTTTGAAAGCGAAATTAGTTGATTCAGTTACTATTACTCGCTACGAGATGATCGGTTACTGTTTTGATGCGAATCTATTTTAGAGTTTGTTGTAGTTGAACTGTACACTTCATTTAAATGATCTTGGCATGTAGACCTGAGATTTAACTGAAGAATATGTCTCTTTGTTTTAAGTTTCAAATCATATTATTGATTACGAGCGCTCAAGTGCTTTGTAATAATATCTAGTTCGAATTGAACTCGTAAAATAAAATTATTGATTTTTTATTTTTTATGAATTGTTGAATTTGGAGAATTATTTTTATTTCTCGGTTTAGTGGTTTTAGTTCTTGAATGTACTCGTAGTTTTATAGCTATTTTATCTGTAAACCACAATGTAACAATGCGAATATGGAAAATGAGCTGTTTTTGTTTTGTCCAGTTGGTCATTTGTAACTGCAACTAGCGGAATTACTGATATTGGTTGTTAACAAAACGTAATTGGGTTTGCAGGACAAATTGGATATGCCCTTGTTCCCATGATTGCTAGGGGAGTGATGCTTGGTACTGACCAGCCTGTGATCCTCCACATGCTTGATATCCCACCTGCAGCTGAGGCATTGAATGGTGTGAAGATGGAGTTGGTAGATGCCGCATTTCCTCTTCTTAAAGGTATCTGCCCTTAATTCCCCTTTTCAAATTGCCAATGAAATTTTTGTTGAAGAATACTATGTTTTTTCCGTGTAACATGTTGTATTGTAAGGAATCAGTTGTATAATCATGAGATCTGACCAAAATTTGCTACAGGTGTTGTTGCCACAACCGATGTTGTGGAGGCCTGCACTGGGGTTAACGTTGCAGTAATGGTTGGTGGCTTCCCAAGGAAGGAAGGAATGGAGAGAAAAGATGTGATGTCTAAAAATGTCTCAATCTACAAGTCACAGGCTTCAGCCCTCGAGAAGCATGCAGCTGCAAACTGCAAGGTAACATATTTCAAAAAATAGACAAAAAAGGCTGCTGTGTGGATGCTTTGTTGAAATGATCGTTAGATTACATATTGTGAAACAGAAATGCTTGTTTAGTACTGGGAGAAAACTATGGGATCTATATGTAATATATATTGTTACCATTTTGAGACATCCTGGGAAATTCCTGTTGCTTTCAATGTGTATAAAACTGAATGCATTTAGAGCTGCTTTGCTTGAGCAGCACAGACTTAACTTCATTTGAAGTATTCTCATGACTGTTGTTACCTTTTGTTCTGTTCAGGTTTTGGTTGTTGCTAACCCAGCAAACACCAATGCATTGATTTTAAAGGAATTTGCACCATCTATTTCTGAGAAAAACATTACTTGTTTGACAAGACTGGACCATAACAGGGCACTTGGTCAAATTTCAGAGAGGTTGAGTGTCCAAGTCTCTGATGTGAAAAATGTCATCATTTGGGGGAATCACTCGTCTTCCCAGTACCCTGATGTCAACCATGCTACTGTTAAGACTCCAGCTGGGGAGAAACCCGTGAGGGAGCTTGTTAAGGATGACGAGTGGTATTAATGATTGTATATGTTTTAAAAGTCTCTTTAATTTGGTTTGGAAAGGTTTGGAGCACAATGTTAATTCTATTTCCTGGTTGAAGGTTGAATGCAGAGTTCATCACTACTGTTCAACAACGTGGTGCTGCAATCATCAAAGCAAGGAAGCTTTCAAGTGCACTATCAGCTGCTAGCTCAGCTTGTGACCACATTCGTGATTGGGTTCTTGGAACTCCTGAGGTTTGACAATGGTTGCCTTGCTTTCTGATGATCAATTGTGCAAGTTTGGTATTATGGTATGATTTTATTTTCTTTATTGTAGGGTACCTGGGTTTCCATGGGGGTGTACTCTGATGGTTCATACAATGTACCAGCTGGTCTCATTTATTCCTTCCCTGTAACTTGTCAGAATGGAGAGTGGAAAATTGTTCAAGGTAAGGATTGCCAAATAAAATATCATCATTTTCCACTCACTCTTCATGATTTTATGCCAAGACATGAGATTATAATGTCAGATATTATCTATTTCTTGTAAATGTACAAGATTCTTTTGTTTGTATCTTTGGCATTTTGGTATTGTTTTTATGGTGTTTGCTGGTGACTGCATATATTTTTATGATGTATTTTTGGATCTCTAAAAACCTGCTCTTTCTCTTGTTTCCTTTGCCTTAGTCTGGTTGTGCGGTAGGCTTGGGAAAGTGAATTTTTATGTGATGAAAAATGCATAGAAAACTGTGTTTATGTTTTTCTTTCATCTTGATTGTGGAGGAGCAAGCTACAGTTTATGTTCTTCTTTCAAGTTTGCCTCTGTATGAAAAGTTTGTAGTATTTCAGTTCATATTAATCTTGAATTTCAGCTTTCCTGGAGTATTACAACTGTTTTATGGCTCTTTCTGTGACCCAGGGCTCAGCATTGATGAATTCTCAAGGAAGAAGTTGGATTTGACAGCTGATGAGCTTTCTGAGGAGAAGGCTCTTGCATACTCGTGTCTCTCTTAGATGGGCTTTCCCCACCCGACACACTGGCGTGTAATAACACAGAGAGCACGTTCACCTTCCAAACCAGCCGGCAGCGTTAATTTTTCAATAAAGCTTTTGTTCTACCTAGATGAATTAATTGTGGAGGAGCTGCCACCTTGGATCTTTACTTTGTTAAAGACTGTCACATAATATGAGGATGTTTGAATTTTTGTTTTATGTTTTCCTCGATTGAGACTTCAATAGCTGCTGCCTATACATGATGAGTTCTCAAGGTAGTTTTGTACGGAAGATGGCGTTTTTTGGGTCTTGCATCTCATTTGGAATATGATTCTATGATAAGCTGTGCCAAGCATAACCGTGTGCTGTCATCCTTTTGTGTGGTTCTATGGCATAATCATCCGACTTTCCGACAAGTATCTGATGTGTGATTTGAGATGTCCACGTTCGCGAGGGTTGGATTAATTGTTATCTTAGCCCAGCCCGTTCTCAATTTCATATACGAAGGGAAGCACAAGCTTCACAACGACATGTTCCACAACCAGTCCATTGTGTAGATTCATGGCTTTCCATTCAAGAACTCCACGCCGTCGAGCTCTAGATCTATTTTAATAGAAAACTTTAGGTAATGTTCAGTATCATTTTGACCTTCTATATCCTTTTATCCTTTTCTAAAAGAAAAAAAAAATATGTTTGGTTTCATTGTTGAGATTTAAAAAAAAAAACAATTTCTAATCAAAATAATTTCTTTAAGCAGCCCAAAATGGTTTATGTATGCTATGTTTGTTTTTTATATATATATACAGCAACAACCACTATCATTGATATTTGCGTCCGCAAAAGATTCTACGTTCTCGCTCTGAAAAATCTGAAGAAAGATAGATGGTCTCAATTAAGATATTCTTCAGAGTGGATCATGGAGCATCATAATATTTCTCATCACCATGATCACAGGTCATTTTCATTATCATTTCTTCAACACATCCATATCTTTTAACATTATCATCATTATTTTAATAAAATTCACAAACATATTATTACTATCTTTGACTCGTATCATTGCGACCACCAGTTTCATATCATATCATATCATATCTTATTATCTATTACTACCAAAAATACTTACCAATAAAATAAAAGTCATCATAAACTTTGTATTACTATAATCCCTATTGCTACCATCATATTAATTATTATCATATTGTCATTACCTTCACCGTCATCATGCATGTTATTCTCGTGAACAAATTATATAATATATTATTTTTTATATTTTTAACTAATAATATATTACTGGATTTTAAAATTATATAAGGATTTTCTCTTTCGTACACTTGAAAAAAAAGTTTGAAAAAATAAAAAAAGATTGTTGGTTTTCTATTATTAGATAACCAAAACTAAGAAATTGTACCAAAAGGGCCCTCGGTTATCTAAGAAATTTATTTAAGACGTTAAAACCATAGCCTATAAGAAATGCTTTTAGTAAACAAAAAAAATTCAAATTATCCATCGCACCAAAAAAAAAAAAAACCTTATTTGTCTCGCCTAATTTTTATGTTGTTGTAAATATTAGTCTAAGAAAAAATTGTAGTCAATATGTATGTTTTCTTTCTGTTTTTGAAAAAAAAAATAAAAAAAATAAGAAAGTGATAGATGAAAATTAAAAAACTATTTTTCAACTGTAAACGTCAACCTAAAATAGGGAAGTCGCTCTTCTCTTTTATCGCGGAAGGGATCACAAGGAATTGGAAAAGGGGGCTGGATGTAGTATAGAAAACACGTGAATAATCTCGTGGGATAGAAAAAAATCTATGACGATATTAACAAAAACTAGAGCTCGTGTTGGGTAAAATACTATAACAACTTTTACCGTTAAGTCTTTTATATTTTTTTTGAAATTTTTATTTCAATTCTCAATTTTTTAAAAAATAATTGGGCTATAATTAGGAGCCCAGATTTAACTTAATTGCATGTTTTTTTTTTGAAAGAATAGTTAAATTAAAAAAAAATGAAAAATATGGGCAACATAGGCACCAACTTTGAGATTTCTTTTTAAAAGTTATTTTTAACCTTTATAATTTTTAGTTATGAAGTGATTGATACTTATAAATTTTTTAAAAATATATTTTGATATTAAATTTTATTATTTTTTATTTTTTAGTTTTTTATTTTGTGGAGAAGAAAGAGAAGGTCATTAGATTCAGTTAATAATAAAAAAAATTATTACTGATAATAATTTTTATTATCAAAATAATTTATTTTTATATTAAATGATTTTATACAAGAGGAGATAAGGTTAAGTGTTTTCTCCTTGAAAACGTTTAAAAAACATTTCTGAGCTTAATTTTTTTTTTTGTTTGTTAATATCGGAACGTCTAAAACGTCTAAAAAACATAAAAAATAATACGTACCGGAACGTAGCGGGAGAAGCATCCTAGCTAAAGCTAACTAATGATGTCCATGAAGCTCTTACTAGGGTCTCGGAAACCATAGCAAGCAACACCTTTTTGAAGCTCAGAAAAACAAACAGGCAGAAGTGAAATGGTACGAAATAACAGGACATTCATGATGAATTATGACCTTAGGTAAAGTTAAATGCAATCCAGAACCATCTGTCAATTAAAGCTCTCTCTTTTTCCTTAGAATTGACTAGTTGCAGTGTATTCTCATTAAAGCAAGACAGAGGAAAGATGAATGAAGAAATTATCTCCATTTCACACTGCTACTTTCTCGAGAACAATCATCTCCAGGAAGAAAAGTCTTTTTCGAGGATCAATCAGTCAATTCCTTCAAAGATTTGTAATGGTTACAAGGAGAGACGGTAACAATGTCGGTCGACGTATCAGCTCGCTAGGAGGCTGATCCCAGGAGCGGATGGTTTACATGATGGGTGGGGGGACATGGCATCCCAAAACTTTAGAATTTCTTACATTTTAGCCCTAATATTTTGAGATTTTTAGTTATACCCTATAATTTGACATGTTTTGCTTCCAAAATTGTCCCACCGATCTAAATTGTCCACAGCATATCAACTGTTATTGTAGCGGTTCCAAGTTCACCACTACAGGAATTTTCAGCCAACCATCATCAACTGGTTCATTCTACCTGAGTAATTAATCCAGGAACCACCTTCCATGATCAAATGCAACATGGAGTCAGGCAAATGAAAAGAATCGAGTCACGAGCATAAAATGTGATGCTTTAGAGCTAGATTATATATCTTCACCGTAATACAGGGATACAACGAGAAATTATTGTATGAACTAAATTCACACAGATCAAACCAGTTGCAGAAGTTCACTGCACAACCGATAATAATCAAGGATTCATAACATTAATTCACTATTTTGATTTACATAATGGTTAAGAGTTTTATGAATAAAAAGATTCATCATAAACATTTGTTCAACGAAGATTCCACCCTTTAGACATCCCTCGTCACTATACAAAAATTTCCTATATATGGAGCCCACTTTGTTCTTCTTTGTGTCCTCTCAATTTGCAGCAAATCAAGGGAAAAATCGCCCCCTTTTTTTTTTTCTAGATTTGCTTTTCTTTTTTCTTCTTCAACCACTTCTTCAACCAATGATTCTATCATTAGGACTTGGACAAGTCTACCCCACGATTTTCCAGGTACTTTCGATGTCGAAGAGGTCGAAAACAAGACACCATAGTATTCAGATTCTTTCATCCGCCAGATAGTTATACCTCTGCAAGTATTGAACTGGTAGTTCTTCTATTCCCCCAGATTTAATAAAAAGGTTGTACCAAAATCCCATGTTATCGTCAACCTTTGGACCGTAACCATTACATCCTGCCGGTTCCATAGTGTCTAGTGAGGGGAATGGAAATTGCGAGTCGTCTAGAAAATTTGATGATGGCGTGCCAGAATTCTCAACCATTTCTGGTTCTGACCAGAAATCTTCATCAATCACCGGATAAATCTCTGACGAGTCTATGTTTTCAACCTTGATCAAGCCGGTGTTGATTGTTTCTGAAGTGGTGGCTGAAGTATCCGTGACTGAGGAGTGGTCACTAGAAGTGGGTTGAGGGGACATTTGCGCGTACTCTATGCTCTTGCACTCTGAAAGAGAAGGAATAGTCGAATTTGCCGATTGTGATCGTTTATTGTCATTGAGATGACAGTCTGGCATGTGTTGTTGCGACTTGGATTCGCCATTTTGTTTGAGTCTTTTTAGCAAGTGGGTGTGCCATACATTCTTAATCTCATTGTCTGTCCTTCCTGGTAATCTTGATGCAATTGCTGACCACCTGGAAAATGGAAGAAAATTTGTGTGAGATAATGAGCTGGACAGCAAGTAACTTGATCTGCATCGAAAACAGAATCTCATGATCTACTTATGATTGACATCGAGCTGTACAATTTCCTCTTGTGGTTACCTAAATTAATCAGGGAAGCTCTCAACTCCAATTATAATTCGTTTCTTATCTTTTTCTTAAAAAAAAATTCTGTTTCAGTGGTGGGGTTCCTGTTCCAGTTACTGCAGTCTGATAAAACAAAAGAACTTTTTCGATAACATGGCTTCAGTCCCTACTGAATTTGAAGCAGAAAACACGTTTGTTTCGTCAATTAAACTTCTAGACCCCACCAAATAATTAATGAAGAAGAGAGAACCTATGCAACACAAATTGCCATTTTGTCATTGTTTATTTGATCAAGTTAATTAATGGTGATGAAGCAACTTAAATCTAATGAACAATGGAAGTTTCCAAGAGTAAACAAGAAATCACTTCATATATAGAATTTGACAATCCAAGCAGTGCGGTACCTATTTCCAAGAATTTCATGCAACTTGATGATAGTTTCCTCTTCTTCCTTGCTGAAGTTGCCTCTCTTTATATCTGGCCGCAAGTAGTTTACCCATCGGAGCCTGCAACTCTTGCCACATCTCTGTAAACCTGCAGAGAAGAGAAATAAAACATTAGCCATGCAATACAGATAACCAGGACCTTGTTAACTAAGGTAGCTTATTAGACTAATTTGGTTCAAAACTCTCATTATAAATTTGCTTTAACAGATATCATTCATGTAATTTCTGACATGGTGCTTAGATTAATACTCCTCGAGACCGACTGCCTCTTGGCTGGCCACATACAGCGGAAATAAATAACCAAAAGTTCCAGTGTCAGACAGAATCCTTTCATGCGTTCTTTAGGGCTAACCTTCATAGCAAAATTCATCAAAAAGAACGTTCCAGATGTCTTTAGATGAAAACCCGGGAAGGGTTATCAGAATAACTTACCAGCTTGCTTAGGCAGCGCACGCCAGTTGCTATGGCCATATTTCTGAACGTAGGAGATCAAGATCTGATCTTCTTCAGGTGTCCATGGCCCCCTTTTCAATCCCATTTTCTCACAGCAAGGAGCCCTCACCATGTCGTTTTCTTTTGTTTATGTATGAACTTGAATGAACAGTACAGATTAATTCTCTCTTATCCTCCTTTGATGCCTTAGAGAAGAATGATTTTCACTTATTGGTCTCAAACTTACAAGGCCTTGGTGGATATTTATACACCAAATTCTAAGAGCATGCACGTGCTTGAAAAGTCCAATGACGAGAAAGATTAAAAAAGCATCAGGCAATTTCCAGGAACCAGGAGTCTCTATCGCTCACACACACAAGGTCAAAAACACGCGGGGCAATATTAGATTATATTAGTTTAAAGGAAATTTATAAAATCACCTTTTGAGTACCGACTAGAGTGTGAGATGTCCTCGATTGTCATATAGTGGCTACCCAGTAAAAGGACACGAGGGATTGCTCCTTCTTGCACTATTCTTTATTATAAGGAGAATAATGAATAATTACTGGGTAGTGATCGGTTAGCGTAAGCTAAAGGCGCTACAAATTAGAGCACATTTGTTAAAGATGTGCAGCCGCTCATTAAAAGCATCTTTTTTTTTTATGCAACTTGCGGTTGCACTCGTTAACAAGCAGCTAGAGCCAAACAACTTTTAAAATATCTTGTTAATTATTTGGGAATTTTTTTATAAAAAAACAAGAGTAATAAGGTCAGGGTTTTATTTTTTATTTTTTTTTGTTATTGATGTTATTAAAATCAAAATTAATTTAAAATAATGTTGTTTTGAGGGTTTTTTAAATAAAATGATTTTATTTTAGTTTTTTTTTAATAATAAAATGATATCATTTTATTTTTTATTAAAATCAAATTAACACTTAGATTCTGACCGAATCGATTGATTTTAGCTAATTATATCAACTATCATCTAATTTTATATAAAATTAAAATAAAATTTTGACTAAGTTTAAACTAAATCACTTCATTTTACATGAAACCCAATCCATGTCTATATAAAAAAAAGAAAACCTGAAGAAGGGAAACAAAAAATAAAAAAGAAACGAAACGCACCACATCTTTACGAGCACGAGATGATTGTCAGGATCAAGTTGAGAAAAGAAAATGGAGGCTAGTTGTATTTGCAGGCAAATTGTCAATATGATCATTTTAATAAATAGGATCAAATTTTTGATTGAATGGAATTAATTAATGAATTGTTGATGAAAATATACTATAGTTGCTTTTTCTTCTTCTTCTTCATCTTTTGTGTACTAGAAGTGGAAGGTCACATACACTATCGGATTTAATAGTTTTACCGATGAAAATTTTTATCGGTATTTATACTAGCACTATGTCGATATGTATGTTACTGACAAACTCACAAACAGAAACGGTCTGTTAAAAAAAATCTTATCGGTAATTTATGGTTTATCAATGAGTCCACCAGTAATAGATATACCGGTAGATTTACAGACGGAAAAGGCATGCAAAAAAAAATTGATGTAAATCGTAAGTATCACCGACCAACAATAATACAGAGCAATAAATGACTCAAATTGATTGAATCCATTTCTATATAACTCAAGACACAGATTCCTTGTCTCCATTGAAAACTAACGATGTATATTGTTAAAATGTTTCCATGCTTTACCATCGGAATGGTGCATCATCACCCCATTCACCGCATCATGTGATTGATATCATATCATGTGCTCAACAATCTTTGGTGACATGAATAACTTCTACAATATATGCATGATTAGAAAGTATTTAAGTTTTTTGTGTGTGACAGGAGTCTTTCCATTGTCAATCATGAGTTATAACAAGAATGTCTACATATTCTGTACTTTATCAACTCTACATTTTCAAGGTAGTACAACATACATAAGTTTAGACACATGTCAATTTTCTAGTATCTTATACTGAGGGGTTTCATCATGGACTTGGCAACATAAAAATTATCTTTCCGTTTGTTTTCTTAAGATAAAATGCTTTTCGTCCATAAAATAATTATGTCATAACCAACCTTACTCAACCCATGATCTAACTTTATAGTGAACACTTGTGCAATGACCAATAATTTACAGTGATTGTGCAACCATCCCATAATGGTTTATTAGAATCTTTAAAAAGTTGTGCAACCATCCCATAATGGTTTATTAGAATCTTTAAAAAGATAAAAAAAAATATGGTTGCGTTTGTATTGAGTTCTTTATCTACGATTGGACATTAACTGACATGACCATGATTCATTCTCATTACATCCATAATCATATTCCTATAATAATTATTATTGTCATCTACAGCTCCATACACGTTGTTAGAACTAGAAGTTCACTCGACCATCCTTTTTACTATGATATCGTGAGGAGTATATGGTTCTCCATATGCATATCAACACATGTATTTTTTCATGAATCTTTTTTGTAGAAGATGCATCGTTACAATATCTAGATCGAGAAAATTTTTATTTTTAAACCTCTTGTATGAACATCTAATACCCCCTCCGCTAATATTTCTCGGATTAAATAGTGCGTAATTAATAAAATCATGAACCTCCATGCAATAATTCATCCTTCGCAACTCTTTGGGTGAATCTCTATATTTTCATGAATGATCATTCATTACTTATATCAAACCTATATAAAATAATGATGACAACAAGTATTAATTAACTATGTTAACTAAATAATTTGTAAAAATATTGATTTATCTCAAATGTATTCAATCTATTTTAATAGCACTCTTAATTCATTATCAATTCTCTATATAAATTTAAATTTCTACACATTTACCAAAAATTTCAACTCGAGAATAAGATTGACAAAATATAAAACAGACCCATTATATAAGCAATTATTTATTTCATCACAAAACACATAAGTCAAAAATTCAACATATATTTTATCAATTACAAACAAATATAATTTTATAAAATCTAAAACAAACCCTAGCATGTACAAATCATAAATCCATACAACAAATTTGTATGAGAAAAAACTATAAAATAATTAAATACCCAAACAAAATACAAATACTACAAGAAATACATAAGAAAAATCAACATTTTAAAATTGAGTTCAAATAAAAAAAAGAAGTTAGATTTGCTTACTTAAAGTAGAGAACCTTCAATAAAATTTAAGTCAGAACATGGATGCTAACAAAATAAGTGTTGTGGTGGTCGGATTTATTGTGGGAGGTTGAATTGTATTTAGATTAGGGGGAGGGGTGATTGTTTGTTGCAAGAAAAAAAAACATAAGAAAGAAGGAGAAATGGGGGAGGGGGAGATGAAGGTCGATCGATGAGTCATAAATTAAATATCACTGATGACATTATTGATATAATCACTTTGTCAATAAAAATACAATATCAACGTACGATTTGTTCTTTTGAATTCCACTATAATATCTTATGTAATTCTCTCAATATATAACAATTAATTTTTTTAGTTGGTATATTTATAGATATATATTACTGTAGGTAATGTTGTCTGTAAAAGTTAAATATTATCATATTGTTTGGCCTTTTCTTTTCAATTTTTATTTTTTCATTGCAATTTTCTTTATATATTTTGAGAAAAGTTTTCTGTCAGTATTTACTGATAGATACAAAGATAAAAAGTTATATCAATAAAAATCATTATAATATACCAATAGAAAAATTCAGTTAATATTTTTATTTATACTTGCTAATTTTTTGCGGTGAAACATGTGTATATTATCGGCATAGTAGATAGCAGTTGTACTTTCTGTGCAATAAGTTAATAAGATGGTAAGAGAGATCCAAATTCTACTTTGATACCAACGATCTTCAGTAATTAAACGAATTAGCACTCGTGAATACATTAAGAAAACCTCAAAATTAATATTATACCAGCTAGACCAGATTAAATCCCATAAATGAACCTATTAAGTAGAATATTCAAATACTAAGACTTTTTATTTTAGTTATGTTTGTCCTCGAGGGGACACTCTAGCAACGACGACTGGAAGTTTATACTTGGAAAGTTCTCATATGCAAATACTAAGAGAACTAGCATGAAAACGGAAATCTATCAGGTTTTCCAATAAATAAATAAATAAGAGGTGTTATAAAATCAATAATATTACTCCTGTTGCTTTTTATTCCTCAAAATATTTAGGTAGAGTTAATTAATTGTATAATTCAAAAAAAAAAAAAAAAACTTGAGTGATGGTGGTGTTACACCGTGAAGCAAGTCGACATTAGCTTGTGATTATGTTACGACGTCGTCGTTACGATCTAGGAGGAAGTTCACAATTGCTGACCTGCACTGCATAATCTGAACGCACGCGGTGAATATTCTAGGTCAAAGAAAGAGGCCTTCCACTTAATTTTCTTGACAATGCATATCCCGAAACTACAAAATGGAAAATCATCGGTCCACTCACAGACATCGATGCACAAATAATCATAGGAACCTTGCCGGTCAACATCCTTGTTTTCTTCTTCTATTTTTTCTATGCAGGAGAGGTTTCGGATATTTGGAGGGAGAGAGGAGAGACACTCCTCCTAAAGACACAACGACAAATAGCCACTCGAGATATTTTAAAGAGAGAAGACTCCGAAGGACGCAACTAAATAAATGGCAACTCTGAGCGTTTGTAGTGTCACAAATGGCTGCCTAGCGTATCATTCTATAGGTGTTGAAGATTATTCTTCTATGAATTTCAAGATAGCATGGCTTGAATGATATTTAACATGGCAAGGAGGAGGAGGGGGAAGACTTAGAAAACTCCATAGATCAAATTCTGGATCGATGCACATGATTGCATTGTTGATGCGCAATTGATTTTTTATTAATATAGATATCCGAGTTAGCTTGTGAATATCTTGACTAATCTTATAAATTTTTAAATTAATAATTATGTAAGTCTTCAGTGACCTCGAGAGAACTTGAATTTGTGATTATTAAAAAATAAATTTAAAATTTAACCAGTTAAATTACCATTTAGGATTGTTAATGTGCAATATTGTCCATGAATGGGATGGTGTTTTTGTAATGTTCTGCTGCAATATAACACATGCAAATTGCCAGATCACATTACTCATGTATTTTTATTAGATAGCTTCAGATAATTTCCACACCGGTTCTCTCTACATTGACCGCTTCATGCTGCGAAGTTCGTCTATTTCTTGGTGCTGTCATGATCAATACCTGCCCTCAGTTCAAAAACAGGCAATTGAACATGTTTTTAAGACAAGCTCTGGTGGCCATTTAAAATCTATTAATCTCCTTGGCGTCATTTTTTGTTTTCGTACGGTGACATGTAGCCATGAACAAGTGGAAAAAAGAAAATCAAGATGAAAGTGATTGTCATATATTATGACCATGAGCATTCACAATCGATTATAATAGTAAATAATAAATGTCGGAAAAGATGAACTCAATTTTGTATTTTTGTAAGAAGGTAAACAGGCTGGGACAAAAGAAGGAAGATAGATCAAGTGGAGTGATTTAAGTAAATTATGGCGGATGTTGCTGATTGACATTGTTTAGTATCAGAAGGCGCTGCCCCATCAAATCATTAACTGCTGGGTTGTCGTTGCTGTTCGAAAAAAAATAGGTTTAAGTAGCTGCTTAATTACTTGCTGTTTCGAAAATGGGTTGCAATCCGGCCGGCATTTTCTTTTTTTAAATCTCCAAGGTGAATAATTTGGTAAAATAACATTTTTTAAAAAAAATATTTAGCAAAATCGCATAGTTTAACCATATAGTGCTTCAAAAATGAAGATGTTTAAAAAATATTATTATTAAAAAACAAGGCAACAATTAAAATTTATATTTTCCAGATCGCAAAGCACACAAATACTAGCTCTCTCTCTCTCTTCAAAACCCAATCCACTCCCTCAATTTTTCTCAAAAAACCTCATTAAACATTTATATTTTGTCCTTAAAACAACCAAAAACCAAACCTATCTTATATAGTCTCTAAGTATCCTTGGACATTTTATTGTTAAAAAGTCATTGTTACCTTCGCTTTCACCGTTACCAATATGGTTGCAATCACCGCCCCAACCTCTTTTCTAGTTCTACAAGGAAGTAAACATTCTACATTACTATAAATTTGTGTTTGGTTTGGTTGAAATAAAATGAAATAATTGTTTATATTGAATTTAGGGTTTATGATAAATTTAGAATTTGTTAAGTTAAAGTTAAATTAGTTAAGAATATCATAAATTATGATTGATTTGATATAATTAAACATAAAATAAGTTAAATTATTTATGAAATAATTATTTCAATTAATTATGTGTTACATTTAATTGATGTTAAGTTGTTAAATTAGAAATTTTATGTATATTATTGTCATTAGTTAAAATGTAATTAATTATATAATATTAATTAAATGTCACGATTCTAAAATACATCATCCCCATCAGAAACGTGACATCCTAAAAATATGTTTTTTTATTAAAAAAATTTGCTTTTATGTCACTTATTTATTTGTATATTATATGATAATTGTCAAATTTATCCCTTTTCTTTTCAAGAACACCATCACAGCATTGAAGTCACTGATTAGGGTTATCTCAATTGCATTTACGAGAGTGCTTTTAGCGCAAATACTAAATAAATCCAAGAGGGCAAGCAAATGCTTTGTTTGCTTATCATCAATCATTCATTCAAGTGGGCTCGCACTTTAGATTATTTAATGGCAATGTGGATAATCTTGTCAAAATGTAAATCTCATAAAGGAAGTAAGAAAATGATTAAAATGCATGATCCTATTTAATTTGATATATATATATATATATATATATATATATATATTTGTGTGTGTGTGTCCCTTGAATCTTACCAAAACAATAATTTTTTAGATAATTTATCATAAAATAAATATTTCAATACAAACATAAAAGAATATATTTTAAATAACCAATCGCACGGCAGGTTTGAACCAACCACTGTCATGCTGCACCGATTAAAAGCAATAAAAAACTAGTACAGCTGTCTATTATATAAATGCATGTATTGGATAATATAGACCGCAGACTAATTAGTAAATTACGCGGATTTCTTTCTTCTTCGTTTTTTTTTTTTTTTGAAAAAAATTAGAAAACGACAAACTTCTCCTTCTTCGAAGAAAAGTCCTGGCGTTCTCTCTCTCCTGACCACTCTCAAATTGAGTGTGGCAAGTGGAGTACTGGCAAGAAGCGGCTACATGGTCCTCCTCCTATCATTCTTCAAGCGGTCAAAGTCAATTTCGTAGGCTAACTTTTTTATGGTCAAAATGCATCGTATACTGTGAAAAAAAGGAAAAAAAATACTCCTTATCTTATATTTCTACGTTACCATCAATTAATAAACAATTACCGTTTGTAAAAAAAAAAAAAGCATGAATTTTGAAAGGTCAAATATAAAAATTAAGCAATTACCGTTTGTAAAAAAATAGTAATCAAAGAACATGCACCAAATTTGAAAGAAAAATAAATTAAAAAACTACTTTGAAAATTTTAAAAATCAAATATAAAAATTAAAAACAAATACAAAAAAAGAGTCGACAAAACCAAACCAAAAATCCCACTTGCACCGCTCAATAATAGAGAAGCCACAAGGACGATTTGAACGCCGCCAAGAAAGCATGAATTTTGCCACCGAGTGATATTGCATGAGTGCAAGGTACACATCAATAATTTTTGTTTTTAAAAATATTACTTTATTTAATAAATTACAAAAATACCTCTAAATCTACTTGATTATAAACAAAAAAAAGTAGGATGGAAAAATAAATAAGCCCTTGAATACCTGTTAAAGAAACCAAGCCTTTAAAGATAATTACGTAATTTTACTATAATAAAATATTAAAAACACCAAAATAGTCTTGAAAAATAATTAAATAAATTTTGTTTTTAAAGATAATTTAGTAAAACTATTCTACTTAAAAGTTGAAAAGATATAACCAATGAATCCAAAGAAAAACATTTATTACCCTAAATGCCAGCTCAATTTTTTTAAAAAGAAAAATAGTAATTCTACTGTTGCAGTACAAAATAAATATGTCTGCGTATAAAATAAAAAACTGAGGCCTTTATTATTATTATTATTATTATTATTATTTTATAATGCTTGGTATGGATTTCCTAGAAATGAACTCATATTCTTAGTATTATATAATAAACTAAAATATTTGGATTTTTTACTGTTTATGTTTATATATATTGTGGAATCTCTCTTGCTTTTTTATTCATACCTTTTTTTTCTTTCAGATTCCTTATTTTTTTTATCTTTTTATATTTTGATCACTAAAATTTATTTATTTGTAAATTATGTTGACATAGTTTTATGTGTTATAATTTATTTTGATTATTATATGTATACCTAGTATGATGATAAATATATCAAAATCAAATTAAAGACTAGTTTTATAAAATTAAATTTCAATTTATTTTTAAAAGAAAAATTAAAAGGATAAAGACCATGTTATTTAAAAAGCACAAAAGAAAATCAATTTGGTTCTTTAAAATTCTTCTTTTTAATTCTTACATTCTAGATATGAAATTTTATTTATTTTATATTTCAGTCCTCAACTATTATTAAAGGAGAGAAAATTCATTAAAATGGAAGAGAGAAGAGAAAACTCTTGGGTAATTAAATTTTAGCTACCAATAACTACTACAATTTTATTGTTTATGAATTCATCTTTGAGAGAAAAACTCAATGGATACAATTTTATCTTTAATTATGCCTAAAAAGTAGATTAAGGCTTAGTAATTTTTTTTAAAAAAATTTATTATGATTTTTTTTTCAATTAAAATGTGTTTTTATGGTAAGCAATGAGGTTTTAAAGGTTTTTTTTTTTCATTCATTTTCTTAGTTAAAAAAGGTTAGAATTTATGGTTTTCAAGTTTAAAATCTTTAACCATGATTTTTCGATTACTGCAGCTACCTTTAGTAACTATAACATTTTGCAATTAATCATTTAATAGGTGTCCTAGTTGTAAAAACTTGAAACTAAAAAGTTTATATTTTTTGTGGTTTTATGTTCAAGTTACGTGATTATTATTAGAAATTTATATAATTATTAATTTTAAAATTCATGAGATTAATTAAAGTATACACAAATCAGTCCAAATACTTATATTAATAATAAAAAAAAATTGCAATTGAAGAATGTACCGCCTATTCTATTTTAAAAAAGATGATGAGTTGTCCATTCTTTAAATAAAATAGGCGCACGAACCTTGCCTACTAGGCAAAAATATGTTTGGGCTTTTTAATTTTGTATCAGTGCTCTTGATCATTTTTGAAATGGCTATTATTTGTTTTACTTGATTATTTTATTTTATTTTATAATAAGATTCTCTTAAATAAATTTATTAACATTAATTAACCATAACCATTATTTTTTTAAAAAAAACACTATCATTTTATTAACAACAAACACCTTTTTTTCATTTAAAAAATCAATGCTACTGAAAAACATATCTAAATACTGATGTGTTTGTTTTTTCTTTTATTTTAAAAAATAACATGGAATCCTAGGAGCACAGCAATGAGAGACTGACTAGTTATAGTTACAAGTGGACCACCACACCCCCAGGAGCCCCCTTTTAGGAGACACTGCGGGGCAGAGAAAGATCTGGGGCCAATTACTGAAAGGGAAGAGTTTGATTTCCAGCAAAAATCCAAACAGCTATTTCTGGTCTAGCTTGACCCTTCGATTTCATGGAATCGGACGGCAGCATCACGATCATCCCAGCCAACAAAGAGAAAAATCCACTCTCTCCATCCCGTCAGCCCGGGAAAAAACTGCAACTAAGAGAAAAATCCCGATAGCAGCAGCAGATACAGATGAATCAAAAGCAAAGCCTGCTGCTAACGCCTTCAAGAAGAAATCGGGAATGGCACAGACACGCGCGCACGGCGGGGTGGACGGCTGGGTCATGGATTGGACCGGTTCTTGTAACTATGTTTTCAAAGACGAAGACGAAGGGCCTTATCTTCCAATTCACAACAGTGGATCCAGAAAAACAGAAAAGGCATGCTCGTGGCCCACAACTATCAATATCACAACAATGGATAGGGCCATAGGGGCATGTGATGTGTTTTTGAAGTAAGGAAATGATTGTTTTTAAAATTGTTTTTTTTTTATATAATATTTTTTATATTTTAAAAATTAATTTTAATATCATATTAAAATAATTAAAAAAATATATAAAAATTTTATTTTAGTAAAACAGCAGTCACAATCTGCCATCGACACAAAAACTCATGTAACCTCAGTGTTAGTAGTCTACATGTTGGTTCGTGGATAGCAATACATACATTTTATTTATTTATCCTTTTGAGTTAGACTCTAGAAAATATATCCCTAAGTAACTTTTTTTTTTTAAGGAAAAAAAACAATTCATTTTCGTCCAAAAAAATTTAAAATAACATGAGAGAGCAACAACGATGCAAGCAAGCTTTGCCATTAATTTATAAATTTTAATGTAAATTATTAGGGAATAATTTTAGCGTGTCTCGGATCTCTATTCTTCATGCTATCTCATCCTGTTGTACATAGAGTTTAAAAATTAGTTGGAGAAACATATTTTAGGTTCATCATATAAAAGATGCTTTGACGTGCATTTCTTGATGACATGTTGTAGCAACTCTTAATGATTTCGAAATATAAATTCGAAAGTTATAAATGAGATTTGATAGAATCCTGGCATAAAAATAATACTTTATTTAAAAATTAAAAATATTAAAATAAATTTGAATTTAGAGATAATTATCGTATGTAAAAACTTGAAGTATATAAATAATATCATAAAATTAGTTAATTTTCAATAAATTAAATATATGATCTTTGTCTTTTCAAAGACATAATATATATATTACCACTAACAATAAAAAAAACAAAGCCAATATTTATTATCACTAAGCTGCTAAAATTTTTAACTCAAAAACATATCATAGTCATATCTAAATAAGTCGGAATCTTTTTAGATTGTAAGTGAACAAGTCCAAACTAATAATCAATTAATATAAGTTTAATAACGAAATAAAATTCTAAATAATATCTATTGAACCAGAATAAATTCAAATTAAAAATAATTATTCAACATTCAATAAATAAAATAAGATAATAAAAACAAAGTTTTCATGCTAAAATTATTTTATATAGTTGAAATCTCCAAGCTCTTATAAGTGGTGTTTTGGACAAATTTTTAGTATAGAAACTCAATTAAAAAACTTTGGTTTGATTGTTAAATCTTTCTTTTTTGTATTGCCTCCTATTAGTCTGTTGACGTGCAAGAAAAACCTCTATATATATATATATATATATATATATATATATATATATATATATAAACCCAAGAAAATGATCAATCTCATGCACAAATTTGAAGTTTAAATAAGTCTCTTTTCTATCCAAATTTAACTCATTACAAGGATGAAATTATTGGGCTGAAAATAGCTTGAAAAAAAAATGAATTTATCAAAATAATATCAATAACTTTGATCGATTTAAATAATATATTCTGAATTCTAATTAATCTAAAATTTTACCAATTCTGTATATATGTAGTTTCATTAGTTCCTTGTAAATTTTAGTAAAGATAGAATATATAATTTCAGATAATCTTGAAAATTTAAGGTAAATAAATATTTTAAAATAAAATTAGGACCTAACTTCATTCGTATCACTGCTTGAATTTTCCTTCAAGATTCTAGATTAAGATCAGTGAAGTTGTCTTTGATGCAAAGGGCTAGTGTTAGTGTTGGACTGCTAATATGTGGTGAACTGGAATTTATGAGTTCCCGGTTTACAATTCTTAGTTCTGTTATGTATCTTGATGACAGCTAGCAGCTTTATATTTACAGAGAGGTTCCATAATGAAGCTGAGTTGGTATTTGTATGGTTCCTGAAACAGAACATTGACAACTTTTTGATGGCGCACTCTGAGTCTTTAGATATTTGATACTCTGATTTGATCCTTAAAGGGTCCGAATTATTGCAAAATGAGTAGCAGTAAGACCATTGTTTGGTTTAGGAGGGACCTTAGAATTGAGGATTATCCTGCATTAGCTGCTTCTGCAAGGGATGGTTGTGTTTTCCCAGTATTTATATGGTGCCCTAAAGAAGGACAGTTCTACCCAGGTCGAGTGTCGAGGTGGTGGCTGAAGCAGTCTTTGGCTCACTCGGGACAATCCTCGGAAATCTCTCGGTGCTGAACTCGTTCTGATCAAAACCTATAGTGCAGTTGGTGCTCTTCTGGACAGCATCGAAACTATTGGGGCGACGACAGTGGCATTTAACCATCTATATGGTATGTTTTCTTTGTTTCCTTAAATATGATTTGTCCCCACTACAATTGAATACGTAGAGACTCACTTGAATCAACTTGATGAAGAGTGTCAACTTCTGATTCTTTCTATATGTTGGTGAACTGTATCTAATCGATGGCTTAAGATTAATTGAACTGTATTTCTGGGAGACTTTTGGATGCAGATTTGGAAAGCGATATACTTGGTTGGCAGTGTATTTCGGGCAGCTTACCAGATGCTCATGAGCTTGAACGCTTGGATAACCCAGAGGTATGTTGGAATATTATGTTTATTGAAGCATTTGCATTTGCAATTGAATTGTATGTGTATTGCTCCAACTTCCCCAGATGAAGCATGCTAAATTTTCCACAAAGTTTTCCAACTCCATACTTCAAATATGTAACAGATTGCAATTTAGAGTCTCTTGCATGTGATTTGTGCTGTATACAGTCATGTCCAAAGCATTATTTTCTCAAGCTTCCCATCTTTATTTTTAAGATTGCTGGATTGTGGCTTAACCACATTGGGATACAGAACTGTTATGGAAACTTCACTCTCTTTTCATCTTCTTTAATGCTGCATGAAAACATCCATCCTTTGGGAGAAGTCATTGTTGAATCTTGTGGAAATGACATCCATGGTGCTTTACATATGGTTTATTGACTCCTTGAGCTTTCGATAGCATGTTAGATTAATACATCCTTTAAACACTTGTTCAGAAATTGGAGTATTTTGGGATGTGCATGATCTCATTCCTCTTCTATTTTTTGGCTGATAATTAGATGAATCCACATACCATTGGAAACTGGCCTGCATGCATCTGAAAGACATCCCTTCCATGTTTTGAAATGGAGCAGCATCTAATACCATGCAATAAAACAAAAACAATACCCTTTTAGGCCTTCATGGTGCTGAGTTTCCATGATTATCTATAAGAATATAGCAAATTTATTGAAACTACAGTGGTAGATGGTGAATGTATTAATTAAAAGTACAATTGCAAGTGCCCTATTTTCATGACTTCTTTTTCTGCGTCATGTGAGTCAGATTCAAGGCTCCAAGTTTGAGCCAGAGGGGAATACGTTCGGCGCTGGCTGCCTGAGCTAACAAGAATGCCAACTGAATGGATCCATCATACTGGGGATGCACCCATTACTGCGCTTATAGTTGCTGTGGTGGAATTGGGAGTAAACTATCCAAAACCTATAATTGATATAGATTTTTGCTACAGAGCATCTAGCGAAAGCTATATTCAAGATGTGGGAAATGGAAGCAGCCGCAAGAGCTTCAAATTCAAGTGGAACAGTTGAAGTTGTTCTTGATAACACTGACGATACTGAGAATTTGGCCATTCCGAAGGTTGTCTTGAAGGACAAGGCTCCTTGTCCTGCTAATTCATCTAATGATCAGAGGGTCCAAAAAATCAGAATTACAAGAATATTCCAGCTCATAGGAAGAGATCAAAGTTCATTGAAGAAGAAAGACGACAACCATATAAATTGCACAATGATGATAATGTGGTGGGTACCTCAAGAAAGGATGAAGAATTGTGTTCTGCTCAGTCCTCAGCATCTAAGAAGCAGGCCACCAGCAGATGTTCATTTTCTGTTCCCCGGTGTTGTTCCTCAAGCAGTCATGGGAAGCACAAATTGAAATGGAACAGAGTTCATGCAAAGATGGTAAGCAATTGCACTTTTAGTATTTGTTTTAAAGTAACAATGCTATAATTGAAAAAAAAAAAAAAACAAGAAAAAACTAACTAAAATATATATGAGCCATTAAATGGTATTTCACAAATTTTTTGTTGTTTCTTATTATTTATCAGTTATCATCATCACAATCAGTCATTGCAACAAGTTAAATTAGGAAATAAATTGAAATGAAAAATATTCATTTCCATTTTCATGGTAACAATACTCATTGTGTCACATCAATTATCATAATTCCAAAGTAATTTTAAAAGCTAAGTTACGGGATGATGAAGTTTTTACAGGATAATCAGTAAATATACTTAGTGGTTTGTAACTTGAAGTCACTATAATTGCAAACCTCCAGGTATCCTTAGAAAATGTCCTCCTAGTTTTCGCACATATCACGTCCGAGCAGTGAGCATTTGTTAAACCAAGACCTAATTTTCTCTCGCAGACGCCATCGAGACCTGGAAACCTAGTGTAAAAAAGAAGAGGAAGAAGTATTAGAGATAATCCGGGGTAAAAAACTTGGAGAAGATATGACGTTTGACATTCTTTCCAGGCTGCCAGTGAAATTGCTGCCGCGATTCAAGTGCGCCAGTAAAGCATGGTTGGGCAAATTGAAAACCCTAGTTTCATCACCGACCACTACAATAAGGCCTTGAAATCATATTTCAGGCTGCTTGTTTGGCAATTACATTTCCAACGCGGGAAGGCCTCCTTCCGTCCCCCGCTTATCCTTGTGTTTAGTAGGCGAAACACCTGACCCTGTTGAAAATCATATAGCACTGCCTCCCGGCATTTATTAGGATCTGCCATGTCCACCAGTTCTTTCGAGTCCTTGTAATTTGCTTTTACCGAGATGGGGATGGCCTTACTTTATGCAATCTTGCAACGAGAGTCTAATGATTACAAGATAACAAACAAGGGCGACTAGAATTTCAATCCAAGAAGAGCTAAATTAATAATATAATTTTTTTAAATATATATATATATATATATATATATATATTATATTATATGTAATTCAATGATTACAAGTTATTTAGAAAAGTTAGCTATATTTTATACACCATTATTTTAATAATTTAATATAATTTAGTTAATTTGACGAGTATAAAAATAACTCGGATAATTCTTTAACAACCCAATATTAAAAGATAAAATAAAAAAAAACTACTCGAGTCCACTGAATGAACTCGTTAAATTGATAACACAGATCATAAAATCAGAATAATCTTATAAAAAACATATTTTTTTAAAAAAAATAAAGGATAAAATAACTAAAAAAAAATTGCAAGATATGTATGAATAACTTATTTGCAAGATATGATAAAATAATATTTTGTTCAGCACTCTTCTTAAAATATATAAAAACCCTAAAGTAATATATATATATATATATATATATATATATATATATATATTAATTTTAGCTTTTCATTTAACATCTTCATTGTTGATATGCTCTTCGGTCCAGTTTATTTTTACGTTTTAAATATATTTTTTTAAAATTTTGAAATTTTTTATTTATTTTAAATTAATATTTGTTTATTTTTTTCAAATCATTTTGATATGTCGATATCAAAAATTATATTTTAAAAAATAAAAGAAATTATTTTAATACATTTTCAAGCAAAAAAAAAACACTTTAAAAAACAACCACAATCAAATTTCTAAATAAACCCTTCAGATCCCAAGTATGCTACTGTTCTTGAATCAAGCAACGATGACTCTCCTTTTGTGATCCTCTCAAGGCATATATATACACAGTACACTAAGAAGAAATTAAGAACTTGAAATATGGGCAGCAAGAGATTATCGTGTCAAGGAGTCTTGGATTAAGAAATAGCTGGTTGATCTACTTGATGAGTCCTCGCTTCCTCTTGCATTTTGGAGCAATAATAGATTGCTTCTACAAGGTGATATTTCACACTTGACCATATTCGATCCTGGTGTCAATAGCACTTTCTTCAAGCTTCAATCATGCACCTCATGCTCTCTCATGAGAGGTCCCAAGTACCGTTATAGGATGAGGTGTTCAACTGTAATCTCTCATGAGATTATAACATCAGGAAACATCCATCGTGTTGAAATTAATGTTGTTCCTCTATATATATATATATATATATATATATATATATATAACCGTTCTATGAGCTTTCCTGATGTTATTTTGTAGACAAGATCGAATGAATGTCACATTTAAATTTATATAGCACATTAATTGTTTAATAGATTGATTACGGGGAGCATGTAAAACGAGTCAAGTCGATCGGATAGCTAATTCACAATTAGAAAAGTGATGTCTGTGTGTTGATGTCAACATTAGCTAAGAGTATTTATTATACATTCTGCTTGGAATTTGAGCAGGAATCAGGATATGGTATGTGGCTTGCCGTCTCCAAGCAAGCAAATAAACACTGAGAATATAATCGATCGTGTTTTTGAAATGATCTTGATTAATTTGGACGTAATAAGGTCAAAACAAAACTAGAAAACAAAATTAGCCTTGAATTAAACTCATTTAGAAGTTGCAACTCAGGTTCTTGGTGGTACCGTTCTTCAGATAATTAATTATTTCGCTTTTGTTTTGTTTTACTTTTTCACTTGTAATTTTTTTTTATTATATAGGTATTAAACTCAATTTAACCAAGTTGATCCATTAACCTAACAATTTTAATACAAATTATATTTTAAGATATAATTTAACAATTTAAACTATTAAGTTAAAATGATTTTTTAACATGGTATTAGAGTTTTGATGATCAAGCGGTTATGAATTCGAATTTTATTATTTTTATTTATTTGATAAAAATTAAACACAAGATAATATAAGTATATATAAATTTCAAGTCCCAAAAACTTTTAATAGAGGAAGGTATTAGATAATAATATAAATTATATCTTGAAATTTCACTTAACAGTTTAATTAATTATTGAGTTGAGATAATTTTTTAATAAATCTAAAATTTAATTCAAATTAGATTTTACTTCAAACTATTTTGAATATTAATCTAATTAAATTTAGTAATTTTCTCAGTTGACCCATGACTTTAACTAACTTTATCCGAACCCTACAAGGTTAATTTTAAAGAGTATTTAATAAGAACTAAAATGACACTATTTGGAGCAAAAATAATTGAATTGGAATGATTAAATGAATCCAATGTTTCGAACCCTAAACTCTGTTAAATCTCAAACCGAACATGACAACTATGTTTTTGAGAGCAGGCAGACCCGATAGTGTGAGGACTAAGGCGCCATTTATGCAACCTCAAAGACACGCACTCCGAAGAAGATTTATAATTTTAAAGAAAGAAATGGGAAAGTAGCATTGCTTACCACGAGATTCTTGTCTCTACCTGTGTCTATCACAAACATTGGTGAACAGTTTGAGCATGACAGCAGCTCTTTTAACAGATCGAGATTTAAAATGAAATAAAAATTGTTTTGTTTTGTTTTGTTTTATTTTTTAAATTAATATAGAATGTTTTGGTCATTTTAAATGAAATTAACAATCGTATTTTAAACCAACAAAGAGCTAGCTAGCAAGCATTTGCGTTTTCTTTGTGACCGTCCTTCCTTTGTACCATATATTGTCCGGATTCCGTAGCAAACCCAACTTATACCCCACAACCCTTTGCTGCCTCTACAAGTCATGAAAAGGACAACCTCGTATGACCCGCAGTTCCATTTCGCCAACTTTATGTGTCCTCGAATCTTAAGAAGCCTCCCATTTACTTTGCATTGAAAAGAAGCCCATGGCTCAAATCATACTGTCGGCGAAAGAAATTTTATGTTATCGTGTTTGAAAGATGTTGTTGTGTTTAAAATTATAATTATAGTTAATTTTTAAAATATTTTTTTATTTTAAAATATATTAAAATAATATTTTTTTTATTTTTAAAAATCAAGGTATCAAAATGATCTAAAATATATATATATATATATAAAAATTAATTTTTAATAAAATTAATTTTTTTTAAAATTCCAAAGGGGCTCAAAACATCATTGGTTGCAAAAATATGATAAGTAATCAAGGATTATATATAATTAAAATAAAATAATTACATATGGAAGTGCTCCTCGTTTCTTATAGTAAGAGAGCAAATACGGTCTATTGGTGCAAGTTTCTGCTAGTGGGGCTCGCATTACCTGAGCAACGTTTGTATGGTTCTTTCTGACTGCTTACAAACCTTGGCGTGCCGTAGCAAATGCTAATTAAGAAAGTCCATTATTTGTGACTCAACATGGACTCGGTTTCAGCAAAGGAAAACTAGAAAAATACTTTTTTTACTAACAAAAAAAAGAGAGAGTAAAGATCGTTCAATGCACAAGAGGTTAAAAAAACTGTCATGCGCATATCATTTGCGTAGCGTGTGTTTTCATATCAATCGCATGTTCTTCGGTATCTTGCTCCATGAAAAAAAGATGAGCATAAATTCACCAAAAAGAAATGAGTATAAATCTTTTTCTACTTGCATTAAAAAATAACCTCCTATTCTTCAAGAAACATATTCCTAGCAATATGTTTTGCCCATTAGAAAAATCTTTTACCCATAGGATCCATCACCTCGCAAATCCAAGATTCCTTTACCCAATACAGAGATCTCACCTTATCCAATATTAAATGAGAAAATCTAAACAACACAAGCACAGTGATAGGCTTCACTAATCTACTCTTTGAAACGTCATTACATTTTGGTCGGACATTGATTTACAGCAAGTGCCGACACAAACTACCCCACCTTCGGATAACTTCCGTTAGAAGTCCTAACATGTACGGACTCTGTCTTCTTACTTGAATGAACCAATAAAAATACACCCACCATGCCACTCATTAAATTAATAAAGCATGAGACACAAACATCCGACCTGTTTCCAATCCAGCGGCTCTTTCAGTTGCAGTTGTTTCCATCCGTTAGATCCCATGCTCTGCCGAATATCCCTTAAAAACATTCCTTAAAAATAAAATAAAAATATTGTTCCTCCTTTGTCTTCTTTAAAAAACAAAACCACGCCACCAAACAAACAAAATTACAGCTTCGTAACTAAAACAGAGTAAATGAGCGAAGCACTCAACAGAGACTACCAAATCTGCGAGGAGATCGGCCGTGGACGATTTGGTATTGTTTTCAGGTGCATCTCTCGCTCCACTGGCGATTCTTTCGCTGTCAAATCCATCGTCAAGAGCCTCGTCTCTGGCGACTCCCTCGAAGCGCAATGCCTCTTAACAGAGCCCAAGACCCTCCACCTCCTTTCTCCTCACCCTCACATAATCCAACTCCACAACCTCTACGAAGACGAAACTCACCTTCACATGGTCATCGATTTATGCTCTAAACAAGACCTTCACGATTTGATAATCACTAACGGGGTTCTTTCAGAGAACGAAGCTAGAGTGGTTTTCACTCAACTGATGAAAGCCATCTCTCACTGTCATACATACGGCATCGTTCATCGAGACATCAAACCTGAAAACATCTTATTTGACGAGGGGAATGCAATTAAGGTAGCAGATTTTGGATCTTCTGAGGTTGTAATGGAAGGGGAGATGGTGAATGGTGTAGTGGGGACACCGTATTATGTGCCCCCTGAGGTTTTGTTGGGAAAAGAGTACGGAGAGAAGGTGGATGTGTGGAGTGCTGGGGTGGTGTTGTACATAATGTTAACTGGATTTCCGCCGTTTTATGGGGAAACAGTGGTGGAGATATTTGAGGCGGTTTTGAGAGGGAATTTGAGGTTTTCTGCAAGAGTTTTTCAGTCGGCGTCGACAAGTGTTAAAGATCTTTTACGGAGAATGCTCTGTAAAGATGTCTCCAGGCGATTTTCTGCTGAACAAGTGCTAAGTAAGTTGAGCGAATTAAATCATGTATTTAAGAGTTAAATTGTCCTTCCTTCTTTATACAATGTTCATTTAGCTTTTGCTTCCAGTTAATTGTCAAGTTTCATGTGTTTGTTTTCAGGACATCCATGGGTAGCAAATGCGGCTGGTTTAACATGAAGGAACAGGGGGCTTAGACTGAGTAAAGACATGCTTGTATAGTTAGATGTGTGTGCTTGGTAGTAGTGTACATACGCCATAGAGAGCAGCAGCGAGTATCCTACTGGGTTTTCACTTAGAAAGAGGATGAGTTTTCTCTCCTTTCAGTTTTTTTTCCCTGGGAAAAGATGAGAGGTGCGTGCGGGAGTTTTCTTACTGTGGTGTTTCTTAACCAGCATAAGATAATGTTGTTAGCTATATTGTTTATCGTTTGAGAACTTTTTGATCCTGCTCTCCCTTTTGTTTTGTAAATAAATATCTTTCGTATGAGGTTATGATTCTGTTTTATCCAAAATGCAGAGAGTCTTCTTGTCAAACATGGATTAATATCTTGTTAATGAAATTAAATCTGGATTCTCTTAGAAGGTTATTGGGATTCAAGCGATCAGATGAATTCTCTTAACCCCACAATAGTGTTTGGGTGAGAAGCTTTTGAACGAACGTTATCCATCGGGAGTCCGAAGGCATCTCAAACTTCTACCATCCGGAAATCTTGAATATTTTTCAGGAATTTGTATTCTTTTCATGATCATACGAAATATCAGATTTCCATGAATTTGTCATTCCCTGGGGGATTAGCCGTTCCGACCACATTTTTTTTTAAAAAAATTAGTTTTAAATTAGTACAACTTTTTTTATTTTGTATTGTTTTAATTATTAATATAAAAAAATATTATTTTAATATATTTTCAAACAAAAATTATTTTAAAAATAATTTTTATTACAATTCAAAACCCCCCAACTACTCATGATCATTATTTTGGTACGAAACAAACAGAGACAACAGTTGAAACCAGAGAAAAACGGTCATGCTTTCCATTGGTTGCAAAAAGGCTGTGGAAGAAGGAAGAATTGATGCAAGTCTGGATTCCTCAGTGTCCATTCAGAACCCAAAGTCTGTGCAAGAAAAATCACAAAAAATACGAAAAGGAGCGTGGAAATGATAGTTATGCGCTCATAAAGTTAAGGTTCTGCTTAAGAGTCTGATAAAGATGCAAATCATGAGAAGGTTATGAGAAAATGAAGCGCACTGATCAACTACGAAAATTTGTTTTGAGCTCTTACTGCTTTTTGCACCATGAAAAGGATACCATTAATGTACTGCTAACAGAGTCCCAGGCAACAAGCGTAGGATAAAGTTGAATCAAAGATGCCTGTCTTCGTTGGATTGGACTCTTGGTGGAACAGAGAGATAATAAAGACACCTTAAGCCTGTAGTGGGTGCTCATCCAGGAGTGTTGTGGCTGTAAGCCTGTAAGGGTGCTTCTTCACTTCTTTGAACATAGAGAAAGTTCTTTGCCTTTTAACTACCGAGCTACGCTGTTCTTGTTAAGCATAACATCATTCATGCAAGGTTTGGTAGCCCAGAAAACATTACTGCGAGAAATAACAGAAACAATTTACACATACAGGGCAGAGAAATGGTCCCTAATTTCCAACTTAATTTCACATTTCAATCGAAGGCGATGGAGACAGATGAATGTTTCCAATAAATGCCGTTACCAAAGTGCCCAGAAAAGAATAATAAATTACATGCTTTGTAAAAATAATTAAAAAGGCGATCAGATAGAGTGCAGGAATACGTACTGCAACACTTTCGTGCGATAGATTAAGTGAAAGGTTATGTGATTGGTGAAATAGAGATTCAATCTGTAGGAACCGTGCTAGAAAACTGAGAATCATGCCACCAGAGACCTTTTTTTCTTCTCCCTGCATCTAAGACCAGGTAGTTCACAGCTAGAAAAGAAAGCAGAATCCTGAGCTTATTATGCTCATAAGCACGCTTATCCATGCATCTTTCGGTAGATTCCTAAGATTATACAGAGATACTACATAAAAAGAAAGCCTAGCTGAGCTGGAACGGTTTGCCTAGACTCAGATGTGGATCCATTTTCTTGCTCAGCCTCGCCAGGCAATTCCTCAAGTGATTTTCCCTTCGACTCAAGTACCAAGAAAGTAAACATCAGTCCCAGGAAATTTTCGACACTCGGTATTTTAAGAATCTTCATTACTCCGATACCATCTACAGCATACAAAGATCCGAACGCACCCACAATTGCCCCTTCTTTGCCAGATGCAGCTGATATACCATGGCAAGTAGACCTCAATCTCGCTGGGAAAATCTCAGCAAGAGCAACAGCAGGACTTTTGCCAAAAGAGAGGCATGAGGCAATGGAGCAAATTACCATACCAAAATCCAAGATGCTATAGAATAGAGTAGAGTGATGTGTTGAACAATTAATTAATTATTTAATTTAAGTAATTTTATTTATTTATTCTAGCTAGATGTTTAGTGATTTAATATAAAAAGCTCAAGTAATTGATAATAATAGGTGGTATTTGATAATTCAATATGACTTGTAACTATAGTATCTGGTACACTAATATAACTAATACCTGCAAAAGATTCTTTATAATAGATGTTGGGACTCTTCGATGATAAAGTCAATAACTATGTAGATAAAAAAAAATACAATGATATTTTAGAAAGATAGACTCTGAAAATATATATCCTAAAAATATTAAGACCGAAGAGATTATGAACTTGGAGCTTGAAAAATTTATAGGGTTTTTATATTTCATAAATTTTGTTATTTTATATAAAAAAAGACTATAATATAATTTAATCTTTATAATATTTGGAGTGATATTTTTTTTTAATAATATATATTAAATTAGTATAAAATATTGAAAACTTCCTGAAAAATATTTTTAAGAGAGTGTTAAGTTTGGATTACATTTCCTAGCCCATAGGATGCTGGGTTCATGCCCAACACCCCTAAAAAATTAGCGCACCCAACACCTTAACTAATTGGAAGGGTGCTGGCGCGTCCAGCACCGCCATTTAACTAGAAGGGGTTGAGGCACTAAGTGTGGATCCAATTAATTCAAGCAATGGACTGGACTTGTTTTATCCAGTGGAGCTTTTTTAGCCTAATTATTTTTGGGGGTTGGGCCCACTGAATTTGGATCCATCACATGGGCATCAATGTCATACATACCATAGACAAGTTTTTTTTTCTTCCCATTTTTCCATTGTTCCTTTGCCATGATTTTCCCTGGACTAATCAGAACACATATTATGAACTTTATTTATTCAAACAAACAAAAATAGTAATAAGTGTGACCAAACGCAATTACCGCCAAATCCAATTATGAACTCTGTCTTGACCCTCCATTGAATCTTAGAGTTTTCTTTTTAACTCGACTGAGATTTGAGTCTCCTAGTATTATTTTCCAAATACTTTTTTAATATGTGTTATTTTCCTAAAATTTTTATGAAACTACGTTAGAATTATAAAATACCCGCTTAGATAGGAATGAATGGGTTTTGAGCTTTTGTTTTTCGAGGTGGGCTGATTTCAATGTGGATGTGGACCATATAGTATGTCCATTTCAAGCTTGCAAAATGCCAAGAGCTTCTAATATGAAACACCAAAGTGTAACTCCCCTTTCCATGCGAGTTTACCAGTAAACTAAACCCTACAAGTGACGGCATTGAGTTGCCTTCAAACTGCGAAGAAAAAGGCTGAGGCCTCGGTGTTCTTGTCATATTCGTTGTTTCGCATTTTCCATTTGGTTTTGCAGAACAACTCTCTTGTTTATGCCCTCGATTCGTACTAAAAAATGGTCATCGATTTAGCACTAAATAGGAACTAATTTTTACAGTCCTTCGGGCCGGAGTTTTGCCATTCATTATGAAAGAATTTATGGGTTTTCTCAAAAAAAAAAGAAAAAAAGAGAGAAATGCACCTACATAATTTCCTACTGACATACCTCTGGGTGTGTTCGTGTGTGTAAAGCAGATAAACTGAGGACATGATTCATAATACAGAGAGAGAATAGTCAATCTAGCGCAAGCAGGAACATTTTGGAAAAAGAAAGGAAGATAACATTTAAAAATGGAAGCCTACATAGTCAGCAAGGATTCTCATCATCTGCTAAATTTCAAAGTCGAAGCTACCTTTATCTCCCGCCCCTTATCTTAAATGAGAAATCTCAAGGTAGCTTTCTCCTCAAGTGACCTGGAATCTGAATCTCCCATGATGTAAAGTTCATGATTTCCCAAATCTGAAGTAACAAAAAGGAATTGTGTGCCACAATAATTTCAAATAGAACTGTCACAGCCCCACAATCGATCTGAAGATAATGGAGAATAAATTATCTGTCCATAAGATCAACGTCAGAATCTCACACTAGATCTTGACTTGCACCATAGCATGCCATTGGTAAGGTTAAGAATCGAAACAGAATCCACTTGTGTGTTTGTGTTGGGCACGATAGATCATTGTAGTCTACCAGTCATTGGGATAAGAATTAGAATGCCACGATTCCTACAATAGAAGAGAGAGACTTTCCAGATTGGCCAGGTGCACCTTCTAACCCATATTGTCAAAAGGACACAAGGATAAGTGTTCTAATTGTTTATCACTCGGGCAAGTTATCTGTGGTTCAGCGTTCAATATAGAATTTACTACTTATTCTTTTTAAGATTTGAGGCTCTCAATGACCTGAGAAGAATTGGCATCTATTCCACGACGTTAGAATAAGGATTTCAACATGTATTCGTCATTTATACCAACGCTAGGTAAAGTTTATTGAAACATAACATAGGATAGGAATATCGAGACATAGCACTCAGTAGATCACCAGCAACCAATATTAGTACATAATGTGGGTTGAGGGAATATGATAAAGTAGGTCAAAAGAACGAAGAAAAGGAAGTGGGAATTGACTCATCCATGCATTTTAATGCTGTGATCAAAATACAATGATCTCTAAGTGGCATCTGCGGCAGAGAAATCACAGCCTCCTAAAGTTCGAGGTGGAGGGCATCTTTATATTATCCTAAAAGTTGCCACTTGCTAATCTACATTCTTGATTCTAAAAGTTGCTAATTGCTGAACTAAATTCTTGATTACCCCCTCTTTGAGATTTAAATTTTGGGCCCCAGAATTCCAAGATAGCCACTTTGGCAATCTTCCACTGGTTTCCATCTAGGACAGCTGGCTCTTTTGTCCCTCTCTTCATTGAAAGGATTTCTCATACTTTTCCACCTAAAAATGACTTGAAATGGGACAATGAAAGCTATCAGTAATAGAGCATCACGTTTCCTAAATGTAAAAAGAAAAAAAAATGAAAGCGATGGAATGGACAGAACATTCATATACAGGGCATTCAAGCTGAAAGTATATAGAACAAGGAAAGCAGGACATCCACGTTAAGTTTTATTGAGTTCTGCTGTATACTATAGCTTATTAGCCAAACTGTAAACCCAATTATTGGGAAAAAACAGAGCTTTCTTCACTCGGTCACTCTCTTTCATAAGAATCGACTGACAAGAGGTGAGTGAGAAATGTTTATTTTGGGTGCAAACATTATTAGATACCATCATATGCATGGGATAATGTGCTTATTGGAAAACTAATTGACCAGTTTTCAAGCACTATGTCACTTGGAGAAGACATTATACGACAGAGTTCACACCAGGTAACTTTAATGATATGTAGGTGCTATTTCAGGGTCAAATCTGGATACTGCCGCTCACAGCCAAGACTAGCTAAAACCTTAACATAAACCACATATATGAACGTGTAACAGTGCAGATGAAAACATTATTCAAAAAATCAACTATCACAATCTTTTTACAGCATCTTTTTCATTTTCTATGTCATAGATGAAGATGATGGATTTATTGTTAGAAAGACTGCATGTCAGAGAACTCGCTTATCAGGAATCAATTTACCTCCTAAACTGGTTCTTCTTGCTTTCAAGGAAAAAGAAAGGATAAATGATGAGAAGGAACTGCCCTAATGATGAAACGTCCACTAAGATTTACACTAACAAATGACCATGGCTATCCTAAAGCACTTTCTCTACTATAAACATTTTGGAATGTTATTTGTCAATATAATAACAGGTATCTGTGCTGGGAGTAGTGTGGAATGCATATACCTTGATTTTAGGTGCAGTGGTACCATTCTTAGCAGTGCCAGTGCTCCCAAAGCCAAACTTTGGCTTCTTTTCTGCAGGTCTCAGTATTTGGAAAGAACATAGCAGATTCTCATCCACGCTCATCATGGCACCAGCATTGTCAAACTCTCCACAATAATTAGGTGCTGAAAATATGGTTACGAGTTGCCTATTAGCAAAAAATTCATATCCATCTTCTACAACCTGCAATTATGACAAAATAAGCTTATAATAAACGAAAGCGTTCCTAATTGTAAGACTTATGATGCCCAGGGACTTATCACAGTAAATGGTCAATTAAAACACATTTCACACCTGATGAGCTCGGCAGATTAGATCAAGGTCATGCTTCTGAAGAAATTCTGTCACCCTATCAGCACCAAATATATATGAAACTCCCCTATCATTTGCACCCCAACCTTGAATGTCTTTACTGGGATCAGACCAGAGGAGATCACATAACAAACCGGTTTCTGGAACAACTGTAGGTCGGTATAAATTTCTTATCTGATCCAAATTCCGCAGATCAGGAGAAAGTCCACCATGCATGCAGAGAATCTTTTCATCAATGAGAGCTGCCACAGGCAGGCAGTTGAAGCAATCTGTGAAAACCTTCCATAGTCTGACATTGAATCTTCGTTTGCACTCATCATAAAATCCATATATACGGTTTATAGAAGCACATTCATGGTTGCCTCTCAATAGGAAAAAGTTTTCAGGATATTTTATTTTATATGCAAGCAAAAGGCATATAGTTTCCAGGCTTTGCTTTCCACGATCTACATAATCCCCCAAAAATAAGTAATTGGCACGAGGAGGTAATCCACCATATTCAAGAAGCTTCAGCAGATCAGAATATTGTCCATGTACATCTCCTGGGTGACATAAGATAATAATGTACCAGACATGTCAGAGTTTCTTTCCTAACAACCACAAACAAACTTTCTTCCTCGATATAAAATTTAACTAAATGTGCTAGTATATCATCTCATTATAGGCTATGATCCAACTTCATATTATTCACAGATGAAGAAATCCTCTCTTGTTATCTCAATATTTATAACTTGTAATCATAAACGAGAATGAGATGAGAATTTTCAAATTAAGAGGAGAATGGAAGTTCGGAATATCTTAATGACAGATCAAGTTGATATTCATGATTAACCTCAACTTAGATGTCATATCAAGTAGCATGGGGCAAAATGTGCATATGCAAGAGATATAAGACCACTATAGACAATTTTTAGAGCTCGGAATTATCAGTTATGATGAAGAAGCCTATACAGCAGCACTCCGAGTAATTTCACCCCCACTGAACTGGACTATATACTACAAGACAGCTACAACTTTAGGAAGTAGGTGCAGAAGACAACATGGAAACAAAAATAGGCAGCACAGTCCTAGCAAGTAGCAACAACACAAGAGTGACAAACTTGAAGATGACTATAAGTCCCAAATTTTTAGAACTCATTAAATTACCCATGACTAAAACTAGGCAAATCCACCAATATTATTATTCATATATATTCATGTCATTAGACTGTTATTTTAATTTCAAAACAAACAATATTGATAAAAAATGTTCTTCAAATATGGCAAGCATGACTAACCAAGACAATAATTTCTCAGTCTTCAACTTTCAGGAGCTTACAAGAACTCGAGAAACACTTTAGTTTTTCTCCTAAGCAAATCACATGAGTAACTATTCCAAATTTTTTACTGACTTTTCTTGAAGTAAAAAATTCAACGGGCACTCTACAGCCCGAAAACAAGCTGAAAAGTGGAAAATATTCTCAACTATATATAAACCACAAAACAATCTTGTCAACCACCCTCCTCAGCCTGATATTTTATCTGAAATGAATGTACAAAAAAAATTTGGTTTCTGACTATGAAACTCAAATATGTCCCGGATGTCCTATCAAGAAAAAGGATAGAGTACGCTTTATATTCTTGGTGACTGATGGATGCATTCAAGTTCCAGTGCACGAACAGCTCTTAGAGAGGGCATTGAAGACATTAAAAGATATTATTTGCCATGCTATCTCTCACCCTCAAGCAGAGAGTTATTTCTAATATAACTTTCCTTGTTACATGATCTACTAATCCCAAGAAATTTCAGAAGGTATATTAAAACCTAGCTGTGCAGTGATCCCTGTGTGCTACAACTACAAAGGAGCGGAAGGTAATATATTCAGAAATGAAAATTGTCAATCATTTAGTTGGATGAATGTACTAGCTGATTTACATCAGAGTTTAGGCAGTTGCCTAAACTGAGTGCAAATGCGAAGTATCCAATGAAATTTCCATAGTTAAACTCCACTAATTTTTTTATTGGAAAGTTATTGATGTAGGTAGCAACGGTTTATGGCCAAAGAGATTTTTTAATGTTTATGAAAACAAAATACAAGAATTCAATACAACCCACAACCAGAGTATCCATCAAAGTCATCTTTTCAACATTGCGCGTTTCAGAGTGTCCAACTTTAACCCACATCAAGAGCAAAGTTTTTGGATTTGGATCCCATCAAAAGGACATGGTTTATTTCAACTTAAGCCGATAAACTTAGAACATTTAACAGACATAAGAATTTGTTCAATATGCTTGGCTTATACTGGCAGAGTAAGAAATAGGATACTGCATATCTATAAATATGAAGCAAAACCCCCTGCATAATCAAATAAAACTACACACACCAGCATCAAGAAATTGAAACAAAATTCAAAAAAAAAAAATCAAAGCAAAACAAGCTTTGCAGTCAGTAAACTTGAAGTGTCTGTAAATGAACTCTAAGCCTTGGCACTAACCAAATCAAATTTCAATCAATATATACTTTTGACTGTCCTAACATGAAAATTTCAATTTTGACATTATGTATATGGTTGTAAGAAAATAATAGGGTTTATAAGAGGATATTACCACAAATCTTGATAGGAGCTTCAAGCTCTAAGAGATTAGGCTGCTTCAAGAAAATATCCCTTGAAGTGATGCAAAGTTGCCTGATTTCAGCCTCAGAAAGCTGGACCTGCTTCCCTGGTTTTCCCCTAACTTCAAGCAACCTGGTAATGATTCCATCAAGAACAAAAGGCTCCATATTTTTTTCTCACTTAAGTCTTCTCTTCTCACCCCTTGAAAGATGAAGGAAGAAGCATAAAGATAAAGAACTAGCAAGACCAACACAGCCAGCCGATACTCTACTAGCGCACGATGGTTGTTATGATTTAGTAGCATGGCTTTATAAAAGGGCGAAAGACGATTAAAAGGAATATCAATTTTTAGGGAGTTTGAGTTTCTTTGTAGTGGAGTAAGGAATGAACGGCGAGTGGAGCGCAGAATTTTGAAAAAAAGCCAAGCAAGAATATATTCTTGTTTTGTTAGAGAAATTAGAAAGTAAACTAGCAAGTGTTTGAGAGGGAGGACATAGAAAGGAGTAAAGTAGTCGTAGTAAGTGGAAGAAAATGGAGCCCAGAAACAAGCTCCTTCTTGAGAGAAAGAAACGCTGACAATGGCAGCGATCGTGACGCTTGTTTTCTTTGAAATTTTGCAAGCGGCAACAACAGCACCACCAATCGTAGCGTTTCCGCTTTTGCGGAAAGTGATGGTGGTGGACCATTATCCGCCCGTTGCCACCAGAGATGAGATGAGACCCCATCTCCATTCACTACCCCCTTCCGATTCGATTTTGTATGTTTAACCTTTGGACTGGATAATTGCTAATTTATGCTATCAATTGGAGTTTCTTTGTGGGCCTAGAATATTATTCTAAGCCCACCCTCACAAAAAAGGGCCCGATTCACGTGCTGTCATGAAGAGACGGAGAAGTGGCCACATTCTGATATGCTATCTATCAATAGAAAAAAACTAATTTTAAAAATACTCCAATTTTAATATATCTTTAGAATTCCTATACATGCATTAACTGCTCCTTCTGCACAAACCCTCCAAAATACAGAGAAGCCTATTCACATTTAGGATTCTTTGCTCAGCATTTCACTTTTTTTCATTTACAATCGGGCGAGCAACAGGTCATGTCCATCGATAGTTTATTTGGTTTTTGTTATTGGTTTGGATCTTCAACTTTATTAAAAAAAAAATTGATTACATAAAACAATCAGTTAACTGGCCCCCTATGCGTGAAAAGATGGCTCTTGATGTAAAATAAATAATTTCGATGCAACTCAAAGACTTTCTAGCAGCCGAGAATCCATAATTCGAAGTGACTTGGTTTTTTAAAGTTCCAAGAAAAAGAAATGCATCAGATTCCATTTATCATCCGGGCCCTTGTCATTTGCTTGTCGATTCACTCATCTGTATCTCGCATTCCCACTCGTGATCTTGATCTTTTTTACAAACACAAGGAAGTGCATAGAAATGTCTAGGCTATGTACGAATATAAAGCTCGAAGACCAGCAGATCGAAAAGCCAGCGGTGCTAAAATGAAAAAAAAAAAAAAAAACAGAGATTGCGTGCATGGAAAATAGAGCAGGGATTAGCAACCCTATGTTTGTAGGAAACACAACGCTCAAAACAAAATTAAGATTTGCATGGATGTTATTACAATCACTAATTAGTTTATGGAATGATGGGATCGAATTGTTTAGTCATGATCATCTGCTTGAATTGTGCTCTGTTATGGACTTGCTTGCTCATTTCCAGTTTCTCTGTTATATATCAGTACCCTATATATCATTGTACCTCATTCTTCAATAATTGTGCTTGATTTGGATTCTTTTGCATTATTGGAGTCAAACAGGTGGAAAGTAACTTGAATGTACGGTGAAGACGAGGCAGAGGACAGGTTTGGAATCCAGCCCTACTGGGAAATTCTAAGAAGTTCATTGCAATATGATCATATTATATCAGTTATTATAGTAAGTAACTGAGCTTGTGGATGATGTATATCGGGGCCATCATACCTCCACGTTAGACCTAACCCACCTCCATATGGAACACGTATACCCAGATGAAGAAGGGAACCCGTCTAGCCAATTTCAAGACCACACGAGGGGGCCCGGCCTGGAACCCAGCTAGTCCGGACAAATTATTTTGGATCAATCTGGCTATATTTGTTTCACCTATAAAAAGAAATAAACAGAAGACGAATTAAATACGTCATGTTTCATAGATATGTGCCTTGCTAAGAATTGGATTTTGAGTTTACTTTCTACATTGATGAAAGCTTATGTCATCAATATAAACTTTACAGTAGCTCATTGATCATTTTATGTTTTTCACTCTCAGGTAATTCTCAACTAATCCAAAATTATAGATGATGAGTGAATTATCACTTTGCTCATGTCTCTTAACCTCAATGATTTTTAATGAGTAGAGATTTAAATTTAGTTCAATTCCGATGGATATCAAATTGTAATATGTGGATTTTTTCTTATAGTCATCTTGCACAGTGAGTAATGGATATAAAATGAATATTATTAAATCCGATTTGAAATATTATCAAAATCTAATTAACAAGGGATATGTATTTATATTTTTTAGATATATATGTAGAATATTTATATTTTTTAATTTAATATAATATATACATATCTCAAAATTAACATAGTACGTACACATGTATATGGATAACATTTATAAATTTATCTTGGAATATATATAAATACTTTATATATATATATATATATATAATTTAAATACCCATTTTCATCCCCCAAGATTAAACAGCTTTGAGTATTTAATTTGAAAGTAAAGAGATGTAACGATATCTCATTCTTCTTCTTAGCTTTGTAGAAACATTTAGCACAACTTTATTGTTTTTGGGCTCATTCCCTTCACCATCTATATTAACTTCAGGTATCAAAGAATTTCCGATGATCCTTTCAATAGACTTTCATTGTTTTTTTTTTTTTTTTTTTTTTTTTTTTTTTTTTTTTTGCAGTGCCATTTCAACCTAATGAACTAACTGCCTTCTTTGAAGATTTCAGCCCACGTTAGTATTGAAAAGAGTCACATCCTCGGTGAAGGGGACATTTGATTAACTTTTTTGTGAAGATTTTAGAAAAAGTCTAAACTTTGTGAGAAGAATGCTTAGGGGAGCTAATACGAATTTCCGGAGGATTTTTTGACAGAATCTTGCAAGTTGCTGTGGATGGAAAACCAAGTGAATGTCAGATGATTAAAAAAAAAAAAAAACAAGAAGAAGAAAAAAGCTTACTGTTTTCAGAGACATGGAGTTTGATGAGACGTTTGGGCATGCTAGCTAGGTATGGTCACCATGGTTACAATATTGATGATGATTCAGATGTGGAGAGCGACGACACAAACATGGACGGAGAAGAGAGCGATATGCATATTGCTCTTTCATGTTCTTTCCCTTTTATTATGTGGGAAAATGATTTTCATATGACTAGTCAAAACGTTCTTCTTCTGTAGAGTTGTCGCTAATTTTACCCCTTACATTATTCATTATCTTAAAATGTACCCTTCTTCTAACCACCATTCAAATTAGTTGACCTATTCTTGAATACTGTACAGTGTGCCACTGATTTATGAAAAATAAAAATTCAAACCCATCCAAAAAATTAAAATTTATAATCTTCCTAATCTTGAGCTCAATGGGATTCAATTTTTCTTATTTTCTTAACTTCCCATCTATTTTTTTTACATATATATATTAGGCGCGACTTAGTTTTTTTAATTCTTTCAGTTTAAATTGATTCTTTTCTTTCTAAACAATATTTCTTAAAACAATAAATCTAATTAATATTAAAATTGTGGAGTATCCTCGTAACTACTAAGCTGATTATGTAACAAGTTTGGATGGATCTAGCACATGGAAATGTAGGATGGGTAGAATTTAAAGATAAAATCGATGAGCGTGGTCAGTGAAAGGTAACATTGAGTCATTGATACAGATCCTATAGGTGAGGAGTTTTTTTGTAGTTAAACCAAAGAACAAGGACAGTTTCTTAGAGTATGATGTTTCGTATTTAAAAGGAATTGCTGATAAATATTATCTTCCTTGGAATTATGAAAATGAAGCTGGTGGCTCCATTATGCTCATTCAGTGTTCGAGGACACTGGTTTAAATTATTTAAAGACTTTTCGGGACGCTGAACTGGTCGAAGGGCACCTTGTAGGTTTGTTTGGATCAGGGTGCTCTTGCACGGAACAAATTAAGATCGGAACAAAGTTTGACTTTGTTTAACTCGAGAGTCTACGTGATCCCATGTTAAAAGAAACTTTTCAAAGAAAGGCAGCAGTCACCTCATTTTTTTTCCATTGATACATAATTATGTGGTTTCTAAAGCCCCCGTACATGAAGAGTCATTCAACACCCTTCAGCCCCTTTACAAGGTTTCGAGGGGAAATACAGGGGGATGAAAATGGAAAATACACATGAAGATTTGGCATATGATCAATCCTACCATCTCAATAAATCATATGGGAGGAGAGAAAAAAAGGTAAAGAAACATGTAAAATTAAGATAGTTCAGCAAGGACTAACAGCATCTTCAGATGAATTCAATAGCTGTTCCAGATAATCAGCACCTAAATCTTCCAAAACCATCACATTCTCTATCCTAACATTACTCTCTTTCTTGCTTCTGCTTCCCAATTTCCTTCTCATGGAGTGCTTCCTCTTTAGAGCCACCACAGGCGAGCACCCATCCTCTTGCTCAGAACACTTCATATCCTTCAGTGACTCCCTCACTCTTTCAACTGGGAAATTCAGTGTCGCCCCAGTTCCTCTCATTGAAAAAGCAGCTTGGTCATAGGCCAAAGCAGCTGCCTCTGCACTATCAAATGTGCCTAACCACACCCTTACGCCATGCCTTGTGGAATCCCTTATCTCTGCCGCGAATTTGCCCCATGGCCGCCTCCTAACACCTCTGTAGGACTTTTCCTTGTTGGGATCTTCTTCGGCCACAGAACTAACCTCTTCTTCCTTAATAATTCCATTATAGGAAGTTGCTTTTGACGTTTCTTGAGTGGCCTCCGAGATTAGCCCAAAAAGAAGCATTTCGTCGGAGTCGTTTTCATTGAAGGGGAGAGAACTTTGGTTAAACGATTGGCCATGGAAAAAATCTGGCGATTCAAAACAAGATTCGAATGAAAAATCAGAATTTGAGGAGTGAAAGAAGGAGCTATCCATTCGAATTGGCTGGGGGGGTTAGTTTTAGGTTTGCCCTGCAATTTGTGTTTTTTGTGGCTTCCTGTTTTCTTGCAGTGCCTACTGGGGTGTGCAAAATTTGAAGTCTAGTGTACTTTATATACCCAGCAAAGGGATGCAGTCAGTTAGGCAGGATTTTGATTTTATCTATAAAAAAATAATTACAAAAATATAGATATTTTTTTGTAAATATAAGTGTGCGGGTTTTTCATATAATATTTAATTACAAAAATATTTAATCTTCATTTTGTTCTATCTAAAAATCATTTAAGCTAGACTTGCAATATTCTAGAATACAGAAAAAAAAAAAAATTGGATGTGGGATCCACATGTGCAAGCCTATGGGGTAAAATTACAGATTGGTCAACTGAAGATGGATGGCCACGTCAGAAGAGTTTTTGTGATGACATCATCCCGATCATATCAGCTTTGTCTGGGTGTGGGATTTGTTGAAGAGGGCAGTGTCCGCTTGTCATCCTGAAAATTAATTTCCTCTTTTTCCCCGTTGTTGGGACAGCTCAGGTTGGCTGCTGCGTTTCCCTCCAAAATGCTCCGCTCCGCTCGAGGAACCACTCTTTCCTTTGGTTTGTTTTCACTAGAACGACTTGAGGAAACGAGTGGTTTTTCTCACTTGTAAGGCACCACTATGTGAATAAACCTTAATTTTAACAATAATAATAATAAAATTACCATAACCAGAGTCGATTTAAGGTAAATGTAAGTCTCGATAAAACTATAAATATACTCTTTTAAAATATTTAAGAAATATTTTATTATTATTTTATAATAAGTAGGGTCTTGGACAATTTTTGTTATGTACGTGGGATTTTTTTATTAAGTGATAATAATCTTCATTTTATAAATTATAATTAATAAATATATCTTTAAACATTTTATTAAATAGAGTATTGGATCCTTGATGAAGCAACCCTTAGCTTAAGCTACTTCTACCTTAAGCAACTTCTCATCATAGATGTGCTTTTCCATTTTATGAATTGTAGAGTTTTCGTATAGTACTAAAAAAAAGTTAAAAATCGTTATCATTAGGGTTACTGACAATTATAAAGAATTATCGCTAGGGTTTAACGACGCTCAACTAAGTTAGGTTTAAATGTGATGAAATTATTTATCAAACAAATGATAAAATTAATTATTCCCCTTTAATTTTCTTGTCTAAAAAACATAAGATTAGGAATGAGTATTCTTGTGCATGTGCAGTGTTCTTTATAGTGAATTTTGTGTTTGTGTGTATATATATAATAACTTCCTTCTCTTTTCTTTTTAAGATTTTAGACCTTTGATCTCGGTATTCTTTTATTGACACCTTCCTTCTCTCTATCCTCTCTCTAGTTTTTCTTATAACTAATAATCTCAAATATAATGATTTATAATTAATTTGATGTTGTTTGGAGTTCAAGTAATCACATATCAGTACCTTTTTATTTAAAAAATATTGTTTCTAACCCCTATTAGAAAATTTATAAATACAAACAAAAAAACCGATAGAAATATTTCCTCAATAAATATCGAGGGAATTACAGTGGGAAAAAATAAATAAAACAAAGCCAAAAAATATAATGTGTGCCATTTATACTAACAGAATTACCGACGGAATAAATTTTATCGGTAAAATTATTGGTAAACTATTAACATTGTTCATCATGTCAATTACAAATTAAGGGAATCACCAATGGAAAATTTCATCAATATTTTCCAGAACTGATCAACTGATCACCATTCAACTAATCTTATTTGGCAGGTTTCTAAAATTTTTTGATTAAATTAAAAATTAAAATTAAATATTACAGACGGAATCACAAACGGATTGAAAAGTCATTCATGATATTTGGCGGTTTATGAATTTTTTTTATTAAATTAAAAAAATTAAATTAAATATAATAGGCAGAATCACTGATATAATAATTAAAAATATCAATATTTAATAATATTTAATTATCCATCGGTAAAACCGTTAGTAAAATGCTCCAATAAAAAGCCTAGAATTCCTAATTTCACAACAGACATACCTCATTTCTTCTTCTTCCCCACATGTAAAAAAATCAATATTGCTTTCTTTCTCTTCTCTCCTCAACTCCTTCTCTTCTCCTCCATGCTCAAGTATGTCTTTTTCTTTTTTCTTCGTTTCTCTTCTCAATTTTTTTTAATTAATATACTTTACGAATTTGTTTTTTTTTTCTCAGCTTCATTTGCAACTACATTAATGTCAGATTTTTCTTTTTTCTTCTTTTTTCATTTTTTTTCACTATATTTGTTTATTTTATTTTATTTTTAATTTTTTTTGTTATTGATAATTTTATGAATGTTGTTGTAAGATTTTTTTCATATGAGATCAATTTTTAGTTGATTTATTTATAGGATTTTTAATTTTTTAGCAATCACAACTTTACTTTTTTCAAATGATTTTTTTAGTTGAATTTATTTTTTTATGTTATTTATTTGCTGTAAATTTGTTTAAGTTGATTTTCTTCTTATTTTTTCCAAACAACCCAGTTTTGAGTATTATAGAGTGTTGATTTATAGTATTTTAATTATTTTATAGTTTTCTAAAATAGATTTTTTAAAAAATAATTTTAAATAATCATTAACGGAATTACATATGACATTTTTCCGAGGAAATACCAATGGAATGATGCTGTGATTTTTTTTCATGCTTTTTCCGTCAATAAATCCATTGATAATAATATTTTTGTATTACCAACGGACTTGCCGACAAACAAAAAATTATCGATAGAGCATTTTCATCTGTGATTCCATTAGTAAATTAATTACCAACAGAATGATAATACAAATACTGACAAAAAATTTTGTTGGTAAATATAAAGATTGTGGTAGTGAACATGATGTCGTTAGTTGGTAAAGTTTTAATCCCAAATGTTGATTAGACTTAGCTGCACTTAGGCTCGGTAAGTAGTTGAACTAAAAAATATTAAGTATAGTAGCTCGTTATATATATATATATATATATATATTTGAACTCAACATATAACAACTCACTACAATCACGTCAGCTTGAGCTCAACATATATCTGATCCAAGAATATTGAATTTAACGGTTCATTTGTAATATCTACTTTAACTCAACAGATAGTTAAACCCAGAGATATTGGATTTTACAGCTCACCATACTTATGACCACTTAGATTCGGCTCGTAGCCGAGCCTAAAAATACTGAACTACAAAGCGAGGAGCACGTACCTATTTAGATTAAATCAAATGTATATCCATCATATTTGAATACCATTATCACCAATATCAGTGATGATAAAATAAATAAATAAATATTAAATAGAATATTGTATCATTTAAAAAATAATTATCATCTCTTATTCTTGCTCCCACCTCTCTGTGGATAAGTGAAATTATGTTTAATTTTTATTTTTATTCTCATTCTTTACTGTGATTTAAAAACAAAATGTTTATTCTTATTTTCATAAGAGCATTCATTGTTGCTAGAGGATACTCATAATCAAATGAAAGAAATCTTGAAATTGGAAGGCCATTATGTCTATATCTTTAATAATTGTACCTCATGTAATAAAAGTGAATTCTTTAAAATTTCATTAAAAATTATAATGCTAATAGTATGGATGAATCTAAATTTAAGGGTCCAAAAACCCCCCTCAATAACCTTATTTTCCTTGGGCTTAACTAAAAAAATAATTTCATTTTCTTTGGGCTCAATCAAGGAAATGATCTTTCTTTTTTAGGCTCAACCAAGAAAAAAACTCGTCTTTCCTTAGACACAACTACATTTTAGATTATACTCTTCCTACACCTATTAGGTATATAAAAATCCTTCAATGATACATCTTATTTCCACAAATATTAATACATATCAAAGATATTCCCATTAACATTAATACTTATATTTGAAATATTTTTTCTTTTTAATATTACAAAGTTAATATTATATTTTAGCCTCTCTTGTCCATTTAAAAATAAATCATGGGCTATAAATAGATCAACAATTCTTTAAACAAGGAATTCAAAATCTTTATTATCTATTATATATTTATTTTTAAAATATCTTTATATAATATTATTGTATTTTTATCTCAAAAGGTCAGTGACTTAACTATAAAAGAGTTTCTAAATTCACCAAATTAAATTTTTTTACAAGTATCTGACCCCGGTCACCTTAAAAAAAGAATGGATTGAATTTATTGAAAAAGGATTGATGCCTCCCTTAAAAAACAAAATGGTTGAAGAAGCACTCATGCATAATTTCGTATTTTCATATCTTTATTGCATAATATAATTACTTGTATAACCTTGAAAAAAGAAAAAACATAGCTATTTTTTCAAAATTTCATATTTTTTGTACAGTCTAATTACCTCATAATGCTTGAGGTCAATTCTTTTTAGTTTAAAATAAAGTTTTTTGGTTTTTTGCTTAGTGTTTTTGCAATTATTCTATGGAGTGAAGAATATTATAATCTTTTTATAAATTAAAAAAGATAAAGTAACTGACACAAATAGAACATGTGTTAGCAAGTAGGAGTCGTCCCGACCGTACCCTTCCAGTGGCTAAGCCTCCCCACGCGCCGTCATAATTTTTATGGAGCTCCCACACGCCTGATCTAAATCATTTAAATAATATTATATATTGAGTAATCAACAGTGTTTTGATCTAAATGAAAAGTAAACAGCTGATACTTCAAGCTTTTTTCACATCCATGATGATTTTGATGTATTTTAATTAATAAACTATACAAAAGGTATTTCTGGAAACTCCAACCAGGAAAGACAAACCCATTTATTAGTCTCGAATAATTAATTGCACACAGGGAATTTCCTAGTAACTTCCGAGTTCATGTTGTTGCATTTCGTCACCACTCCTCTCTAATCTTTCGCTGTGAAACATCGGGATTCATGTGAAATGATTTTGGGATCCAATCATAAACTTGTGCCAACTTCGGATGAAAATGACTTTTTCCGATACGTAGAATGGTGCATTTTATTTCCCAAAATGCTAAAAAATTGTTCACCGCCGGTTGGTGATCCACAGAAATGTATAGCCATCATCATCCTAGCTAGATATAGAGCCTATGGATCATAATCTTTGAAATCTTGTGACTGGAAATGGTCCAGATACACGGCCCCCTTGAAAACGAGCAAGTATTTCCAATTCGCCGAAACTAGGAGATAATAGTTGAATGCTTGAAAGTCCTCCAAAAAGAATGGATACTATGACGTGGATAATGACCACCACCACCTCTTTTTTCTAGTGCTGCTTGGTAGGAATTATTTTTAAAAGTTTTTTTATTTAAAAATATATTAAAATAATTTTTTTTTATTTTTTAAAATTTGCTTTTCATATAACTATATAAAAATATATATATTAAAGTAAAAATATATTAAAAATACGTCCGACATCAAACGTAAACACCCTCATGGACAAGACGACGTGATGTTATGTAGGTTCCATTTGTTTTTCGTATGTAGCTTCTAGGAAAGCGGTTTCAGGAGAGCCTCCCTCTTTTTCAGGTTTCTCACTAGACAAAACCCATACGTTTAAACCGTTAATATCTTCAATTCCCATATCTGCCCCTGTGTATTTTCGAGGACTCAACCCTCGGTCTTTTTTTCTTCTTTTTTTTCATTTTTGTTTATCTAGCTATTAATCATCTCCCACAACGGGACAAGGGTGGTGCCCATACCTTCTTCTCTAGAAGCTCTTCCCATTGAGAATCTCCCCCTTGATAATAAAAAAAGGAAAAAACCCCGATATTAAATGTTATATAAAACGTGTCTATAGCGACATATCCAAGGGTTCTTCATATAATATTATCAACCATGGAAGAAAAAGAAAAGTCTGCTTTCCACCCTCCATTTTCTTTCCAAAACCTCACTAGATCAGATAGTGAGAGTAGCATATGCTATATATGTGTGTGTGTGTGTGTGTACACAGAACGTCAGGAGCATGTTTCGTTACCACAGATAGTATTAAAAAGGGGCCCAAATCAATTAAGGCACGAGTGACTACTACATGACTGATTGGTTAGGCGAGCCATGATGCCAACAGATTCATGGTACATGGTCGATTCATAGATGTTTCACGATTCTCTTTGCATCCATGGCGAGGCCCCACTGCCCGTGCTCTTTCCACTTAGCCGACGACCTGTTTTCGAGCCATCCCAAGAACCTGTCCGGCGGGCTAGAAATTGCAGGGCTACTACCTCTGTTCCCATCTGTTCTCTCTCGTTTCTTGCTAAATATACGTGCATTTTCCTAATTATCTTCAGGGGAATTTGACAAAACACAAACTATAATTTCGGTTTCAATAAGAGATGGAGCAGGGAGAGAGGGTGTGAAAGAAAATAACAATTTCAAAAGATGTGGATGCCACGTAACTTTGCCGTGGATTTACTATATCATTATCTCACCATGGAAATTGATATCCCACCCTCTCGTAAATCTTAAATTATATCAATTTTAATTATTTTTATAAAAAACAACTTTATGTCCCCTGAGTTGATGGCAATTCATCGTCTTGCCCCTTGTATTTCAAGCTTCATCGATTCCCACCAAAATCAAAAGAATGTTGGTCAATTTGCCTCAATTAATATACAAGGACTAAATTGTATTTTTACAAACAAAGAGACTAAATCATGCTCTTGTTTTTGAAGGAAAAAAAAAAAAACCCTACTTATGAGCTATTGTTCACCACTGATTCACTGCAATTCCATAACATTAAATCACCTTATTAACTAAAACAATCCTTCAAACCACCCAAACGACATTAAGACATAAGAAATACTTGGATCGGAGTTCAATTCATTCCTTATATTTCTAAAAAAATGCAATTTGGCCCTTTTTAAAGAACAATCACTGACTAGAGTCATTTGACCAGCATTTTGTCAAATTTGATGTCAAGCAATCGAAATTTGAAATACTTAAGGTAAAGACAATCAATTACCATAAAAATATAAATGGCAAAAAGTGATTTTTTTTTTGTTTTTATATAATTGTCAATGATTAATATTGTTTATTTTTAGTAGATTAAATGCAAGAAATAACAATTATATTTATTAAGATGGTGTTTAACATTGTAGTCCAATTATATTTTTTAAAAAATTAAGAATTTTTTTTAGTTTTAAATTATTATTTTTTTATCCTTTCAACATAAAAATAATTTTTTAAAATAAATATATTTTTAAATAAAAATATTTTAAAAATAATATCCTTAAGCCTTTTCTATTCCACTATTTAAGATATGCTAAAAATATCTTAATCAAAATGGTCATCATTATGGTGGAGGTCTTTTTCTTCTTCTTCTTCTTCTTTCCATGATCTTATTACGTAGATCAATGGCAATGATGGGGTAACAACTAACAAGACTTGCTAAACAGAATTGCAAGAATGCATGCACTTTGCAAATGGATATCTGACATCTATGACGTCGGATGTCATTTCTGTCGGCAAAAGAACCAGATCGGTAACAGTAAAAGTGTTTACCGATTGCTTTCGGAAGACTAACGACAATATATGAACACTGATCAGGCACGTATCCCATGGTTAACAGAGCATTCAAAATATTCCTAACATTATAAAAACAATTATTATAAATTACGAAAGTTCCAACCAGCAAAAAGATAAGATTGGAAAAGTCCTGCATTAATTACAGCTTAAAGATTCAAAAACCCACTGTTTCAGGATGTAACTGGTACATGAACCGATGCCAGAGCCTTCTCCAACCAGGCCTGCAAAACGTATATAAATAATGCCAGTAACTGGAAAAAACACTCACAGTAGCTAACATTTCAAGGCTGCAATCAAAAGTTTAGCTTTAATGGAGTCAAAACTATAGTGCAGAAAAACTAGTTGGGAGGTACGTGTCCATTCCTGTGACGAGTTCATGATGAGTTCAATCTTGAAACACTCAGTCCAGACCCATCAACCTCAAACCCTTTATGTTGTTCACATGATAAACAAGCCAGAAGAAAGATGTCACAGCGCTACGACCTCTTTTGTTCATTGTCTTGTGACGATGACACAAGAACACTTTTCAGTTTTTATGGCTGGGATCAATGCATCTAATATTAATTAGGCGATCAGTGCGGAATCATATCTTTAATCTTATCAGGGTTGATTATTGTCTATAAATTTGTATACCAGTAGAAATGCACAGGCACTCAAACGGCTAATCATCAATCTTGGAAAATTAATCGATTGGATTACCGTGTCGAGGTGAAGAATTATATTATATGCCCCGCCGCCTCTAGGTGTAGCAATTTTTTTTAATATGCACGTGGACTAATTAAAGATTTGGAGCCACCAGTCATGACACGTCTTACTTTTCTCTGTGCAGAGTTGATTTTTAGTCAAGTCATGTTAAAAAAAAAAGGGGGACTAGTCAAGTCCAAGTTTTGTTTTTAAATTTGTTCAAATTCTTGAGTAGTATATTTCATTTCATTATCAGAAAAATAATAAATAAAAACAAAAATATTAAAGAAATATTGTTATTGGTAAATTATTGATAGATTTTATCGATAAAAATATTATCTCAATATTTACTGAGAGAATTATCGTGAAAAAAAATTAAAAAAAATAAAAAAAATAATGACATGTCATTTTTACCAACTGAATTACCGATAGAATAAATTACGTCGATACATTCCATTGATATTTTACAGAGAGCTTTAGAACTATTTACTTCCCAACTGTACTGTTAATTATTATTCTTTATGGACAAAATCATCGACGGATTAAAAATCTGTTGGTGTTATTTGGCAATTTATGAAAAAAATTTATTAACCTCAAAATTTAAATTAAATATTACAGACATAATCATCGACGGAATGATTAAAAAAATTAATATTTAATTATTCATTGGTAAAACGCCCCAATAAGAAGCCTAAAATCCCTAATTTTACAACATACCCATCTCATTTCTTCTTCTCTTTCCCTCCATACTCAAGTATGTCTTCTTCTTCTTCTTCTTATTTCTCTTCTCTCCTCAACTCCTTCTCTTCTCCTTCATGGTTGAGTATGTCTTCTTCTCTTTTCTTATTTTTTCCTCTCGGTTTTTTTTAATTAGTATACTTTACGATTTATTTTTTCCTCTTCATAGCTTTACTTGCAATTATATTAAGGTAAAAAAAAATTTCTTCTTTTTTCTTCCTTTTTTCACTATATTTGTTTTTGATTTTATTTTTAATTGTTTTTGTTCTTGATAATTGTATGAATGTTGTTATAGGGGTTTTTTTTTCTTTATATGAGATCAATTTTTAGATAATTTATTTATAGGATTTTTAAATTTCTTTCATATGAATTTTTTGTAGTTGAATTTATTTTTTCGTGTTATTTATTTGTTGCAAATTTGTTTGAGTTGATTTTCTTCTTCTTTTTTTTCAAGCATTTTGAGTATTATAGAGTGTTGATTAATATTAATTTAATTATTTTATAGTTTTGTAAAATATATTTTTTAAAAAATATTTTTAAATAATTATCGATGAAATTATATACAGTATTTTTTTGAGGGAATTATTGACGAAATGAAGCAAGTAATTTTTTTTTGCTCTTTTTTTTTGTCAGTAAATCCATCGGTAATAATATTTTTATTATTATCAACGGATAAAAAATTATTGATGAAAGATTTATTAATAAATTATTTTCATCGGTGATTTTACTAATAAATTAATTATTAATAAAATAATAATGTAAATATCAATAGAAAAAACTGTCGGTAAATATAAAGATTGGTAGTGATTTACATTGTTCCATACAAAAGTTGGGAACACTAGTAGCTTTATTCTCTACCCTTCTCCCGTTTGCCTACTTCGTGCTCATAAACCACATATATCGACAGTAAATTGGCATGGAATTCTCGAATTCTTGTTCATGTAATTTTTTCAAGTTGTGTCGAGAAAAAAGATGCTCCTTGGAATAAATAAAGTAGTGGTTAGGAGGACCGGTCATCAGATTTGAGAGGGTGGAAAAAGAGGAAATTTGGTTGGGTTGGGCTGGGCTGGCCCAGCGCTCATCGTTCTATTTCTTAATCTTCACCTCTGAACGGTCTTCGATCGCCTCTTGGCCTTGTTACTTCCATGCGACGTTGACTTTTTTTTTTTTCTTGGAAAATTATATCATTTAAAATTGGAATATTGAAGAAACATTTCGGTAGTAGCGCCAAGAGATCCGTCGAGGTGCTAGTGAGAGAGATCATTCGACTTTAGGCTTGATCTCGGATAAGAGTTATTTCAAACGTGTATAGATATAAAAACAACACTATTATTCCCTTATAAGTGTTCAGAAACAACAAAAAGAAAAGATAAAAAAAAAAAAGGAAAGAAAAGGGAAGAATCATTACTGTTTTCATCAAACTTATTTTTACTAGTGTTAGCAGTCAAGATATGATTATGATTTGTGCCAATTCTTTCAAGGGTGATGCTGCTGCTAATTGTGAAATGGAATTAGAATGACTAGATTCGAAGCTCCCACTTTTTTTTCACTAGTGACCTTTATAAATTATTCTTCATGGGATCCAACTAACAGATTGGTTACCATCTTTCTTGTATTTGCAATCTTACCTCTGTATTGGCTACTATTTTGAAGAAGAGTATCTTTCATATAGAAACTAGATGGCATGCCCGCGTTGCCGCAAGTTTATAGAATTAATATGTTTAATTGTGAACCAATACTAAATAAATAATATAAATTAAAGATGTAATGGAGTTAATATTCCATGAAAGAAAAAAAAGTTGTTCCAATGATTAAAAACTTAGAAATTGAATAGAATGAGTTGTAGCAATTCTCATTATTTTGTGAGAAAAATTATAATATTTTCCTTACATGAGAAAAAAGATTACAAAAAAAATAATTTTCAACCAGCTCAATATTAAAAAAAATAAAATCGACAAGGTAGTGATGGGTTTGTATAAATTTTAAGTTCAAAGAATTTTTATTTGAGAAATATATTTAGAGAATAATATAAATTATATGTTTGGACTTTACTTTAAAACTTTTGAATTAACGACTTGAATTTTTAAATTAAAATAATCTATTGACAAGTTATAACAAAAAAATAATATATTAGAGTTTGAAATTTTTTTTATACATGTTAAGAAGTGGTTTGAATTCAAGATCTCTTAGAAAAAAAAATACATGAATGTTAATTTAGTTATTAATCATTAATGATGTCATTTGAACATCATAAATGAAATTTTAAAATTTATAAGACTTGAATAAATTGGAAGGCCACAAGGAATATTAGGAATGCCATTTTAATTTCAATATTACATTTAAAATTAGTAATTATGAATAAGAAAGGGATTTAAAACCTTGATATCCCAACCACGGGCACCAATCCTACTGTCAATGCAGTAGTTGACATTCCCCAGGGGAGAGATTTGCACAAGAAGAAGCCTGTGTGGTCTTGAAATAGAGATTATTGAATTCACCATAAAATACATAGGGGGATTTCAAAAAGTAATTCACTCTATAATATTCTCTGTGATTTTCTATTTATAAATTTAAATAGAAAATTAAAGCCCTGATAATACCTAGAATCGAAAGCAATAATATAAAATAAAGATCCTAAGACCATCACTAATTACCTGGTAAACCCCTTGCTTAATTGATATAATTTTCCTTAAATCTCAAAATTAATATGGCAAATTCTTTTCACAAAGGTAACATTTGAAATAATCGAGGAAGTCAGTCCCATGACAAATTCTTTTCGTCCCGCATCAGTAGACTCTCCTGAACATTTAAATGAAGCATGGCTTAATGTTGAAGATCAAATGGGCCCAACACTAACCCTCGTAAAGAATGGGTTTAGCAAAATAGATGTATGAAAAAATATATTTTTTTATATAGTAATTTTTAAAAATATTTTTTAAAAAATATATTAATTTCTTATTTTATTTTTATAATTAATACTATTAAAAAAATAATATTAATTTAATATTTTTTTAAATAAACACTAAAAAATAAAAGCTATGATGCTCTCGTACATTTATTAAACCTTCCAACCAGCCAAGTGTTTTTCCATGACAAATTTAATCCCTACTTTTCTATTTCCCTCCACTAGTAGAAATTAATGGTTTGTTTAAGTATAAAAATCAACCTTTCAGTATCCCGAAGGTCATCAGTCCCTCTGTAATAAATAAAAAATTGGCATGACACAGTGGAACAATAATATGATATGATTTAATCATTTAATAAGTAAACATTTAATAAGTGTTCTAGTGATAAGAGTTTAGGATTGAAAGATTTATTTTTTTTATAGTCTTAAATTCAAGCCATGTGGTTGTTAATATAATGATTACTGAAGACTTACATGGTCGTTAACTTAAAGACTTGTAGAATTAGTCGAGGTATATACAAGTTAACCCGGACACCCACATTAATAATAATAATAAAAAATATGGCATGATCTCCTTATAATCTCATTTCAGTCATAGAAATATTGCAATCTTGTTTATCTTTTAGTTTATTGTCTCTTATATCAAATTCACACTTGCATTCTTGTTCGATACAGTAAATCCAAATCTAAATTATAATTTTCAAATAATACCTAAATATTTAAATTTATATATAAAAAAGCATCTCTTTATTTTTCTGAAAAATAAATCTCTTATTTATTCACGATATTATTCCCATGAGCTTCCTGTTCGATCCTTTTTTCTCTAAAGGCGTTCATCAGTAACCCATTTTCTTAAAAAACAAATTAGTTCCCGATGTATTTTCATTGACATGGGACATGATTTTTGCTTCAATATTTTTTTATCAGAGTTCTTTAACTGTTAAGATTTTTGATAAGCTGTTAGCACTTAAGCATACAAGTTACTTTTTAGTAAATAGGTAATTATCCTAGGATTATATTTTATTTTAATGGAAATTTGAGCACTTAGAACTTATAGATTGGCTTGCTGATGATTTCGTGCCAGTTTAAAAGTATGGTTGTGGTTATTTTTTAAAATGTTTTTTTATTTAAAAATATATTAAAATATTATTTTTTATTTTTAAAATATTATTTTTTATATATACTTGTCAAAATAATTTAAAAATATTAAAAAATATTAATTTAAATTAAATAAAAAAAATATTCAAAAATATTTTTAAAATATAAAAACAATCAAGACCTAACAACCAACAGAGTTTGAGAAAAGAGGTCGGCAAAGAAGAAGAAGAAATATGTGGTGGAGATCAAATTAAATGGAAGAGAATTCTCGTGGTTGTCACAAATCATTACAAGGGAATTTTCAGATTTGGTTTCATATAAAACAAACCATGAGGGGATAGATTTATTCTTTTAGATTATAATGTCGAATATATAAATTATAAAGCTATTGTTGACACTAACATGTTTAAAGATTCCTCCTCTGTAGGATGTCTTGAGCCAATTGAATATGTGGTGATTAAGAAGCATCTCACCTCACCAATTCGTTATAAGGCGTGTGTGCATTTCTAGGCTGCTGACCCAACAAGACAATAATATTGTACTTGCCTTTAAGGACACGGATGAGAAGCTGAATAGTAGTTGTTTTCTAAGCTACGAGGATCACCAAGAAAGTTAATGAGATTAAATTTAATGGTCTAAAATTTTTTTTGAATGTTCAAACATTCATAGTTTTGGATAATATATTTGGATTCAATCTTTTATGTACTCAGTTTAGAAGAAGAAAAAAAGCTTGATGACATGGAGTTAACCAAAAAAAAAAAATCCAACCCTCATAATTTCAGTATTCAGGAAGAGCCTATTACTATAGACTCAGTCTAATAAAAAAAACCACATCCCTCAAGGGTTTAGCTTTAAGAATAGCTCAATTACATGGACTTAGCTCAAGAAAAGAGCTTAATCCTCGTAGGCTCAACTTGAAGGCTCAACTTTTATTGGTATAACAACATTTTAAATCATATATATTTTATTTATAAAAATTTTCTAAAAAATCTAATATATTTTAATCGTATTAATATTTGTACAAAAAATATTTATCCTTCATTAAATAACACTCTATCCACCTTGGCCTACCAGGCACTAGGTGTTGTGACATGTACGGCTTCGAATGACGGACCTGCCACCTTGTTGTTTGGTTTTTTTTTTTTTTGGTTACTGTTTTGTTAAAACATGTCATTTCATTTAAATGAAATTGTATTGTTTTAGCTTCAAGGGTTTTAATTTAAAAATTTAATCAAAATTCAATTTAGTCTCTTGAGTCTCAACTTTTGATTTCTTTTAATTGCATCTCTAATTCACCCCAAACTTTTAATTTTATGCAATTTTACTCTTGTCGAACTTCAGTATCAACCATGAATTTCAACGATTTTTTTATTGTGGTCTTTAGTCTTGGATTTATGTAAATTGACCAATAAACTTTTAATTTTTTGAATTTTACCTCTGTATTCAACCGAATTAAGTCCTTGAAGTTTAGCGTCTTTGTAAAAAAGATCATTGGTTGTGAATTTCTTCAGTTTAACCTCTTAATCGACCCTAAACTTTCAATTTTCTTGTAATTTCCTCCCTGATTTCAATCAATTGACTTTGTAAGAATTAAGTTTGGTCCTCTAAATTTCAATCTTCTCAATTAAAACCAAATTGGGCTCCTAATCTTAATTTTCACCAATTAAGTCCCTAACAAAATTAATTTGATCCATTAAAAGTATAATTAAGTTTTTGCACCTAATTAAATCTTTTCATTTGACTCAAATTAATTCTTAAATATAATTAAACTTTTAATTTGACCAATAATTGGATCAAATTGGCCTATTAAAAATCTAATTATGTCCATGGAGTTAATTTTTATGCAAATACGTCCAAAAATCATTTAATTTAACATTGAATCTGCATTGTTTTTCTAGTATTGAGTACAATGATATATGATTAGGTTTCAAATTTATCCAAAACTCCATCTTGATTCTTTTGTATATATCTGGAATCTTAGTCAACTTTTATTAAATTATCAATCTTCTTGTTATTATTGTTTTATTATGATTATTATTTTTACAAGAAAAAAGATAAATTTAGGAAATAATTTAAAAATAGATTATGACATCAAGTACAAGTTACCAGCACTCTAACTAAAAAGAAATGAATAATATTGCTAAAAAGAAAAGAAAAAACTAACCGAGCATTACTTAGGAGCACGTTTTAGGAAATCATAAACAGTAAAGGAATATATGATTATATGATGTCACCATGGGAGAGCATGCGGCAGCAAGCCAGTCTGTCAAAAACTTGAACAAATTAGAAAGAACAAATTTATCCCTCAGAATAGAGCAACTCGGGCTTGTTTAATTTGTTTAATGAACCTATAAATGAAACAGAATTATTAAACTATGACATGTTTGTAAAATCTCATAAAATTTCTTATAGGCATAATATATTTCAAGGATTTTTTAAAACAATTTATATTCATACTTTTTAAGTCCTTCATCTAACACATGCATGTATAACTATTAAATTTATTATTAAGTTTTATTTTATAAAATAATATTTTTTATTATATATTAAATAAATTTATTTTATAAAGATTTTATATTTTGTATCCTTTCAATACCTTCAAATTAACATTTTTTTATATAAATTTAATTCATGAATATATTTAAGTCTTGTTTAATAGATTTTTTTTATTAACATAGATATTCAGAGCAATTTACGTATATCTTAATTAATTTTATGAGTTTTGAAATTAATAATTAAATAAATTTTTAATTATTCTAAAATTTATTAAACATAGACTTAAAATTTTTAAAAACTAAATTTAAAATCTAATAAATTAAACATCCCGTGTAAATTCATCTTGTCATCAATCTTGGGGGACAGGTGAAGTTAATTTCCTAAAATATCACTTTGCGGAAAAAAAATAACAAAACACATGAACGACCTGCAGTGCTGCTTTTGCCGTACACTGTGCATGGAAATTTTATTCTTGCAAACAAATCAGATTAAAGTCAAGAATCAGAACAACATTAAAAAAATGCTTATCTGTAGAAAGCGATTCATTAAGCTTTTAGAATTCCATCAGAGGAAAGGTCGAACAATCGAATTTATAGAATTCTTGATGAGAGAACCTTCCTAGAAGCTGAGAGGTTTGTTTTATATTTTTCCCTTTTCTTTTATTTTTAAAACTCTAAATATAGATCTGGTCAATTCACGTCCTGGAAAATTCAAACGTCTGTCGTCAGATAGCACCTCAACTCCAAAATCCATATATAGGCATTCGGCAAATTACATGGCTCGTATACCACCAACATCGAAAGCAAGCAAATTTGAAAGCAAAAGAAAGAAGGAAGGCAGTACAGTACTAACCCGCACGCACACAAAGCAAGCAAGGGCATGGAAGAGCCTAATAAGGGGAAGGGAAATGAGGAGAAAGGGAGAGGAGAGGTTCGATACCGGGGTGTTCGAAGGAGACCTTGGGGAAAATTTGCAGCGGAGATACGAGACCCATCAAGGCAAGGAGGAAGGTTATGGCTAGGGACATTTGATACGGCAGAGGAGGCAGCTCGCGCTTACGATAAAGCTGCATTTAACTTGAGACGTCATCTTGCAGTCCTCAACTTTCCTAGTGATTATATCTCTCAATTGACGGAGTTTTCTCCTCGTCCTCGATCATATTCACCATCTTGCAGTAATGTTGGTGCAACTCAGACTTTTGAGAGGGGAAGCTCATCAAGTACCGGACAAGGAAAGCAAGTTATCGAGTTTGAGTGCTTGGATGATAAGATTTTGGAGGAGCTTCTTGAAACAGAAGACGAGAAGAAGAAGCGGCGGCAAGATTGAGTTTTAGTTCTTTCTATGCTATGAACTTTCTTTTTTGTTCTTGCTTGAAGCTTTTTCAGAATTTTTTCAAGGAGAACCTCTATGATTTTCATATTACAAGTTCTCACTCACGCAAGACGGATACGATTGTTAGGATGTCTGAGTTACCCAACTGTTAGGGAGAAATGACATACCTGAATTAGTTAGTTGGTGAGATTTTTGAACTTTACATGTAATCCTACGTGCGTTGCCCTTCGATTCACAAATATGTTAAACTGCTCACTCATGGCTCCTGGCTCTTCTTCAGCTAAGGAAGACATCGCCCATGCATGGACCGTTGAGTCACGAGCCTACTAATTGTAATTTAAATTAATCGCATTGTTGTTTCTAACCTTGTAGCCTTAGCTACATTTCCTCTCCTTTTTTTTAACAGAAGAAGTTATTTCATTCATACAAATCTTGGGAAATCCTATCAAACCGGGACCAAATTTGTATAGTATATTGGCAGCTGGTTAGTTTGACAGGTAAAGATCAATTAATCTTGCTCATACATGAAATGCGAAATTAAAGAGACGAAGCGACATTGCAACAGTTTAGCTCAGTTTCTATAATGAAACAAGATGGTGAAATTTATATTGATACGGGCATGATGCAGAGAGAGCTAGGGGCCCAGGCCGAATTTGTATTTTGCTATATAAAAACTCTGGTAGATTTATTCAGAATCCGAATAAAGCAAATCTCCTCTTCTTTATATCAAATGTTATCTAGAATCGGAAAATAAGAATATAAGGATAAGATAAATTGCTGATTATATACGGATCATGCAACGATTTGTTTCAAGATGATATTAGCTTTGTGTAAAAGTTCAACTCAATACAAAATATTGAAGCCATAAAGAATGGAATATACACTTAGATTTTGTTGAAATTGCATGTATACAGTTGAGGAGATTGAGATTCAGGTTCGAGTTCCAGCTTAAAAAAGAAAATGTTAATCTCAAAAGATGTTCTTATCAAATACATAAAATCTCAAGACTACAACTATATATAATTAGCAACTAGCAATAAAAGCTAAAAAAAAATGGAATCTTGGTGATCATTACCAAACGAAAATTCTTCTTACAATATTCCGCATCTTGTAATTTAGAGCTAGCTGTTCTTTTGAAATTGTAGGGCAAAGCAAAAGATATCAAGATGTTATGGCATCTTACTTAGTAAAATTATCTGGGAGTAATATTAGAGAATACATAATTTGCAGTTAAGACATTCGCCTAACATTTGAGAATATATTATCATTTATAAGATATAAATAAAAATTTTATTGTATGTTAAAAAAACTTATTCATATATACTAATTTATTATATCTTAATATATGTGAGATTTATAATTATTCGGATTATATATTGGTTTCGCGGATTGTTATGTGGATGTCTCATAGCATATTTTTATGCTGTTGTTATGAATCATTTGTTATGTTTATGTACCAGGATACGAACATAATAACATAATGGTGGAGTGTAAGTCACTGTAAATGATCCTATTTCTGGAACGGAAGCTAGTGCTGGTCTATCTGTATTAAAGCTAACTCCTGATGGCGGAATCCCCTCTAAACATTTCTGGTTTTTGGTTAGACACTAATTTGGGTTGGTAATTACCATTTCAGTTTTTTTTTAGAAACCAAGTAATTTGGTTGCTGAAAATGCCGAGCCTCCCTTTGAATTATGTCTAAAATATAAATTTTGTATGCACATAATATTACAATAAAAATTAAAACAAACTACGATCATATTTAAATAGTAATAAAATATTCCAGACACACATATAAATATTAAAAATGCTCCGAGTAATGAGAGAATATTAATTTCAAAATAGTAATGGTGGAAACGAAAAAAGAAATTTTAATCTTATTTTGTAGGTGTTTGGTTAAGAGAAAAATTAAAATTAAAATTAAACATAATTTTATTCTCATTGGAGAATAAAAATAAGAAACGAGAATAATTTTTTAAAAGAGTTATATATTATTTTTATTTATTTTGTATTAATCATTTCTGTCAATGATGAATCATTATGAACTTAATCATTAACCAAGATGATAACATATTTTTTCAATGAAATATTTTACTATTACCAATATTACTTTTGCATCATCATTATCACCGAAAACCACCGCCCTTCCACTGCGCCCATCACTTTTTTTTCACCGTCACCATCACCTTTCATGGTGGTGACATTAATTTTTTTAAAATATATTACTGTTATTACCCTATATTATTACCATCTCACTATCTGCTACATCACGGATTGCTGCCCTTTATGATTTTTAGTACCATTAATTGAAATCATTTTGTAATTGTTTTTTTTTTTTAATCTTGAAATTCATGTGTTGAAATTTAAGTTTTATTCTGATTTTTTTATTTTTATTTCAAATATAATATTGAAATTAAAATGTTATTGTGATTTTGGATAATTTATTCGTGATAGCAGAACGATCCCAAAAATAGAAAAAACAAGAAGAAGCCAATGACAGAACATAAACATCAATTTCCCGCCGAGAGAATTTTTTCTCTTACCACTCGAAGTAACCTTTTGGATGTTAGATATTGGCAGTGTAGGATACCAGGATCTGACAAAGTTGTGAATGCGAGGGCGTGTCCACCTTGGGTTATCTTTCAGGCTTTTTATGTGGGCTAATTAACACTTAGTTAGCTGGGCCTTTTACTAATATTATATGGGCTTATGCCTTAAGTTTAATTGAGCTCACGACTAATCCAGGCTAAAAACATGAGCTGCCGGAAAACCTTGGGAAGCTAGAATACGTTTTTTTATTTGACAGTGTATGCCTTCTAGAATGGTAGAATTTTCTAGCAATCTCTTCTCGAACGAATGCATATGCATATTTATTCAATTAATCAAATGTAATCAAGTTGGAACGATAAACTGTCAAGCCCATAAGCTTACAAGTAGCCCGTTGGGAAATTGGAAAAAAGTAAATAGATTTTGACAAGGAGTGCTCTTAATCTTCACGTTTCTCTGCAGTAATTTCATATTGATCATTTGATCATCAACGTCGTGATCAATGTTTACACTTTATTTCATGGTGTCTTATGCTATGATCTCCAGTCTCACAGCCGGCTATATTGAACATTACTTCATAATTAGCTACTCACAGACAACATTTTATTTTCTGATTCTATCAGGGAACAGAGAAATGCAGTACTAAAGAGACTGCTCATGCCGTGATAAAATACATATATATGTCAGCATCGCATTTTTAATTTTTCTTACTCTTTTTCTCTTCTTGCTCAAGCATCTCCTCAAGCAGCTTATCATCCAAGCATTCGAACTCGAAAACTTCTCGCAGCATTGATGGTGAAGAGGAAGACGAACCTGAATGACCAGAAGAGAAATGAGGAGTGGAACTACTGGAACCAACACTTGCATGGCCGGCCATATTGGGATACTCGTTAGAAAAATTGAGAATGGCCAAGTGCCCTCTCATTGCATAAGCTGCTCTGTCATATGCTCTTGCTGCCTCCTCCGCCGTGTCAAACGTCCCCAGCCACACCCTCGCTCCGTGCCTGGTTGAATCTCGTATCTCCGCCGCGAATTTGCCCCATGGCCTCTTCCGGACACCTCTATACTTGACCTCCCCTCCTCCATCCTTGCTCTTTGTCCTGTCCCCATCCATGATCGATCGGTTATGTTGGTTATCTTTTGCTTTTGTTTCTGGTATGATCTGTGTGTTTTTTTGCATGGCTAAAGTTTTCCTGGAAATAGCATTTATACGGGTGGAAAAAAGCTAGGTTTGGAAGAGGATTTGGAGGTAAATAATATTTGCCCACGTGGATAATCTAATGGTTCATTTTTATTCACACGTGTAGACCACGAAGCTCTACATAGACAGTTTTCATCCATTGTACCTGGATGGTCAAGGTGATGGCTTTGGAGTTGAGGACTCCCTTTTCAATATTCTTTTTAACTTTTATCAGCTCGTTTGCTACTTGTTAGTGATGGAAAATAAGCACACAAAAGAGAAAAATGAAAAAAATAAAATAAAAGGGGATTCTGTCACTGCTACATTGATGTCACTGGTTTGTGCATATCACTGATGACGTCACTTGTTTCATCATTGCTGTTCTTTTTTGGCTTTGGTTCCTTTTGTTGGTTCCGACCGGAGAAGAGATTGAATCTGATGTGAATTTTTCTATCTACGCCACCAAGAAAGAATATTTAAGAGAATCAATGTATATAAATGAATATAAATTTCAATTTTCTTATATATTAATGTCTCAGTCTATGATTTTTATTTTTATGAAGAAGGTGATCAGTGAGACGTACGCTACGTTGCAAAGTAAATATCCCAAGAAACATGGCTTGGATTCCAGTTTTGTGCTTTCTTAAGAGTTAAAAAAATATGAAAATGACTGCAATGAAAAACAAGGGACGTGAAAGAAATATTGGTTTCTGCTTTAATTTTGTTGATTAATGGCGTTCGATATTCTAGACAGATAATAGGAGAACGACAGCTTTAATTCGCTTCGTTAGGCGCTGGTCGGTACAAGTGTGATGTCACGTTGTCGTAAGGTTGAGGGTCTCACACCGTCCTCCTCCTCCGCCGTCGATTCGTCTATCGTCCACTTGCAAGAAGGTTTCATGTCGACTTCCTTATCCTATCCAAGACTTAAAGTTGAATTTGAATAGTTAGAAAAATCGGACTTTTAACTGAAGAAAAGAATAATCAAATTTAATTTCCTGACCTTAAAGGTTAGAACATGTTTGACGGTACAGTATTGAATTTTTTTTTTTGAAATATATTAAAATAATATTATTTTATTTTAAAAAAATTATTTTTGATAGAATTTAAAATTTAAAAATATCAAAAAATTATATTAATTTAAAATTTAAAATTAAAAAATATTATTTTTTAAAAAAATATTTTTAAAATATAAAAATAAATAGTTAAAAAATATTATGTTTCGAACAGTGAAATGGTGTCGGGGGCCTTGGTAGAGGCACGATGCACGATACAAAATGTTAACTTTAACTCTATTGACAAGGATATTCAAAATTTTAGCCATAACATAATTTTGTTATCTCTTATTTATGATTCGCGGTATGAATCGTTGCTCTTTTTGATACAGTATTTTGTATATTTTTAAATAAAAGCATCAGTACTTGTAGCATATATATACTTTGATTCCCGGATTATAAAAAACACAGGTTAATTATCCGATTTCCGTGAGGAAAGATGGATATACAAAGAACTTTTCAAATCTCAGGGAAGGCTGATACCCTCGAGGAGTGAGATGTAGTCATAAATCATTAAATCGACATTAGGTGTATAACTTCCAAAGAAACATCTTAACTAGTAATATGAATAATTTAAGTTATTAGTTAAGATTTTAAAATATAATTTATATTATTTTTTAATATATAATTTTAAATAAAAACTTTTTAGATTTGAAATACATTTATGCCTTGCATAAACAAATGGATTTTCGATTTGATTCCTGATAGTGCAAGAATCGGAATGCCAGAAAGTTCTCAGCTAGGTAGTAAGCTAACGCACTAAACCCCTGGAGTGGTCATGGAAGGATGAAAGCTTCCTCTGGATTTGAGTATCATGGCTCTGCATCTTGGTTCGGCGAATTCTCCCAGCTAACAGCGCTGATCTTGTCCATTGTATGCAGCCGCGCGAATCGATTGACTTAATCGAAATGATTCAGTGCAGAACGAATTGCAGATTCTCCTCGCTTTTGCCAGATCTCCTGCTTTCCCGTGATGATATTATTGTTTTATGGTATTCTGTTTTTGACATGGAGAGGCCGGAAAAAGAAGGAAATTACTTTTGCGAGATCTCCTGTTTCCTTTAACTAGTGCTTCTAAACGGTAATGATTCTGATACACCGTAATTGTTTTGGGTTTTCAAGCTACCACTAATGGATGGCTTTAGATATTGACAGTGTCGCCCGATTGGGGCCCGTCTAACCCTGTCAAGGGACCCTGAAGAATTATTGAATGTAAGAACAGGATAAATTGAGTTCAATGGATGTGGAAATTACCGGTAAAACGTACACTTTTTTAGGAAACTTTGTTCAAGGTGTAGTTTTGTGTTATATTGTGGTTTAAATTATTTTTTTTAATGTAACAAAGTATCTAAGTGTTTCTTAAATTTTTCTAATGGAAAAAACATAAATGTACTATGCTTAAATTGATTCATTGTAACTCAATTGATTTGATAAGTAAAATTTTAAATAACTGGTTAAAACATAATTTAATTCAAGATAATATATTTTATAAAATATTAAAATAGTAATATAATAGATTAATTCAAATCAACCCCAATTAATCTGTTAAAACTATAACTCGATTTACAAAACCACAATTATCAATTAAAAAAATGCTTTTTTTTATTAAAAATAATATATAAAAATTAAATTATATTTAAATTGATTTGATATAACTTGATCAACTTGACGAGTCTAAAAACAATCACATGATCAGTTAAAATGTAATTTAATTTAAAAATTTAAGACAATATATTTTTAAAAATATTAAGATGATAACATATTAAGTGATCCAAATTAATTTTAATTAACTTATTAAAATCATGACTTGAGTCATGAAATCATAGTTGGTCAATTAAAAAATAATTTTTTTATTGAAAATAATATATATCAATTAAAAAGAAATAGTGTAATTAGGTGACAAATTGTTCATCTGAATTGCCCAAAGGTTGATCAAAAGTTAGATGATTGGAGAATTTATAATCACCAAGAAAGAAAAAAAAAAGGCGATCAGACAATTCTGAGGGTTTATGTTTTTTTTTTTTTTTTGTCAATATTTTTTGAGCAACAAAAAAATCCGTGTGTTCGATTCTTCTTCACTCTTCCGTAAACCACCGAGCACATTTGGGCCTCTGGATAAAAAAAACACACACACTTGGGCCAGATGTGAAACCTAGTAAAATTTGAAATAATTTTAAGTAAAATTTAAAAAACTATTTAAAAAGCAAAATCATGAAACAACTGTTATTTTTTTTTTTTTAAGTGTTTAGAAGTGTGGTAGCGGCTGCTTTTCAAATAATTTTTCATGCCGAAAAGCATGCCAATAATATTTTTTTTATTTTTTAAAAATTATTTTTGATATCAGCATATCAAAACAATTCAAAAAGTACAAACCGTACTTAATTTTAATAAAAAATAAAAAAAATTTAAATTTTTTTAAAAAATAAATTAAACCTCGATACCAAACAGTCACTTAGTCTCTCGAAATCTTTGCCACTGTGCAAAGCATGAATATCGAGATCACCACATGATCTTGAACCGGTTTTATATGTGTACTAGCCAAGGCTCGACGATTTTCATTGTCAACAAAGCGAAGAAGAATAATTTTTATAAGGTGGTTAGAAGATCCAAATCATTTAGCGGGGTAATTTCGTCACATATATCATGACTGTAGCAGCACTTTATGCCAATTTCTACAAGCAACAGATCATCTTGTTTGACTTTGTGGCTACTTGAATCGTAAACTGTCAGCAATGCACCGTATTTTGTCTATATATTATCCACAGTGCTTTAACTTCTCGGAGGTTTGTTTGGGAATTTAATTTAAAGTATTTTTAATTTATAAATATATTGAAATAATTTTTTTAATTTTTTTTTAATATTAATATATCAAAAAATTATAAAAAAATATTAAGTATAAATAAAATAAATTATAAATATTTAAAATGCGGATGACCATTTTAAAAATATACCAGGCCAATGTTTGCACTGCCCTTATGTTCCTCCACTTTGTAGTTTGTCATTATGTGTGCATGATTGGCAGCACGAGGGTTTCCTTTTGTCAACAATGACCATGCCTACCTTATCCAGCTCGCTATTAATTTACTTAAAAAAACTGTAAAAAACTATGGTTTGGCATCTATTTTCGAAATTAAAAGGAAATTATTGAATACAAGAATAAAATTTAACTAAAAAATGCATTTTTCAGTTCCGTAATTGAAATCACTTGAGTTTTGGTTTATATTTATTTTAATCTCAATAAGCTTTTATTAACAAAAAAAAATATTAATCCATCAAAATAACAAAAATACTTGTAATAATAAGAATTTCAACAAGAAAAATATAATTTTTTCTAGAAATTTAGATCATTGAATTTTTTATGAACATTTATTATACATAAAATATTCAAAAAAAATATCATCACATAATCAGATAAAAACATATTTCGAGAATTATTACAAAATATCGCACGAGCATAGTACTAGTTATCTCTCAGGCTAACAAATTAAAAATGAAAATGTATGTTTCAAATAGAATTGTTGCTTTCAAAATTTTCTTAGTTAAAGAGGCATTAGTTCAGCTAAATAATTAATTGATCTGGAGACGCTATAAATCGTAGGCCTGCTTGGAAACATTATTAATATTGAGGGTGTGTTTGGTATTGTGTTATTAAAATATTTTTTAAAATTTATTTTATTTTTTTAAAATTAATATTTTATATATATTGAACTGAAAAATAATTTTAAAAAATTTAAAATTTTATTTTAATATATTTTAAAATAAAAAATACCTTTTTAAAAAATCACTGTATATTTTTAATCACACACTAAAAATAATAGAGGAACTGGTGGGATTTCTTTTGTGAGATTTTGCAAAAAAAAAAATTTAATTAGATAAAAAGTAAAAACGATCTTGTTAGATTCCATCGCTGAGTTCGCTATCAACATCTTCTGAATTATGAATGACGTATGAATCTAAAATAATACCTTGCAAAATGGATGATTGCACGGAGCAAACAGTTGAATGGTCGGGTAGCTTGCCACGTGCTTCATTGGATAGCTTGCCACGTGGTGATTTGGAGATATTGCCACGTGGGGCTTTCGGATAGCTTGCCACCCTGGCTTTTAAGTTGCATCTTTCCTCGAGAGGCTTGTGGTTATTTTGCACTATGGGCTGGTCCATTCTCTAACCGATCTATGTTTTTTATGGGCCTAAAACACTTAATCATGTACTTGCTTGTTTAAAGGCCTTTTTTATCCGGTTTAGGGGTTTATATCCAGTCCAATTATAACTTGATAAAATTTGTGTGTGAGCCTGGGATCCACAATTCTTTTCACGCTTAGAATAATTATGATTTATTTTAAAAAATATAATCTTTTCGAAATTCATAAGATTTTAAAAATATATTATTCTGATGGAAAGAATATCTTTTATAATTGAAAAAAATAATCTATCATTTTATTCAAACATTACTTAATCTGGGACGGAAGAAGTATTTGTTTATATGAAAATCTTTGTTCATTTCATTACCAAAACGACGTGTCAATATTTTAGTGCCACCTCGTTACATTACAATTACAATAGTTGATTAGTAAGTGGGAGAATTTTTTACATTATCATCTAAGATTTCCACCCTTTTAAATACGGTAATAAAAATGTTTTTTTTTTAAAAAAAAAAAACCAAAGGATATTTCCAAGCATGCTGAACCTGGACTATTTTCAATTTGGATCGGAATCGCAAAGATAAAACCTTCTAAAAGAGAACTTGTGTTACAACTTTTTTTTAAATAGAGATTGCTATAATTTTGACTGATTATTTTTTGACAAAGATTTGTTTTATTAACATAGGATGATTGCTTAGGAATTTAATTAGAAAGAAATTTAATTTCAGTTCTTTTCCTACACATAAGATGCACAAACTTAATCTCTCACTCTATATGTATGCTAGCACACTAAAAAAAAATCAGACCAATTAATTCGCATATATAATCGTAAATATAGTTCAAACGTCACTCACATAAGCAATTGATAAAAAAGAAGGTAATAATAGACGATCGGATAAGAGTTGGAGTGGTAGGAGCCGTTGTTTACTCTGTTAACTTGTTTAGGTCAAAGAAAGAAAATACAGGAGACTTCAACCAAAGAATCAACTGTCCTCAATCTGTCAACCTTTGAATTTTGACGGAGTTGACTGATCTGTGAGAATTGAGCTACACACGTGTAACGATTGCTTGGACGGCTTCTATGCAGAGCACGTGTAACCACGTGCCGTCCCATCCTTTTGTGGTAAAGTGGTAAAATTCGAGAACTGGCAGAACCGAAAGAAGGAAGGACTGGAAGCGTTATCGCTAGCTTGCAAAAATAATTTCGCTTGCAATCACGTGACTGCAGCTCTGCAACGCAAGCACCCACGTGATATGATCCCCGGGATTTTGTCCATGGTGTTAAAAAAAGGGCACTGAGTCTCTGGCTACATAATTATATTTTGTGAGCGCCATTTTCCGTCACAAGTAAATAAATATTTTTCGATTTTAGAAGAAGAAATATAACAGACAGGAAGAGTCAACTGACACATATAACTTCAGAGCTCTATTAAAAATAAATAAAGAAAAAAGAAAAAACCTGACAAATTGGTACCACCACATTGTAAAAAACCTGATTTTTACTTTTTGGGTCTTCGGGCTTGCCTTGCATCCTTGCGAATTCCAAGGGACTGACTTGCAGAACAAGGTTACCTGAAATTACCAAACATGCACAAATTCCTAGCGGTGTTGAATGCGCTTCCACTGTCACAACAAAGAGAGAAAACCATCAAGAAATTAATCAGGAAAATCTAACCAAGAATCTAGACATGAATTTGAACTCTTGCAGCCACATGAAGAAAAAACATGTCACGCAAGGGGACTCATCTGCACAAGGTCTTACCCGCCCCACCGTCAAGCTTGATCAAATCTGCTTGGTTACCGAGGAAAACATTCTTTTCTTAAACAAAAAAGAGACTTTATCGTTTGGTTTTCTACACAGACGTATACGAACAAAAAACGTTGGAAAGAACTAGAAAAAGGTATCCGAAGTTTCTTTCGTCAGGGGCTACAAACTTTGACCATAGAATTCGCGTTCTTTGAAGTTGAAGACTCATTTTATGACTGGCCTTTGTGATCTTTCTACAATTGTCAACACGCAAGCATGGATTGTTGACTCCCCTAGCTCACTGGTGATGATATCAGCCCTCTAATTTGTTGACAAAAAGGTCGTGTCTTCGTGACCCACTCGAAAATCTAAAGATCCCCCAGGATTCGAATTAGAGCTGAGGGAAGATTTTAATGTGTAATGTTAGGGAGGAGGCCCTGTGGAAGTACATGCGATGTAAGATTATTGAAGATATTGCAGAAGATATTCCAGCTGCACCAAGAGATCATGCAGATTCCAGTATTATAATAATTCCTAATGTAATTTATTTATTGCCTAGATTAGACATGATTTTATGCTCTGTTATTATTAGTCTGAAATCCTAGCGAGATTCTTGGAGAAATTATGTGCAAGATTGTATTTCCTTGTCACATAATTTCCTACTATATATACATGTATAGAACAGCAAACGATAATATGATTGAGGGATTCTTTTCTGTAAAACACCCTTTTGAATTTCTTTATGGTATCAGAGCAGGTTCTCTGATTTTTTTGTTTACCATAGGCAGAGTCTGTTGTGCTGCCATGGAAAGCCATTTGAAAGAAGCCATTGATGTTGGCTCAAAATTCTCTACACCAATTAGTTATTCAGATGACACAAACACGTCCCACAAATTAACATCTGTATTATTGAATGAGTTCAACTACCTTCCTTGGTCAAGGGCTGTAACCATTGCCCTTGGTGGAAGATCAAAATTGATTTTTATCAATGGCTCCACTGTTTCTCCCGATGTCAATGATCCAGAATATGAAGCATGGTTGTCCAGAGACCAACTGGTTATGTCATGGATTCTTAACTCCATGGAAAGAAATCTTGCTGAAATATTTAGTTTCTCAGAATCATCTTCTGATTTATGGGATGCTATTCGTGACATGTATGGAAATCAAAATAATTCTGCCAGGATTTTCCAAATCCATCGTGAAGTTGCCAGTCTTCACCAAGAAGACAAACATTTTGTTCAACTGTTGGGCAGTTTCAAAAACTTGTGGAATGAATTGGAAATGTACAGGCCTCACACTACAGATGCCACCATACTGCGAAGAAGAACTGAGGAGGACAAAATTTTTCAGCTGTTGGCGAGTCTAAGTCCAGAATTTGAAGATCTGCGAAGCCATATTCTAATGAACCCAGAACTGCCAACTTTTAAATCTGTGTGTGCCACCATTCAACGTGAAGAAATACGCAGAAAAGTAATGACTCGAGAAGCTAGTGTGTCGGATACTCGTGCTTATCAAACCAAGTTCCTGCTGCAAGACATGAGTTCTAGAAATGCTGATCATAGTCAGTACAGACCACCATTTGATAACAAAGCTTACAAAGGGAGACGACCTGATTCCAAGTGCCAACATTGCCACAATCTTGGTCATCATGTGGACCGTTGCTGGCTTCTACACCCCGAACTCAAGCCTAAATTTGCAAAAGATTTTAGGAGGCAACCAAGACGTAACAATTCCAAGTCATACCTTGCTCACAGTAATTCCAACCCCACTGAGATTTTTTCTGCTACTCCGGGAACCTTGATATCTGATTTTGCAAATTATTTGCAAGACAAACAAGTCCAGGGCAAGTCACTTGATCAACAAACTAGTCAGGACCAGAAGCAATCAACTGCACTCCTTAGCCAATTTGCTGATTTTCTAGCAGAGACAGACCCGAAATATAATCAAGGTAAACTGTTTGCTTTCATGACTGCGTTAGAACTTGTAAATTTGCATGACCTTTGGATAATTGATTCTGGTGCCACTGATCATATGTCAAATAAGTTAACTAGCATTCATGATTTTAAATCATTCGTTCGTCCCACCTTTGTGTCTGTTGCTGACGGAAAAAATGCTTATGTTAAAGGAAAAGGTAAGATCAACCTACTGTCAAATAAGATAGAATCAGATGTCCTTTTCTTACCTTCCTTCCCTTTTCAATTGCTTTCTGTTAGTAAAATTACAGCTACTCTCAATTGTGAAGTAATTTTTACCTCATCTAAGGTTGTGTTTCAGGATCTTGTCACCAAGAAGATGATTGGTGAAGGATTTTTCTTACATGGCCTCTATTATATCTCTCATAAACCTTCAGCCCCTAGGAGTTTTCAAGCAACTATTAATCATTCACATGAGCACTTATTATGGCATCGTCGACTAGCGCATCCTTCAGAGTTTGTTCTTAGTAAACTAAATTCCGTCCTCATACAAGAGCCTCTAAATTGTGAGATTTGTCATTTTTTGAAATCTACGTGACTTCCTTTTTCCCTTTCGAAGTCGAAAACCACTCGTGTTTTTGAACTTATTCATTCAGATGTATGGGGACCCGTTTATGCTTCTATTGATGGTTTTAAGTATTTTGTCTCTTTCATTGATGATTTCTCTAGAGTCACTTGGGTGTATCTGCTGAAAACTAAACATGACGTATTTGATTGTTTTAAGGATTTCCATTCATTCATCCTTAACCAGTATTCTGCTCATATTAAAATCCTTCGATCTGATAATGGCACCGAATATATGTCCAAAGACATGTCAAAATATTTACATTCTAACGGAATTGTGCATCAAACTAGTTGTGTTGGTACACCTCAACAGAATGGAGTATCTGAACGCAAAAATCGCGATCTGCTTGAAAAAACTCGTGCCATCATGCTTCAAATGAATGTTCCAAAACATTTCTGGTCATATGGAATTCTTACAGCTGTTTATCTTATTAATCGCTTACCCAGTCGAGTGCTGGAATTTAAATCTCCTCTTGAAGTTTTGCAGAATAAGGTTCCGGATATATCACACATCAAGGTTTTTGGCTGCACTTGTTTCATGCATTTATCAGCTACTCACCGGGATAAATTAGATCCAAGAGCACGCAAGTGTGTTTTTTTGGGCTACTCCGCAACCCAAAAAGGATACAAATGTTATGACCCCTTGTTGAAGAAATTGCATGTGTCCAGAGATGTTAGATTTATTGAAGGCACACCGTATTTTACTGCAGGAACACCGGGAGCTGTTTTGTCTGAATTTTTTCCTTTGCCTAGCATTGAGAACACTAATCAACTTTTGTCTACTGTTACTAGCATTGATGGAGTCCTTCCCAGTCCGGACCAACACACTCAGTCTTCCACTGGATTCATACCCAGCACTGATGGTCTGGGACCACGTCAACTTCCAGCAGAAACTACACCTGCATCTAATCCCAGCAGTAATATTCTGCAGCAACATCACTCACAGACTGACCAACAAATTCAGCTCCCGTCTGCCTCTGATTCCAGCAGATTCCAAATTGATCCTATCAGTAACTCAGCACTACCTGATACTCTTGATGCCTTGCTAGTCACCAGAAGAGTTTCTATTCGACCACGTCAACCACCATCACGCATGCAAGACTATGTTACCTACAACGTGAGGTACCCTGTTTCAAAATTCATGTCTTATCATCGACTGTCCCCAACACACAGTGCATTCCTTACCTCTATATCTAATGTTCATGAACCGAAGAGCTTCAAAGAAGCTCAATCCCAGCCCGTATGGCAGCAGGCCATGCATGAAGAATTGAAGGCTCTTACTGAAAATCACACATGGACAATAGTCTCATTACCTGCTGGAAAGGCAGCTGTTGGATGTCGTTGGATATTCAAGACCAAGTTCAAATCAGATGGGACAGTAGATCGCCACAAAGCTCGTCTTGTGGCACAAGGTTTTACTCAACAATTTGGTGTGGATTACAAGGAGACCTTTGCTCCTGTGGCCAAGATGACCACTGTCCGGGTTTTACTTTCAGTTGCTATCAACCAGGGATGGTCTCTCTTCCAAATGGATGTCAGCAATGCATTTTTACATGGAGATCTTGAAGAGGAAGTGTTTATGAAGCTTCCTCCCGGACATCCTCACAGTGGAAACTCTACGTTAGCTTGCAAGCTTCACAAATCTATTTATGGGTTGAAACAGAGCTCTCGTGCTTGGCATACAAAATTAAGCATTGCTCTTGAGAGTCTCGGTTTTACAAGAAGCTCTACAGATTACTCTTTGTTCATTAAGATTAATTCTGATCATACTCTGGCTGTACTGATATATGTTGATGATCTTATTATAACAGGGAGTAATGATGCTTCCATAGCCCAGCTTAAACGGTCTCTCCAGCAGCAATTTCCAATCAAAGATCTTGGTTCATTGAAATACTTCTTAGGCATTGAAATGGCAGCCTCCCGTAAAGGTTTTTTTCTCAATCAGCGCAAATACATCCTTGATTTATTGCAGGATGTTGATATGCTGCACACGAAGCCTGTTGCCAACCCCTTGGATAGCAAATTAACATTGGATTCTTCTAGTGAACCTCTTGAATCTTACACTTATTATCAACAGATTGTTGGAAAACTCATCTACTTAACAATCACTCGACCGGACATTACCTTTGCTGTCAGTCTTGTCAGTGGTTACATGCATGCTCCAACAGTCCAACATCTTGGTATGGTCAAACGTATCTTGCGATATTTGAAAGGCACCATTGGTCGTGGCATAGTTATGACTCGCAATGGTCATACCAACATCATGGGATATACTGATTCTGACTGGGCAGGAAACTCTCTTGATCGACGATCTACCACTGGCTATTGTATGTTTGTTGGTGGTAATTTAGTATCATGGAAAAGTAAGAAACAATCTGTCGTCGCTCGGTCAAGTGCTGAAGCTGAGTACCGTGCTATGGCCTCTGCAGCCTGCGAATTGATATGGCTTAAACAACTTCTTACTGATTTCGGTTTTCATGGGGTGACTCCTATGACATTGTTTTGTGACAATCAAGCTGCCATGCATATTGCGTCCAATCCGGTATTTCATGAACGTACAAAGCACATCGAAGTTGATTGCCATTACATTCGTCAACAGGTTCAAGCCAAACTTATTCAACCTCAGTATGTTCGTTCTCATGATCAATTAGCTGATGTGCTCACCAAAGCATTGCCATCTACTCAATTTCACCGGTTGTTGGGCAAGCTTGGATCTACCAATCCGCTCGATCCAGCTTGAGGGGGAGTATTGAAGATATTGCAGAAGATATTCCAGCTGCACCAAGAGATCCTGCAGATTCCAGTATTATAATAATTCCTAATGTAATTTATTTGTTGCCTAGATTAGACATGATTTTATGCTCTGTTATTATTAGTCTGAAATCCTAGCGAGATTCTTGGAGAAATTATGTGCAAGATTGTATTTCCTTGTCACATAATTTCCTACTATATATACATGTATAGAACAGCAAACGATAATATGATTGAGGGATTCTTTTCTGTAAAACACCCTCTTGAATTTCTTTAAAGATAAACGTGTAATCTGTATGCATAGCGGAGACATGGCAAATGCTGGGTAAGCTTTAGCGTAGGTCAAGATTGTATCAATATTTTTTAATTAGTATAAAAAAAATTATAATTCTTAATTTAGTTATTAAAAAATTCTGAAAATTTATGTGGAGTCTTCTAATATGATGTTTTAGCTTGGGTTAAAATTTTAGAATTTTTAGAGAAATTTAAAAATTTGATGAAAAATTACAATTTGATCAGTTTTACGTTATTGGACGTAATTTTCAATCCGACTATCCGATCGAGTTGAAATTTTACAAGGGATCTTAAAATATATTGAATAAAATCTAGTTAAGAGTTTAGAATGAACGAATCTTGGTAGTGCTAACAAAAAAAAACCATCAAATAAAAGCAAAATGACTCATTAAAAGTAAAATGGTTATTTGCCATTAAAAAATAAAACAAATTAGCTCATTCTTCCTTTTATATGTTGCCGACTGAGCAGAAGCAGAATAAAAGAAGAAAGAAAAGAAAAGGCGAGAGAGAAATAGAAAAAAGTAAGGGAAAAACATAAAAAAATTCCAAAAAAAAATAAGAAATGAGAGAATAACCTTGTAAATTAGCAAAGTCTAACCTATAAAACACTAATCTAGGGAAGAATCAAGTGAAGGAAGAAGAAATTAAAAAAGAAAAAAAATTTAATTATTTTGTTTTTCAATTGACATGAGATTGTTAATTTATCCCGGTTGAGGGGTTGTTACAAATCGATTCAGATTCGATTATAGATGAATTATATTCCATAAAACATTGAAGGATATAACTTTAATAGTAAGTTTATTTTTATTTTTGTTTTATTTTTATATATTTTTAAATTTATTTTTTAATATTTTGGATAATATATTTAAATTAAAAATTTCCTATTAATTTTAAAAATTTATGTAGGATAAAAAAAATTCCGCCCTTGTCTGTATGTATTTTGCAGTCAAGGGAAGGCGAACAATATTGTTCATGATGGTGGCTTGCATGTGGGCTGTGGAGACTTTTTTCTTTAAGAAGATTGAGAATGGATCATGAGTGTATGAAAAGTCAAGTTTCTTTTGAATTATTACCATTCAAAAAGGAAAGCTCGTGTACTGCCCACGAATCTTGTTAATTACGCGTTAATTGGTTCATTCGTTTGATTAAATAGCGGTGGTGTGATTAGAATATGAGCTGATATAATTCACCGAGTTCATTTGTTAACTCATCACCATAGGCATGATGAGAATTCTCGAAAGAACAGGAAAAAGAAGAAGAAACAAATGATCATGTTTCTAGCTGGTGGACAGTTGATTAATTGTGCGTTCAAGATAAAAATTAACTGTTGGAGTGAACAGAAAGTCGTGTGTATGATAAATAAAAAGTTGAGTGTACTACGTACGTGTTAAAACTCTATTTAAAATAAAATTGTGTCTTTTTAGAAAAGAGTTATATTCTCTCATAAGTACTTCTTTGATTTTAAATAAAATCATCCGGAGAGAATTCTAAAATGGAAGAGACAGAGGAACCTAATAGTTTTTCTAAAACTCTTCCATTAATTATTGCTCTCAAGAGTACAAGTTTTTTCTTACATGAAGAGTAATCTATAAAATATTTTAGTTTGTTGTTTATTTTTATTTGCGTTCCTGAGAATAAAAAATCGAGTAAGCTTGAGAAATAACATTACAATTATATTATTAGCACCAGGAATAGAAACCGGATTATTACAGCAAGATTAAAAAAAAATTAAATTTTCATTTGAATTTTTTTTAAAAATAAAACTAAAAACAATCAACAAATCATTGTGACCTTGGACGCATTGTATTGCGGATTTTATCATCCTTTGATTTTTTTTTTATGAAATTTTATTCTTATTCTTTTGATTTTTTTAACCCGTAATATTTTTTAAATTGATATTTTTTTTTTAGAATCATCCTCCAACATTAAATTAATTAAGAATTAAGCTTCTTAATTGAGTCCATTACTAAGATTTCATGGGCTATAAATTTAAAAAATTAACCCTAGTTTGGGAGATTTTCCCGGATTTACTTGTTGTTTTTTCTTTCTTTTAAGCTTATGTTTTTTAATTTCATCATTTAATATTTATTTAATTAAATATTGAATTCTATTACTTTTTTTTTGCTTTCAATTGGATTTTCACTAATTTTAGAAATGATTTAGATTATTTAACCCTTCAACATTAAATTTTTTTATATAATTAAACTTCATTGTTTTATTTCATTTATTTTTGATGGGTTACCTAGGTATCACAACGGATTCACATATTTTATACATGATGACTCAGGGGGTTCATTTTTTTTTTGTTTTACATTTTTTGGATTATTTTTTTCTTCTTCAATTTTGTCCTTCAATATTTTAATTGACATAAATTGAGCTTTAGATTATTTATTTATTTTTCTTCTGTAGGGTTACCATATTCTCATTTAATTTTTTCTTTGTTATTAGATAAAATCCTTCTATATTTTATTTTTAAAAATTGATTTTTTAAAATTTTAATTTTATTATTCAACATTTGATTGATTGAAAATTGATTTTCATGTTTTTTCTTTTTTGTTTTTCTTTCTATGGGGTTAGCAGATTAACCTGGTTTGACTCAAGTATTTTTTTTTTGTTACTTTTATTTTTTTCAATTTCACCCTTTAACAATATTAAGTTGTTTGATAATTGAATTTTATGATTTTATTTAATTTGGTTTAGGCAAGGTTATCTTGATGTCACAACTAAGTCGTGTATTCAGCATGCTAACTCGAAAGGACTCGAGTTAATTTTTTTTACCTTTTTTTGTTGTCAATTTTTTTTAATATTTATTTAATATTGTTGTAATTTTTTATTTGTGCTATTAAATTATTCAAATTTATTAAACTCAATCTAGTTAATAATTTGAGTTTTAGATTCTTTTTTTTTGTTTTGTTTTTTTAAAAATTCTTGCATTGTTTTAGCATATTTTTTTATGTTGTAAAAAAATTTAAATAAACTCATGGTATAACAGGGACTATCTATTTAGAATGTGGTTGAGAATGAAGCATAAGTTGAGATTGAGGTTAGGTTTAAGAAATTTATGCTCAAATTTCACCTACAGAAACTAGGTGTTTTTTTTTCAATAGACTTCATGTACCAACCCCGACCTCTATCACATTCATATACCCACTATTAGTACATAACTAATCTAGAACGAATCAATGGCGCAACTATACTCATTTCCTCGCCAACCTTTTACCACCAACATTATTTGCATCGCATCTGACAGTGACTTGTCACTTACAATTCACATGGCCTTTTTGTGTCATATTTAATATGTGTTTTTTTTTTTTAAATTTATTTTGATATTGAAATAATATAAATATATAAAAATAATTTTAAATAAAAAATAAATTAAATCTTACCTAATTTTTACTTAGACTACACTCCCAAATAATAAATATTCATGTATTTGCAATCACGATACATGTATTTTTCTCTCTTACATGTTGTCAATCTTCTAAAATAAAAAACATGATTAATCATTTCATAGAACTCACATTCACTCGGTCAAAGACAGGAAACAATTAAAAAAAATCAGTTATTGAAAAAATAAAATTAATTAAGGATATTGTTTTTCCATGTGCATGAGAGGCTTAGGTGTGTTGGTAATATGTTCTAAGTGTTTTTGTAAAATTATGTTTTTGATAAAAAAAAAATCATATTTGATTCTAATCTCTAATATTTTTATATTAAAATTATTCAAAAAAATATATAAATAGAATTTTTTTCAATCTCAAAATATGTTTCAAACACAGTGTCTATTTAAGAATATGATAAAAATTATTTTTTTTAGAAATATATTAAGATAATATATATATATATATTATTTTTTAAATTTTTTATTTAATATCAACACATCAAAAACAATTAAAAAACAAAACAATTATAATTTAAAATATTAAAACTATTTTTTTAAAAAAAAACACAGTTGAATTATAATGCTCTTTTAATATGAGACTATGAGACGTAGTGTGAAATAATTTACAATTTTTAATTCTCATCCTTACTTTTTTAAGGTTCAACTCTTACGGATTTTAGATAAAATCCTACGATCTTACTAACGTTTTTGTTTTTCTTCGGAACAAAATGAAATAAAAGATAATTAAATAACAAGACTTGAGTGAAAAAAGAAAAATAAAATTACTGGTACAATTCGAGAGGTGAAAGGTCTTGGTCGCTTGGCCATCCTGAACAGATTCAGATGTGGTGTGGTATTTATATTCATTTTCAACTGCAAGTTCAAGTATGGCCAGGAATAGTGTTTGTTAGGCCCCCCCACCAGATCACTTGGACGGTGGATAGCTGCCCATTCTTTACAGCCTCCACTCTCATCTTTTATTATTTACCTAAGATTTATTAATTAATTAGCTCACCAGACATAATGGTTACTAAGACTTTCTGTTTTAAAATAAAAAAAATATAATAATTTCAGGCACAATTTCATTGAATTTCAAGGCTTTCATGTCCCCATGTAACACCTTCCCTCATTTATACCACTTATGCCACCTTGATTTTCTCTCCCATGTCCCTCTTCTCCATGTTCTTCCATCTTTCCTGAGACCACACATATTGATGTCCCTTTTCAAATCTTTCTTTATCACCTCGAATTTCTTTGGGTTTCAAGTTCATGAATTAAGTTTGGTTCGACCTTGTTCATTACGATAACTAATTTGAATGTTGTTGTGTATCATATTCAAGATCTAAACGAGCCAGTTGGTTTGCCATCTCTGCTCAGCGCATCCATTTCATGGATCTTGTAAGCAAAAGCTATGGCTCTCAATCTCTTCCACCAATGACAAGTCCTGGTGGCTCATCAGTTTTTGGACCTCGTACTCATTCTTCAGATACAAGCTTCCCAATTATAGCCATTGCCATAATAGGAATTTTGGCCACGGCCTTCTTGCTAGTAAGCTATTACATCTTTGTCATCAAATGCTGTCTGAATTGGCACCGTATCGATCTTCTAAGGCGATTCTCCCTATCAAGAAATGGAAATCACGAAGACCCTTTGATGGCCTACTCTCCTGCTGCAATCGTGTCGCGTGGACTTGACGAGTCAGTGATAAGGTCAATCCCAGTATTCAAGTTCAAGAAAGAAGGGAACAGTTTTAGTAACCATGGCGAACGAAGCTCCTGCGAGTGTGCAGTTTGCTTGAACGAGTTTCAAGAAGCCGAGAAGCTAAGAAATTTACCAAATTGTAACCATGTTTTTCATATTGATTGCATTGATGTTTGGCTTCAAAGCAATGCTAATTGCCCACTCTGTAGAACAAGCATTTCGAGCACCACAAGATTCCCAATTGATTATGTTATTGCTCCAAGCTCTTCACCCCAAGATCCAAATCCTTACAGTGGAAGTCTCATGGGCGGAGACGAAGATTACGTTGTCATTGAGTTAAGTAATCACAGCTCTACAGATCAAACATTGCTTGCAGCACATGAAAGATTGAATTCAGGAGAGTTATCAGCACGTTCAGTAAGTCCTTCGCAGAAGACGATACAGCAGAGAGTCGGTCACAAGAAATCAAGGAAGTTTAATAAGGTTACAAGCATGGGAGATGAGTGCATTGATACTAGAGGAAAAGATGATCAATTCGGATTGATTCAACCCATCAGAAGGTCTTTTTCAATGGACTCGTCAGCAGATTGGCAGCTTTATTTATCTATTCAAGAGATAGTGCAGCAGAGCAGGCAAGTAACCGAGGGCAGTCCGGTTGAAGGTTGTAGTGGTAGAGCCAGAAGAACTTTCTTTTCTTTTGGTCACGGTAGAGGATCCAGAAGCAATACAGTCTTACCTGTTTACTTGGAGTCGTAAAGTCAAAGTATTTTAGATTGATTATTTTCCTTGTAGTTTTTGGTTTTTCATTTTAAAGATACAGGGTTTTTAATTACATGTGTTAAAAGGCATAGGATTTGTGACGTAAAAAAGTATTCAATTGAAATATCAAATTCTAATTTTATTTGATTTTTAGTGCCTTTGCCCAGTGTTTTTTGAAGGGCTCAAATAACAGCCATGACTAATAAGCATCATTGCTTAAGCTACCTCTTTTTTTATGCTCGTATCATGCTCTGTCTTTCCTTTTCAAGCTTGAATATCAAGCTATTAAGTTTATTACCGTACTAAACAAGCTATAAATATAGGACCGGAAGTGACATTATAGTATCCGAGAACGACAATGGTAAAGCATGGGTTGTCTCAAGTAGAGGGAGAGCTCTTTACAAATGTTTGAAAGAATAAAAAAAGCTACAAAAGTGAGGGAGAGGTGGCAGGTCCCCTTGCATTGAATCAGGAGTTAGCTAGGGAGGGTCCTCTTCGATCGAGAGAATCACAGAGGGCATCGATCATATTAGTTTTGGTGGATGGAAAAGCTTACAAAAGAACAAGAAAAGTAAACAAGAAGGATTATAGAATTGCAAATCAAGGTCCCCTTCCATTGATTTAGGAGGTAGAGAAGAGTCCTTTTCGATTGAGATAATGATGACAATAGCCACCAACTTCTCGAGTCATTAATATCTCGAATATTGGTGAAGGGGGGAAGCTACGCTGTTTGGTCATTGTTCTTGTTGCTCCTCAACAACACCTACTTCCAACCTGTAGGAATCATCTGTTTATGCGCATGTCTCCAATAATGTTAGGCAAATGCAGAGGTGAATTTATATATCTATAAATAAAATGTCGAGAGGTTGGTCGAATGAATATTTTGAATGCTCAAGCTTAAGGACACTAGCCTTCACCATAAACTCGCCATCTCCATTTCTTGTTTTTTGAATGCATATCCTAATTTTATCATATTCTTCCCAAGTAATTTCTCCGAACTTACCTTGTAGAATAATGCCTCCTGCTAATGTATTTGATAATTTCTCGGAAGTAACAGAGAATCTTTCTGCACGATTAGCATTAGTTTTCTCGAATTCAAACAGCTGGATTTTGAAGTTGTGCACAAAATCTAAATATACATAACATCGATGCTCTTCATTTCAAGAAAAGAGACAACAATTTGATGCATTGTTTGAATAGGCTTAGGCTTTCGTTACAGGGAAAACTGTCATAATGCTGGATTGTGAGAGCTTCCACTAGTCCATCCCCAAGTGACAAAGAAGTTGCAGCAACTTCAAGGTATCAGAACATGATCCATGTCTCGCTAGTTGCAGAAATGTGCACAATATTCTAAAGCCAGGGCCATGGATTGGTTCCTGATTTCTCTGACAGTCTAACTACAAAACCCACATCTTCATTTCTTGTTTTTCTCTGGTTTTATTCTCAGCAGACACAATCACTGACTTGATAAATATTACAATAACATTGGTTCTCTTCTATCTGATGATATTATGGCCTTCGATTTTCCTGAGCCATGTGCTTCGATGTATGGGCAAAGATAGCATATCTTTGACACTCTTGAGGCACCCGTGGGATGTTGCGAAATCTAATGAATATGAAATTGCCATTGCAGTTTTATAGTAATTTCTAGATTATTAACCCGCGATATGGATCAAATTAGAATTTTTATAACATATAAAAAAAATATTCAAGCATTGTTAACATGTTTAATTTCTAGTAAAAATAAATAAATTAAATTATATAAAAATTAATTTCATGTGACTTAATCGACTTTGCAAATCTAAAAATACATAAACGACTAATAAAAACGTAATTTGATTAAAAAAATATTTTAAAAAATATTTTTTTAAAAATATTGAGACAAAAATATATTGGATTGATTTGGACCAATCCAGGATAACCTATTAAATCCACGACTCGAGTTAAGAGATCGAGATAGCTTAAATCATAAAAAGTTACAAGGGTTAATTGACCAAACACGTGGTTCGGGTTATTATACCATGATAACCTCATAAAAAGTAAACTAAAACAATTTACAAAGCTCAATTCCTTATCAACTCAAAGTAAAATGATGAAATTTAAAAAGAAATAATTAAAAAAAAACAAAAAATAACTTGTGTTAATTGTTAAGCCTATGATCCGGGTTATGAAACTAGAATAACTTTATATAAAAAAAATTAATAAAGCTTAATTTCAAATCAATCATTAAATAAAAAAATAAAAAAAATTAATTGAAAAAAAAACTAAAATTAGCTGAGTTAACTTATCAAATTTGAATTAAGATCATGATATAAAATAAATTGATTAAAAAAAAATTAAATTAAATTATAAAACTTGATTGCTAATAAATCAAGTGTTAAATAATAAAATTAAAAATTAAAAAAATAATAAAATAATGATCTCGGAGAAGAGATTTCCCCTCCTTGTTGTTAATATTTTCAAACTATCTTTTATACATCAAAATTAGGTTTTGCATTTTCCACTCGGTCTGAAGAAAAGATAAGAAATTTATTAGAATTTTACTTCTCAACCTGATGTTATGGTTATACTTTAATGGTTGAATATTTGACCAGAATCCCATTTCCCTTTCTGCTTTCACTTGCAGACTCGGCGGGGAGGAGGGGAAATGTCCATGAGAAAAAAACCCAGCCCACCTGGACAGAGAGCCCAGAATCTGGCTCAATTCTACGAATTAAAATTTATTCGGGCCACTTTCAATACATAAATAAAAATTTAATGGGAATGATTATTTTTTAAAATAATTTTTATTTAAAAATATATTTAAATAATTTTATTTTAATATTTTTAATATTAATATACTAAAAAATATATTTTGGGAACAGGCGGCAGCCGCTTTCCACACATGCACAAAAGAGACCACCATCCTCCCATATCACGATAAATACACATATTTTAGTCTGCTAGCAAGATAAAGACGAGATAAAAAAAAATTACGTGATAATAAAGGAAGGTGTAGGATTGATGATTTTGATACCTCTTCATTCCGTCTTTATAATTCGAGACCAACACTATCTTAGGATTGAAATTAAATGAATTAAGAAATTTAAGTGATAATTATCATTATAGGTCACATTTATCGTGAATTAAAGAGTAATGTAGCATGATTTTCTATATAACTTATCAAAATATCGAAATTAATTTTATAATTTGCTTAAATCAAAAAGTTTAATTAATTTATGTATTTAAACTACAAGGACTAAGTTGCAACTCAGAAATTCTAAGAGTGCCACCTCTCACCATCCTATCCATTTCCGAAGGCTTAAGCCCGAGCTTATTGCCTGCATCTCAATCTGCAGGGCACATCGATCCCGGAGAAAGGACGGCGAAGAAAACACCCACCATGAAGATAATGGTAGCAATAAAGAGAGTCGTTGATTACGCCGTGAAGATCAGAGTCAAATCAGACAAGGTTAGAAAACAAAACCACCATGGCAATCACTATCATTAACCAGCAGTAAATTTAATTTAAGATAACTCAAAAACAAATTCCTTTTAATTTTGGAAATAGAGCGGAGTTGAGACCCAAAATGTGAAGATGTCGATGAACCCATTTTGCGAGATAGCTTTAGAGGAGGCGCTTCGAATCAAGCAGTCTGGATTGGCATCCGAGGTTGTCGCTGTAAGCATGGGCCCAACCCAGTGCGTTGATACGCTGCGGACAGGTCTTGCTATGGGGGCTGATAGAGGGATTCATGTGGAGTCCACAGCTGCTTTGTTTCCTCTTACCGTGGCTAAGCTTTTGAAGGCTCTAGTGGAGGTCGAGAAGCCTGGACTCATTATTTTGGGCAAACAGGTTGCTTCTTTTATCCGGGTTTTGAAATATTCTGATGGCTTTTCTGTTTTCTGTGCTCGTTTTTTCCTTTTCTTTTAACTAAGATTTTTTGTAGGCTATTGATGATGATTGCAACCAAACCGGTCAAATGGTGGCAGGGTTGCTAGGTTGGCCTCAGGGAACATTTGCTTCTAAGGTTAGTTAAAGTGATGTCATCACAATCCAATTAAGATCCCTTAATGTAAGTAATTCTGTTTTTTGTTTTTTTTTTTAAAAACCTAATAAGGTCCCATATGCAGTGTATATTGATGTTTCTAGTAATTGGACGTAGGATGCAAGACTCTCAAAGCTCAAGAAACTTAGAATAGTGAATTTCTGCTAAGTGAGCTGGTTAGCATTAGAGTTTATGCTTTGGATGTAGGGGTTACATGCTTACCTGTTAACAAAAAGTTTCCAGAATAGCGTGGTTCAGTATCTCTAAATATGATTAGTTGAGAGGAATTCCTTTCAGAGGTTTACATTTACATAGGTTTAACACAGGATGCATCTGTGATACAATATAGGTTTATGAATGAGTAGAATAAGTTCAATAACAAGAGTCAAGCATGTATCTCTTATTTTGATTGACACAAAACGTTTAAGCAAATAGTGAAAGAACCAGCTAGGCATGTTATTCTTCAGAGGAAATGCTTACGAGGAGGAAATGGTTGAGAAGGCATCACTCTAATTGCCGAGATAAGTTTTTGAAGCATCTCATGTGACTTTATTCATTGGCACTGCAAATAGTGAAACAGTAAGTGAGGCATATCATAGTTCAGAGGCAATGCTTATGAGGAGAAAATGGTTGAGAAGGCACTGAGCTATAGAGTTAAGACAAGATTTTGAAGCATACCTCTTTGACTTTATTAATTGGTATTGAGATTCGACAGTTAGTGTATTGATTGTTGAAACTTCTGACAACAGAAGTGTCATCTTAGATCCTTTACAAAACCACTAACATGCAATCGGAGAAATTTGTGATACTTAGTAAATTATGTTTATCACAGTCCTCCTACATTCTAAGAAATTAAGGATTCTAAACTTTCTGCAAGCCATTGGCAAGGTAGTTTGCTTGCTTGAAATAATGTCTTTGACAAGGTTTTTGAAGCATTAGTTGTCTTAATCTAAAAACACTTCTCACTTTATTTGTCCATTTCTATGTAGGATGCATAAATGCACCAAAATCTAAATTACATCTTGCTAAATTAATTATGACTTTAGCTGTTGACTGCTATCTTTGTTCCATTCAGCTGTTAAATTTGTTTTCCTGTGAATTAAGATCACAGCTAAGAATTATTGCTGTGTAATGTATACAGATGGCCTCAGCCTTTTAAGTTAGGATTCAAGTCCTTTTGTGTGCTTCATTTTACCGGTGGAACCCTCGTTCTGTTCTGTATCATTTTCATATTGCTCTACGCGAACTTGCGTGGATTTGAAGAGAAAAAAATCATTTGAATTCTGTGCATTCAAGCAGCTTCTCGACATTTTTCTTCCTGTTCTCTTCATAAGGCTTCATATGTCTTGAGCCGCCTGTTGAGGCCTTGGTGGGAGAAGGGTGGGGTCGAATAGGTCATAAATATGGATTTTGTATTCCAAAGCTGAGGGGTTTACATATTTTGTTATCATTGCTCTTCGTTGGTTAATTTTGTACAATCAATCTTCTGTACCTATTCTGGTACTCTCTCTCTCTCTCTCTCTCATCATTTTTCATGTGACTTACTGCTGTTATCTGGCAGGTCTTGCTCGACACGGAGAAACAGGTAGCTACTGTAGAAAGAGAAGTGGATGGTGGTCTTGAGACTTTATGCTTAGACCTACCTGCAGTGATTACGTGAGTAACTGAGTTCATATTCATTCAATCGTTTTCACTTGTTTCACGTGATTGAGTTTGTATTTACTCATGAAGGTCTTGTCGAGATAGTTTAGTGGTTGCTGTAGCAGGGGGGAAATTGTCAACTGATCAACTTACAACCCTAAAAAACTAATGATACTACTTCCTAGTTAAACTAACTACAAAAACACTAAATAATTCTCATAAACTACTTCACAGGACTACGAGGGCCAAAATTTTCACATCTTATATTTAGTAGCATCAAGCAGTTTGCTGCTCTTGAATTTGTCAGCTTTAACCCCTTTTTCGGCGTAAGAACTTAGTTTGTAACTTGGATGCTTGTCCGAGCTGATATTAATGATGCCACTGATCTTTGCAGAACCCGCTAGAATCAATTTTTTGTGTCAGAGTTGGGATTTTTTTATTATTTTTTTTGCATTGCGGTAATGTGTTTTATCTGAATGTCTTATCGGCGATGAGATGGTTTCGGATTCAACTCCTGTTTGTTCCTTTCATGCAGCACTGATTTGAGACTGAACCAACCAAGGTACGCGACACTGCCCAACATCATGAAAGCAAAATCAAAGGTCATCAAGAAGTACACTCCACAAGAATTGAACGTGGAGGTTAAATCCGATATAGAGGTTGTTGAAGTCACGGAACCTCCAAAGAGAAAAGCAGGGGTCCTTGTTTCTTCTGTAGATGAGTTGATTGATAAGCTTCGAAACGAGGTTCATGTCATTTAACATTGTACACAAAAATTATAAATTTCTCTCACTTTAATAAATTCGAGCTCGGTGGGGCAACTGGTCTTCATTTCCTTTTGAAGAATTAATTCTGGCAGTCCTACAGGATGAGTTTCCATCCATGTATCGTTCTCTTGATAGCATCATGGATGGGCGGGTTGATTGGCTAAGCACGGCATTCTTACTACTAGCTAACCTTTTCTATTTTCAAGGAGTGGAAAATAAGTATTGCTAATCTGTAAATAATAGGGTAGGGGGGCATTAAAGGGATATGGTTGGAGAAAAATATGTGTATAGAAATGCTGGGGAATTTAAAAATATATTAAATTGATAATTTTAAAATATTAATATAAAAAATAAAATATAATTTAATTAAAAAATATTTTAAAAAATTTTAAACGTGAATATAATAGGGTGTTTGGTATTATAGTGGATGTTATTTTTAAAAAATAATTTTTATTTAAAAAAATATATTAAATTATTTTATTTTTTATTTTTAATATCACAATGTTAAAATTATTAAAAAAAATATTAAAACAAATCAATTTAATATTTTTTATACCAAATATATTTTTAAAGTACAAGTCTAAACCATAATGACGAACGACCATTAAAAGGACGCGGCGGCGTGAAGACCCATTATGAACCTTCCACGCGGTACAAATCTACTGGACGTTCACTAACCATGAGTCCCTAATCATCGAGATTCTTAAAATCCTAACAGACTAGTACTAATTTTTTTAAGAAGTCATAATTTCCCTCTCCTGCATTTTTTTTATCGTTAAACACAAAAATAAATAAAGAAAAAGGGAGACGGAAACAATTGATGAGATTGAGGGAGACGAAAGTTACTTGGATCTTCTGGGTATATTATTGGGCCCCGATAATTCTCTCAACAACAGGTATTTTTCATCCATCTTTTTTCTTCATTTTTTTATTTTGTCAATTTCAAGTTTCTATGCAACGCTTTTTTTATCGCAAAATTTTATGAGGGTGCATTAGGGTTAGCATTTTTCTTTTAGGAAAAAAAATAATAATTGGGGGTTTTATAATATGAATAAATCTGTTAGGGATTTGCCAGTGCTGAAAAAGGTTAGTAATTTCTGCAGTTAAAGGTGTGAAATTGTATAGAAAGGAGATGTGTGATAGCTGCTGGATTCTGATGTTTTATTATGGTATTTGCAGCGGTCATGGTGGTGTTGTGGATAATGATTTTTTATCCAGTGTTCTTGTCACACAAGAAAGAGAATGTTCGCGGAAGAGGTATTGATTTGCTCGCGTGTTCTTAAATTTGAAGTTCCACTCATACTCGGAATTGAAATTGAATGCAATTCTTTTGAATAGGTCATGGAGCATCTTTTTGTTGTTTTTGCTGATTTATGCATAACATATTCATCTTGAATAAAGTTATACAAATGTGTGCTGCTTCTAATGCGTGTCTTAGAGGAATTATTTCAGCTAGAGAAGTTTGGCTGATGAAATGAACACCGCACATTTTGGCATTTCTTTCTTCTTTTGGGACTGCTGAATTGATTAGGTTGAAACTCAATTTTGTTGAGGGAGTGCCTTAAACTATCTCAACAATAGGATTAGTCTGCACTCATGTCTTTGAAAATGAACACCGCTCACTTGACATTTCTGTTTTCTTTTGGGACTACTGAATTGACTAGGTTGAAACTCAATTACGTTGAGGGAGTACCTTAAACCATGTCGACAATAGGAATAACCTGATCTCATGTCTTTGATGATCCCTTTTTTAAAAATTTTGATATGCTTTCTAACTTATTTATCCACTGCAAAAATCTCTAAAAAAATGGCTTCTAACTGAATCAGACATTGAGAAATGTAAGTAATAAAATTCTTGGAAATTTTGGCACTTGTTTACTTGTGCTTGTATCAATCTGTGGTTGCTCAAAATTCTTCTTCTTAACCTTGTGGAGCCTGTAGTTCTAGTGGTTTAAGTACAATCATCTAGCTGTATTACTTATTTTCCTCCTTGTGATATTCTTGTTTTTGTCTAAAGCACTATAATATTAGTCAATGTAGATATGTTACTTCATTTCCCACAGCACTTTTGTTTGTTGATCTAAAATGTTGCGATAATAAAAATCTGAAGGTATATGACACTGTGCTTTAGGATTGGGTGTTCTTAATTTAACCAACAGATTAGTACATGTGTCTTCCATTTTCTTGTTTGGTAGTTTTCTACTTTTGTAGGAACGAGATGTTCTTTTCATGTTATCCTGTTTCTGTCAATGATATATAGGGGACGCAGTGATTCATGTAGCAGAGCAGGGACCAAAGCTTGCCGTGAGAAGCTGCGGAGGGATAGATTGAATGACAGGCATGCATCTTGTTCAATCAGATTTATGTTTATGCCGTGAATTTATTTGGTTCTGAATATATCAGTTTAAGCTACTACATTCGAAAATGCAACTCACATCCGAAAGAGCATACTATTGAAATGTTTTCAATTTGATGAATTGGATACTACTGATGTACTGTTGTCAGAGCTTTCACAACAAATTTTCTCCTTTTTGTAGAATGGAGATAACAGTAAGTAATATTTTGAAGAACAGATTTTCCTCATGATTGCAGGTTTCAAGATTTGAGCTCTATTTTGGAACCTGGAAGACAAGCCAAAACTGACAAACCAGCCATCCTAGATGATGCTATTAGAGTTTTGAACCAGCTTAAAGCTGAGGCTCAGGAGCTCAAAGAAACTAATGAAAAACTTCTAGAAGAAATCAAAAGTCTGAAGGTAGTCACTTTCAACACACATTTAACTACAACAACTATTATTCCTTCTGCAGTTTCTGCATTGAATGGGAGTATGATCCCTTTATTTGAATATAATATGATAGTTCAGAAACCTGAAGAATCTGACACTATTGGATTATCTATTCCTAGTATTGTTTGCAGAATTTTCTTTTGATTCTTTTAAGTCTTAGTAATTGAAATGTATTTATTTCCAAATTCCATATTCTCTGGGAGTGGCAGCCCTATGAGTAGGTTAGTTATATCATGATCTACTGAGGATTATGAAATATTGGCAGAATTCAGTTAGTACTATATTTTCTTCTTATTAGAAGCTGCTAATGTTTTATGTAGTTTCTCCTTTAAAATTGCTGGCTTTGCATTGTAAACTCTGATGGGGCAGTCGGCTGAAATGTCTCTTTCTATTCATCACCTGCTGAAAGTAGTCCATTGGAAACTGGAGTCTAGTCAATCTGCTATAAAATTTCCTTTATGGTGGACAATCTAGCAGCTTCTTTTTGTAATAATAAAGGAAATGGTTGCCAAAAGAGGCACACGCTAGATATAGTTGCTAATTCTTAATACCTTGTCTGTATATTCTTGGTTTTTAAGTTGAATTTATATTTAAGGTGAATGATGCATTTGAATCTTCTTCGCTTCACACCTGAAATTTATTCCTATAGATCTTCTGAGATTGGCTTTCTAATTTTCCCCTGCAACAGGCTGAAAAGACTGAACTCCGTGAGGAGAAACTGACGCTCAAGGCAGATAAAGAAAAGATGGAGCAACAATCGAGAGCTGTGGCTGTTCCACCTCCTAGGTTCATGCCAACCTATCCAGCAGCCTATCATGCTGCAGCAAACAAGATGCCAGTCTTTCCCAGTTATGGTCTGATGCCAATGTGGCGATATTTACCTCCAGCTGCTTGTGATATATCGCGTGATCATGAGCTCAGGCCACCTGCTGCATAATTCTTTTTTGCTCTTCAATATCCTGATAACTTTCAGATGCTATATGCTAGAATTTTCTTAACATGTTGTCGCACATGTAAATATAACTTGCTATGCATTATACCTTATTTTGATAATTCAAATTATTGGCGAGTGTATTGCTGGAGATTGTTAGGAAGGTAGTTAGATTGCAAGTATTTTCTCGAGTAAATCATTTTATCTCCACCGTGTAATTGTATGTTAGCATTTTGATTTTTCCAGGAGCTATTGATTATCTTTCCTACGGTTTGCCAATCTTGGTAATGCTCCTGCCACAGAAGCTTGAGATATGCTAAACTATTTATTTTTTGCACCGACCTTTCTATTAATGAACCGGTATTTAAGAGCTTCCTGCTGAGGAGCTCGTCTTTGCACACTGATTTATTTTATGGTATGGAACTTTTGTAGACGAATTTGGGAATATTCTGTTGCCATGCCCGCAAGCATAAGGAACTCAATGTGGTGTGATCTTGACCCTTTATACCCTTTTTTATTCAAGTTGATTCTTTGTCCGCTAAGGGGGAAATAAGAAACACATTTTAACATGGGAATATTATTAATATTACAATCAGATCCTCTGTTATATCTGAAGGAGAGGTCCATAATGAGTACATATACCGGAAATTCTCTCTTTTTTTAATCAATTTGCATTTCATTTAAATACAAGGAAACATGTATAAAATTTCCTTGTGGACTCGATTTTTGCCCAGCATGTTCTTACACTTGAGCATCTCTCTTTATGCCACAACACTCTGGAATTTGAAAGGGGCTATGCATTACAATGGTCACCGTGTATGATAATCAATTTGGAGCTTAAGGTCCGCCAGCTGATACTTTACTTTCAGTTGAAGTAACTACCTGTATCGTAAGTTCCTTTTGCTCATCGTAAGCCAACCGGGATTGTTCTTCTTCTTTACCGTGAACTTGTTGATCTTCTTCTTTGCCCCACAATAGCAAATACAAGCCGATGATGACAATAACAGCGCCCAGTATGCTGTACAAGCCACATAAACATCTAGGTCATCTTTCCAGTCACTTAATATGATTCAGTTCATTTAAATCTGCTTTCCTTTGCCCCCTTTTATTACTACGACTTGAAACTTCATAACTGCGTGCTGGTTAGGTTTATGGGAAGTAATATAATGCATTTCAGGAATTCGTCAGACATGACATGACACAAAAATAAATACCCCAAATGGATTATAGTATCAGTTTGAGTTTTATATGTAAAGGGATGTAACTATCAAGTTAATTACCTGCCCAAGTAAAGTTTTTCACCTAGAACAAAGTACGCCAGAATTGCCACCAAGATTGTAGAGAGGGGATTGAACATGGTCACAAAGACTGGTCCTTTTTCTTCCGTGCACCACAGTTGAAAGAAGATTATTAAACCAGAGACCACTATTCCCTGCCGTATATGATCCACAATAAGAATACTGTCAGGAATACTCTTAACATAAGCACGTAACTACTGTTGACCAACTCTGATGCACATCGCACTTACACCATAGACAATTGACCAGAAGTCGATATCAAATCCGATTGTCCAAGCAGCTCTCTTATGTTGTACAATCGCTGTGAAGACGGCTGATTGAGCAGCCCCCACAAAGCTCATCCATGTAGTCAGTGAAAGTTGTGCAGGATACCTTTTCAAAGTAAAAGCCTGCGTTTTTAAGGAAAATTAGCTACTCATTCAGGATAAAACACCCCATATTCGTCAATACGAAATTATATGTTTCTTTTCTGACTTATAATTACTTAGTGAACTGCAGTTTGAGTTTGCGTCAGACCTGCATAATATACCAAATGGACCATGTTATGCAGCTTGCAACAGTAAGAATTGAACCCTTTAACCAGCTCTCATGGTTATTTCCAGTCGATCCTTGAATATGGATTAGAGGATGCCATAGTTGTTTCATGATAGGACCTCTATATAATGTCATAGTCGTTACACCAGCCAAGGAAACCAGAGTCCCAAGAACTTTTGCTATCCCACGAGGATTTCGAAGATCAAGAACCTCCAACCTGCTTAAAGATCACTAATATTTAGAATAACTCACTATATATAGTACTAGCTGGATTTCTTAGGAAGAGTAACTGTTCAGGTACTTTCAGCTTTCTAAATTATAATTATTACTGCTACTTACCTGAGTACAACTGCAATTACGAATGTCAAAGAAGCGATGGTGTTGACCATTGACGCAACGAAAGTTGGAGAGGTGTATCTCATACTTACAAAATACATGTTCAGAGTTAAACCCACCCTGCAATCATCAAAAGTCACTTTGCTCAAGTTTCTATAATTCTTCTTCTTTGTTTTAATATTTTTTTATTTTTTTTTTAACTTCCTTCATTTGTTATACAGATGCTTATATAAGTCTTACATGTATGTCTGTTCTTACCCCAGGAGAGAGAGAATGAATATCTCCACGAAAAGAGCTATCGTCAACTTCGGCCTTTGTTTTCTGCAGGAGAGACATTTAGTATTTATGCACGCGAAACGTTCATACAAGTCAATCATAACTGTCAACATTTAAATTAAGTACCTTTCAAGGAAATAGGCAAAAGGAAACATCACCGCACCGGATACAATGTGTCGGTAAGTTATGTACACATTAGGATTCATTCCATGGTTGAAGGAAGCTTCAGTGATAAAGTATAGGAAAGTATAGCCAATCTGTGCGAGAACCATCAGAATATGTGGCTTGAACCTTGTACAGAAGCCCCCATTATTGCTTGCAGTCGATGCCATTGGCTTTCTTTCCGAGCCTTCTTCTTCTTCTTCTTCTTCTTCTTCTTCGCAAGCTGAAGTCTGAAAGAACACATTACACGTAGATATAGAAGATAATGGGAGTGTTTGTTTTAATTTGATTCTTGTCGCATGTTGCTGTTAGTATCATGTTCTTGATTAAATGCTCTCTGGTGTGCTGGTGATTCCCTGATTTCATGTTTTCGATTTGGAAGATAAAGAAGGAATATTCTCTTGCATGGTTGCTCATTTCAGCAATTAGTACACGGAACTCATTGATTTGTGTCATGTACTTTGGTTGGTTAAATGTCATTTTAGTTGCTTATTGAAATTAATAAAACATCCTGAGGAGTCTTCTGTTAGCTTTTGTAATGGTAATTAACCTAATCCCAGAGAACATTTTTTAAGTCCTTTACAGAATTTATGCTTTTCCTTCCCCTTTCTTTTTCGTTTTCTTCTTTATGTATAGCATATTGCATTGATCCTGATATACAATTACATTTACAGGAACTTTATTTTGTCAGTAAACAAAATTATATAGCAAGACAAATATTATAAACTTCATGTTGATTAACACTTAAAATTAAACATCCCTTTTTATTTTCTATATGAACTGGACTTGTTAATCAATAAACTAATCTTATAGCAAGACAATTTGCATCCAAACTTTACAACCCGAATAAATTAAACACAAAAAGCTTCGCGTGATATTGGTTCTTACCTTTCTACGAGTGGTACAATAAAAAAATCGTCTCTGCCCCTAGTAAGTAAAATCTTTATGAGAAGAGGATAAAAAGATGGAGCAATTCTTATTCCTTTCGCTCTTAAAATTAAGCATATCGGTCATCACTAGTCCGATATTCATACTACTTGGGAAATCATTCATGTTTTTATACCAAATTAGAAGGGTTGCGCCATAGAATGATTCTTGTGGGAAAAAAAGGACGTTGTGGAATGTGAGAACAAAGTGAAAGCTTTAATTTGGTTCTCGATAGCATTTGTAATATTCTTGTTTGCTTACGCCTTTTTTCTTTCTTGCCTACTATATGCCATCAACTAAAATTCTTCTTACGATTACCTGGTGCATAATTACCAACAAGCTCATTGATATTTACCTATATTCCATATTAGTTAGAATTAAGCAATTTATAAATCCAATATACCACCACCTCTTAAGATACCTAATTGCCTACTTTTCTTAAGAGACGCATTTTCAAGACAAGATCCATATTCTTAGGGCTATGAGTACAAACGTAGAACAATAATCCGTGAAGGGCCAGTCATATAAAGGATTTGAGCTAACTTCATAATTGGCATGTCTGTTAAAACATGGGTTAAGTGCACTAGCAGCTTCAAAACCTATTTGACTACGGGGTTTTCATTGGCTAGGAGTCCAAGGCCTAGATGGCATATAAGTTCTAAGTATCATCTATTGAGGCTTATTTTAAAAACAAAACTAACTTCTAGGCTTAGACATGCACCATACTTTTTAACACGTAGTCATATAATAGATTTGAAATAACAGTCACTTGTCACCATTTTTTTTATGTTAAAATCTGGAGGATGTTACCGAAAGTGTAGCTTAATTGATTAAATTTTGAGTTTGTTTTTTAGAGATTATCAATTTAAGTTTTACAAATTTCAGAGTCATTTGAGACTTATATAATCATTGATTTTAGAGCTCGTGGGATTAGTTGAGATATATTCAAATTAACTCAAATATCCATGTTAATTTAAGAAATAAAATTCAGAGGATGTTAACAATTAGCTTATATATTTACTCTTGAATGTCTCCATGATCTCAGCTATAAATACTTTTATTTTTTTCGGGTTTCTTTGATAGATATTAGTCAATACCCTCGCAGTTGGGTTCCATGAAAACAAAACCTTTAGTTATTAGAAGTGCAAATTTTTTATTTTAGATTTGTTTTTATATTTTAAAAATATTTTTGATTTTTTTTTAATTAATATTTTTTTAATATTTTTAGATATTTTAATATAATGATGTCAAAATAATTTTTAATAAATATTATTTTAAATAAAAAACATTTAAAACAATAATCTTTATCACTCTCTTAAACACTCTTTTATCCCGTGGATTTGGAGCTTAATGCTATTGGACCGGATTCATAAACACTATCGCATATTTGGCCTAGTATAGATATAAGCTAAAGAGGGTTTCGAAGCTTTCTCTGATGCGAATGATCTAGACTGGACTAGGATTCCCTGCTGGCCTAATATTCCCCAAGGCACGCTACCATCAATTTGACCCCCAACACGTCAACAACCCCTTAATCGGACGGGATGCCCCCCTAGCCATGTAGCCCCTGAACGCAACCTCGGAGGCCATATTCTACGCCTCTCTAAGAAACATGTCTCTCTCTCTCTCTCTCTCTCTCTCTCTCTACAATCAGTTATGACTCCTTCAGCTTCCTCTTCTTCTTCTTCTTTTTATATGCTTTCTTTAATATCAAAATCAATAGAATTCATCTTCTGTTATTTTTTTTTTCAATTCGATTTAATTAGAATTTTCTTTTCTTTCTAACAAAAGAAAATACTGTCCAAATATCAATTTAATACTTAAGAAAAAAGGTTCGAATCCAGCCATTAATTAACTGTACTTACAGTACACTATTGCAGGGTGTGAGGGTAGAGGATGATGCTCCTTGTAGACGTTCAACAGTTATAATCTTGGATGTAAAATCTACAAAAAACCAACAATAACAACAGAAAGACATCGTAAAAGTTGCAAAAACGGCGAAAAACTAGAAATTTGCATACCTTGAAAAGAATCAAGACTACTATTACCTTGAATTGAGTTGAAAAGAGGAGTGAAAACTAGACAAGAAGCCTGTACATTTATATAGGAAAATAGTTGGTGCCAAAAGCAACTAGAAGCAAAGTGGCGTTGCTGGTTACTGTGTGAGTGTGTGTCATCTATGGATGGCCATCACGTGGCAAAAAAGCTGAAACGTTGCTGTCGTCACTGTTTCTCAGATTTCAAGATACAGTATGAATGTTTCCCGTGCATCATCTTTATCTACTGACAGTGACTACTGATATATTTCTCAGTAAGATTTGCTCTTGGTGAGGTATACATGTAACTGAAAACAGTTCCATCAATTCCGAAAAGTCGGAGAGCCGTTCTTCTTTCTTCTTCCATCGACAGCTCATCCCGGAGAAAGAGGGCCATCGAAACCGTGTGATGGTATAATATTGGAGAAGGCAAGCCACTGGCATGGTTTCTTGCTAGTTATGCACAATAAGCACGTGTCAACGTAACTAATTTGAAAAAAAAAAAATCTTTTTTTATTCTTAGGTCGTGTTCGGTTATTTAAATAAATAAATGTTAATGGGTAATACTGACATAATCACGGTGCTTTATTGAAGATAATGATCAGGAAAAGAAGGAAAGGATCTCACTCATTGATGAGGCAGAGTAACAGAATACAGTTTTTCTATTCTAGCTAGGAAATCTCGGTGTAGTTCTATAAGTCAGGGATTTCTATTTACATGTAAAGAAGTTGTTAGGGTTTATTGTTGTATAAATACCTTGTAACGAGTACTTGATGAATAAGAAAAATTCTTCCACAAAACACAGACTCTATTATGGTATCAGAGCGCCGTTCCTCGGCCTAAAACTTTGATCAAAACACAAATCTCTCTCTCTCTCTCAGTAAAACCCTAAACACCTCACTCAAAATCTCATTCTCTCCTCTCTATCTCGGTAAAATCCTAAACATCTCACCCAAAACCTCATCCTCTCTCTCGGCAAAACCAATCCAACCATGGACAGTGATGAACTGAAAGCTCTGGCACTATTGAAGGAGAAAATTCTGAAAGAAGCAGCAGCCTCTCCTGCACGCACACATGAACCGTGGGATTATTCCAATCACCCTCTCTATCTGCATCACTCCGACCAACCAGGTGCTATACTAGTGCCTCAAGCGTTGATGGAAGACAATTACGATGAATGGGCTGGATCCATGAGTATGGCTTTGACGATCAAAAATAAAATCGGCTTTGTCAATGGCTCCAGCACTCGACCAACTGCTCAAGATGATGAGCAACAACAATGGGATCGTTGTGACACGTTGGTCAAGACTTGGCTAACTGGCTCCATGATGAAAGAAATCTCCAAAAGCGTTAAGCACTGCAAGACAGCTCGTGCAATCTGGACTGAACTTAAAGAGAGATTTAGCCAGACAAATATGGTGCACTTATTCAACCTTGAGAATGCTATCTATGCTTGTCTACAAGGATCAGACTCGGTGACAACATTCTATACAAAGCTCAAGAGTTTGTGGGATGAAAGGGACTCAGTGCGTGGTCTCACGGTGTGTAACTGTGAAGATGGAATGAAACTTGGTGAATATGTCAAACACCAACAGACCATGAAATTCCTCATGGGACTCAATGAAAATTATGATGCCTTACGGAGTAATATTATCTCTATCGATCCTCTTCCTAATGTTAATAAGGCATATGCAATGGCGTTACGCCAAGAGAAACAAGTGCAAGCCTCAAGTCACAACAAGGCCTCAGATGCAGCAGCTTTCCTGGTTCACAAACCAAGCCTCATGGCTCCTACAAGGGCTCCTGAGCGAGCACCTACCCGTAACAAGAAATCTGCCAATGTCACAAGGTGGTGCGACATTTGTAGTAAAGACAATCATTCCACAAAATTTTGCCGTGCACACTTAACGTGTGAATATTGCAATTGGACTGGACATGATTCTGAGCATTGTCGTAAAAGAAAAGCAGATGAGGCAGCTGCTGGAAGTTCTAGCCGAAGTAATCATGTACTTGTCGTGCCAGATTCTGAAGAAAACTTGACTTTTCCTTTCTCCAAGGAGGTTTGCAATCAGATCATGGAACTTTTGAATAAGAACAAGATCTCCACAGCTAATCAAGTTGGTAATACTCCTTCTCTTTTTGATGAAATTTCAGGTAAAGCTTTTCAACTTACTTGTAATGACCAAAACAGCATTTGGATTCTAGATAGTGGTGCAAGTGATCATATTATTTGTGATAGTAGCCTACTCACCGAGTCATACGTTGCATATAATCGTTTTGTCAAACTCCCAAATGGTTCTAAGGCACGAGTAAGTCATATTGGTTCAGTTACCTTCTCCTCTCAATTCACACTTCATAATGTCCTATGTGTCCCCTTATTTTATCTCAACTTGATTTCAGTTAGTAAGTTGTGTAGAGATTCCTTTTGTATCACTATCTTCCTTAAACACGTGTGTTTCATTCAGGACCTACGCTCGGGGAGGATGATTGGGACGGGATCTGAGAAGGAAGGACTCTATTGCCTCAACAAAGTTCCACAAGTCACATGCAATGCCATTGATAGTAGCTCTCAAATGCTCTGGCATCAACGGCTTGGACATCCATCCTCTAGGGTTTATCCTCTATTCCCTTTCCTTTCTAATAAGTCTTGCGATTCAAGCAAGTGTTCTATTTGTCCGCTAGCCAAACAAACTCGTACTCCATTTTCTTTGAGTTCCATTTCAAGTATTTCCTCGTTTGTTTTAATTCATGTTGACATTTGGGGAAATTACCATGAACCTTCAACGTCAGGTGCTAAATATTTTCTTACAATTGTTGATGATTTTACTCGTTGCACTTGGGTCTATTTGATGGTACAAAAATCTGAAACAAGAAAGTTTTTGATCGATTTTATACAAATGATTGAAACTCAGTTTGATACACGAATTAAGACAATTCGTAGTGATAATGGTTATGAGTTTAACATGCCTGATTTTTACTCATCTAAAGGAATTGTGGATCAAACGAGTTGCGTTAACACACCACAACAGAATGGTGTTGTTGAACGTAAACACCGTCATTTGCTCAACATGTCTAGAGCTCTTTTATTTCAAGCACAATTGCCTACATCTTTTTGGGGAGAAGCCATTCTCACTTCCACCTATCTTATTAATCGCACTCCCACTCCTCTCCTTAAAGGCAAAACTCCATTTGAAAGACTTTTCAAAAAGGCACCAATATTTGATCATCTTAAGGTTTTTGGTTGTCTTTGTTTCGCATCCACACACCCCCGCAAACCTACCAAATTTGATCCCCGGGCTACCAAATGTATGTTTCTTGGGTACCCTAATGGCCAAAAGGGTTATAAAGTTTTTGATCTTGAGACTAAGCACATATTTGTCTCTAGAGATGTGATCTTTTATGAAGACACATTCCCATACTTGTCTTCTAGACTTTCTCAGATTTCATCCCATCAATCTCTTTCGTCAACTAGAGTTTTTGATGAAGATACAAACACTAAGGCTTCGGGTATCACTCATGAACTTAGGGTTTTAGGGTCTAGGGTTCCCTATCTAGATACTACTCTCCCTAAACCTACCAACTTAGAAACTTCTAGCGTGCTTACCCACCTTCTGGATCCTACTCTCCCCTCCGAACTGTCTAATGTGCCTCTTAATCCTACTTCACCTCCTTCACCACCTACACTGTCTCCTCCTGCACCACCACATGCTTCCGCTGCAGAAACTCGTCGCTCTACTCGTCCAACTTGTATTCCTGGTTACTTGCATGATTTTCATGTTGAGGCAACTCTCCCTTCTCGCTCTCACCAATCAGACTCAACGCGCACAAGTATTCCTCATTCCTTATCTACTGTTTTGTCTTATGATCACTTATCTCCTTCCCATCGAGTCTTTAGTGCACAACTATCACTTTTCAAAGAACCAAACAGTTTTTCTGAAGCAGCCAAGCACAAAGTATGGCGTGATGCCATGTTCCAGGAACTTAAAGCCTTACAGGAAAATAAGACATGGAGTCTAGTTCCTTTGCCTCCCAATAAACGTCCAATAGGTTGCAAATGGGTGTACAAGATAAAGCTTAATCCTGATGGCACAGTTGAGAGGTACAAAGCACGGCTTGTGGCTAAAGGCTATAGTCAAGTTGAAGGAATTGATTACCGGGAGACTTTTGCCCCGGTTGCCAAACTTACCACCATTCGAGTCCTGCTTGGTCTAGCTGCTCTTCGTGGATGGCATCTCCACCAATTGGATGTCAACAATGCTTTTCTTCATGGAGATCTCACTGAAGATGTCTACATGCAATTACCACCTGGATTTGGCCGAAAGGGGGAGAATGTTATATGCAAGCTGCATAAAAGTTTGTATGGTTTGAAACAGGCATCTCGGCAATGGTTTATCAAACTCTCACTGGCTCTCAAATCTGCAGGTTTTCATCAATCATGGAGTGATTACTCATTGTTCGTCCGAAATCAAGATGGCAAGTTCACAGTGTTGCTAGTATATGTAGACGATGTTATTCTTGCAGGAAACAGTCTAGAAGACATCACAAGTACAAAGAAGTTTCTCTCAAGCAAGTTCAAATTGAAAGATTTAGGAAAGCTCAAATACTTTCTAGGAATTGAAGTGGCTAGATCTCGACATGGCATAGCTTTGTGCCAAAGAAAGTATGCGCTTGAGATACTTGAAGACACAGGTTTCTTGGCATCTAAACCTTCTCGTTTTCCAGTCGATCATAATCTTGCTCTAACACAATCAGAAGGAAGTTTATTGGTAGATCCTTCACAATACAGGAGACTTGTTGGACGTATGATCTATTTAACAATCACAAGACCGGATTTGGCATATGCAGTCCATATTTTGAGTCAGTTCATGGATAAACCTCGACAACCACAATTGGATGCTGCACACCGAGTTCTTCGGTACATTAAAGGAACACCAGGTCAAGGCATTCTGCTGCCTTCAACTGGAGAGCTCGAACTAACAGCCTTTTGTGATGCTGACTGGGCTAAATGTAAAGACACAAGAAGATCAATCACAGGTTATTGTATAATGCTTGGGAGAGCACCAGTTTTATGGAGAGCAAAGAAACAAACTATAGTTTCTCGATCTAGTGCAGAAGCAGAATACAGATCAATGGCCACCACAGTTTGTGAAATTACATGGTTGAGAAATATTTTGCAAGACTTGAATGAGAAGCAGTTTCGACCAACAAAATTGTTTTGCGACAACCAAGCAGCCCTTCATATTGCATCTAATCCAATCTTTCATGAACGTACAAAGCATATAGAAATAGACTGTCATGTAGTACGAGAAAAGATGCAGCAAGGGATCATTCAAACTGCTCACATAAGAACGAAGGAACAACCGGCGGATTTGTTTACCAAACCGGTAGGTTCAGCACAATTTCAAAAGTTACTTGGCAAGTTGAATGTGATCAACATACATTCCAACTTGAGGGGGAGTATTGAAGATAATGATCAGGAAAAGAAGGAAAGGATCTCACTCATTGATGAGGCAGAGTAACAGAATACAGTTTTTCTATTCTAGCTAGGAAATCTCGGTGTAGTCCTATAAGTCAGGGATTTCTATTTACATGTAAAGAAGTTGTTAGGGTTTATTGTTGTATAAATACCCTGTAACGAGTACTTGATGAATAAGAAAAATTCTTCCATAAAACACAGACTCTATTATGCTTAGTTTTTACATGCTTGTCAAACCATCTTTAAACTATAAATATTTACCGAATATATATTTTTAATAAAAAAAATAAAATTATGGTATCATAAAAGAAATATTACACCCTTCAACTTTTTTTCTCTCTCACACTCTTAACGCTCTATTGCTTACTGTTTAATTACACCCTTAATGTTTAATCTTATCTTTTTATCTTTATTTTTTTGGTTAAATCCCAAACAAAGGCAATCCTGCAAAAGGGGTTGGGCATTCTTAAAACAAGGGGTGATTATTTTTGGTTTTTTTTTTTTTTGTATAATAAAAGTAACTAAACTGAAATTTTAAAAAAAAATCAATTCAAACTGACCGGTTTCAGTTTGGTTCAGTTTTTTAAAGATAAAAACCAATTTGGCTTTTTTTTTTATTTTGACTCGGTTTTTTTCTTTTTTTTTTTCAGTTTGGGTTAGATTTTTTTAATTTCAGGTTTATAAAATGAAAATCAAACCAAACCGGTCGGTTTTTTAAAAATTTTAATTAATTTAATTGATTTTTTTTCATGGTTCAACTTTTTTATTTTTTTTTAAAAAAATTAATTTAATTAATTTTTTAATTTTTTTACTATCTAAACTTAGTTTAAAGCTGGGGGAAACTCGAAAAAAGAAGAAAGGACATCTAAAAACAACTAGGCATTCTCAGGAAAAAGAAAAGGAAGAAAAGAATACATGAACGTGGGGTTCACGGAATCAATGGTCGCTATTATCCGATCAGTATCATCGGCAATTATGCTGCCGCAACTGTCCTTGTTGATGCCCCTCGTGACCACAAACTATTACTGCCGCCAACTTCTCTGCGTTACCATGCTGAAGGTTATGGCCCAAAGTCAGGAATGTCAAAGATCCTGGAGACTCATGTTTGGATATGCCCCCTCAATTGTCCTAGCTAGTTGCCTAGCCGACATTGATTCGCTTTTTTTAAAAAACATATGATTGTGATTTGTAAAAACAAAAAAAAAATTTATAACTATGGTTTTAATAAAAAAAAAATTAGAAAGATTTAAGCAAAACTATAAAGTGTATTATAACACTTTTAAAATTATAATTAAAACCACATAATTTTAACTCTATAACCTAACCGAACCTAAAAATCTACGAAGTGTATTATAACACTTTTAAAATTATAATTGAAACAAAACATAATTATAATATAGCATATTCTTTCTCCTTATAATAACATGGCACGTTATGCCCCACGTGCTAGTTTTCATGATGAGTTTTCCCTCTTATGGATAGCAAAATCATACAGTTGCACATGTTTTCAATGCTGAAATCACCTAAATACAATAAGAACCATAGTCGCCCATTGCAAACTAGTTGCTGGAACTAGGCGCTTCGAATCTAACTTTACAGTAAAGATATATATTAAATTAATTTAAAAATATATATAAAAAATTATATTTTAAAAAAACACCGTGTTTATTTTCTTATATCGTTAGTAAACTTGGACATAATTCTGAGCGATCGAGGAGCGGGCGGACAGATGAGGAAATTCAGTGAGTTGATTGACAATTAAGACGTTTCTCAAACTCACTGTCAATCCCTCTACAATTTCTTTTTGCGCTGGGCATGCAGGCGATTTCACTTGGTAAAGAAAATCAAAGTGAGTTTTGAAAATCATAACGATATTCTTCTTGTTTTCTTTTGTATTGACACGGTAAAGAAATCAAAATTTCTATGAGACAGGAAACAAATGCATTTTATCCGTGTATATACACTGCAGTCTAACCTGCAGCCAATAGCCAAAGCATAATTAGAGATGATATTGCAATAGTTATCCAGCTAAAAAATGCTAATGCAACTGACATTTGGTATTTTTGGCACTCCCCCACAAAACCACAACTCCCCAAGTCATGGAAGTAGAGCACTGTGATGCCTGCAGAAGCTGAAGCGGCCGCAAGAGACAATATTGCCGTCACCTGTATACAAAATTTCACAAATTTGCACTGTCAGATGACAATCATATGAGGACGGGACTGATCTAGAATTAGTGATATAAGCTTTCAAGAACAATAAAAATGTTATATAGAGGCTGACCCAGTCTCCAACGACAAAAAGGCTGAGCAAGACAGTGTTGTGGAGGGCCTTCTTTTTCACCAAAGCATATGCATCCAATAGTGCTAGTCCAAAGCTCCAGATGACTTGCAAACCCATTGAAGCGATGAGGTAGCTGCATGAACAAGGAGAAAACACTGGTAATCGCCAACAATTTAAGCCCTGAGCGTCAAGTGAATGATCCGTTTATCAAACCAAAATACATAATATGTTGTTTAACCATTTTCCTCACAAAAGATGCTGTTATTACAGAGAGTTCAAAAATAATCCATGGCTTACGGCTAATCATAACACAGATTGGCCTAAATATTGTTGAACAACTGGTAGGGCATAGAGACAAATTCATTGTGGGAACTTAAAAATAGCAGGTGACAAGTTTATATAAAGACAGCAAGAACAAAGGAACAGCAGAGAAGGAACGAGGGCTCTCAAGGTGTTTTATATAAGGTAAACTGAGAGGTGCCCATAGGAGTCAACTATAACATATGCAGTCCAAACGAAGGCCTCTTCACAAAGAGCACCATCAATTCTCTGACTAAATTTCAACTCTGTGGAGTATGTATTTTAAGTCGGAGCACTGATCTGTCATTAAAATTATTCATTTAAATTCAGCTACATAAAAAATTATAACTCTTCACCATCCATTTTCAGTTTTTGCTGCATAAGTTCGATGTGATGCTTGCAAAACCAAGCCAACAAGTCCAAAGAAGCATTTCCCTATGAAATGTAGCTTCCACTTTTTTCTTCAGAGTCTTATCATCATCATATAATTGTCAGGACCGTGTGAGAACCATTTAAGCTTACGTTCAAGAATGCAAAATGATGTAGCTTAGGCATGTTTCAAGAATTCAATAATTTCCAAAGACAGTGATAGATGCAGCGAACTTTTCTTTAGGGAAATAAATCACCAGCATGGAATTTTCAAACTAAGTTTTGAGACTTTCACCCAGAGCTTCAGTGCAGCATCCAATTCATTCATTTTGTTAACGGTAAACAGGAAAGGAGGTTTACTCTCCAGCAGAAGCCATTGATAACAAACAAGCAATGAATTCGATGCCAGTCTGATATTCAATTCATAACTATCAGAACAAACATCTTGCAGACAATTAGCAACAAAAGATCATCAAGAGAGCAACGTTGTCTTAAATAACGCCCAATTATAGATGCAAAGGCAATTAATTAAATCACAGAATCCTGGATTTTTGCTACATGTGGAATGCATCAAGTTCTTCTAATGCAATCATTTATTTTCTTGAAAAATCTCAAATGCGAAATGGTAAATTCCAATCCTAATTAATTAAAACCTACACGTAATGAAAAGATATCAAATAGCAACTCAAAAATAAAGTCACGGAAAGAGCGATCTGAATTGGGAAGGAGCGAATAATGATATAATACCAGAAAGCAGTGAAATCGAAGAAGCTTGTAGTGGTGGTCATGGCAGTAATGGAGCCAGCTGCAAAAACACACTGCGAAAGCCTCAAAGCAAGCCCGGTCAAAGTCCCCGGAGTCCCAGCAAAATCCCTCATTATTTTTTGGTTGCCCACCAATCTCAACAAATTTCTAACCTCTTGACGGGTAAACGGAAACACCCATCTCCTCAAACCATCAAGAAACCAAAGAAAGAAAGGACCTTTAAAACTTTACAGAGGAGAGGATATCAAGAAAGAAAATGTAAAATATCTGATACCCAGAAACTGAAATTCAGTAAAGAATTAGGTGTGGGGGAGTAAAAAGGACGGTGAAAATACAGTGCAGGAAACGGATGGGGAACAAAAGGAGAGAGGGAAAGATCGCAGAGGACATGGAACAAAAGAGATTATTAAAATGGGAACAGGTATGGAAGAAAGAGCATTGGAGGCTTGACATGTTATGATGATGATCATCACGGTCATAAAATGTTAATTACTAAAAAAACCGCTACTCAATTCCCACACCAAGTCAAACTTGATTTGCTTGCTTGCTTCAGCTACCTGCAGGATGATTGTACGCTTTTCTTTGTGAATTAACTACCAAAAAACTACCCTTCATTCTTAGGATCCCCGTCAATGTTGTCCATTATCAAAATGTTATTTAACGTTTTCAATTCTACACTTTGCGCGAGTATGGAATTCTAATTAGTATTTTATATTTAAAATATTTTTTATTTAAAAATAATATTATTTTTATAAAAAAAATTATTTTATAAAAAAACACAACCCCGAACTCACACGTCATCCAAATTTGTTAAGAGTCTCCTTTTAAAACTCTCAATACAAAGATTACTTAGATTTATTTTTTAATAAAAAAAACAGTAAGAAAAAAACTTGTTCTAAGCTGAAAGTTTTTGAAACATTGAATCTAAATTAAAGGTAGATTTCAAGAAAAATAGAAAATAAGAAAATCTGGATCCCATGTAAAGTCAGAGTTACAAGAATTTTAAAAATTGATTCAATTTTTTTTACTATTAACTTTCTTTATTTCACTCTGTTTAGATTTTTAAATTTGACAATTTTTTCATAATATTTGTGTTTAACGGATTTGTGAATTGATTTAAATGAAGAGCGGATTGAAGTGTAGTGTTGAAAATGAATAAAGTAAAATTAAATTTTTGCAAAAAAAAAATGATCACGTAAGCTATCATCAAGGTTTAACTTTTTTTTTATTCATTAGAAGATAAAGATAACATATCTTGAATTACAAGAGAAGCAATGGACAGAGTGGCTCTTTCATAAATAGTCTTTCCTCTTTATTCCCGCAGCCCTTTTTTTTCTTTCTTTTTGCTATTTCAATTGCAGTTTTAAAGTGTACGTGATATTATGATTATAGTTATTTTTTAAATTATTTATTATTTAAAAATATATTAAAATAATATATTTTTATTTTTAAAAATTTATATTTTATATTAGTACATTAAAATAATTTGAAAACATCAAAAAAATATTAATTTAAAATAAAAAATTTATTTTTTAAAATATAAAACAAACAAGGTATTAATAATGATGTATAGTTATAAGATTTTAGAGGGGTGATTAATTAGTGATAGTAATCCCTGTATTTTTTATTTTTTTATAGTAATGTTTTTTTTGTGAAATAAGCTTTGTCAAACCACTTTAAATGTTAAATTTTACGTGCCTTTATTTATTTTTTTATTGTTTTTTCTGCGTGGGTTTTGTAAAGCAGTTTTAATTATTACATGGAATTGAGTTTGGTTTTGTTTAAAAGAGAAAGAAAAAATGAAAAGGTGTCTTCATTTGGTTTGGTAAAAACTCTGTTATCATGTAACTGGCAATTAATCATTTTTTTAGTTCCTTAGCTGGTCCTTAAGCATCCTTTTTAGTTGATCAGTTTGCATTTTCATAAACATTTCCTACGTCCCTGTCAGTCGACATTCTGAAGATGACAATTACTGAAAAAATACCAAGCACCTCGATTTTCCACTCATGCCAGGCAAATGGTTCAACGTATCGACCAAGTGAAGGAAACCTAGCAAACGGTTCTAATTGTTTGGCAACCCAACACAAACTCCCAACTACAATTTTCTTGTTTGACAAAGAGTAATTATGAAATTTGAAGTATTTGTGTGAAAACATGGCTAAATTTCTAAGATGTGTGGGAATAATTGAAAAAAGATTTTGAAGAGTTTATGAAAGGAGTAATTTTTACTTCATCTCAAAGGGAAACAATGCAAAATGCATAAGCATTCACAATCATTTATTAATGTCTAGATGATATCACTTTTGAGATGATGACTAATGCAACCATTATCATGCAAGCATGATAAGTTTTGCAACAATCAAACCAAGAAGCTAATAATATAAAAAAGATAAGCCTACAAAAGTTACGAGGTGACTTTGAAAAATTATATATGCTTAAATTAGAGAGTATTTTAGATTACTTTGCGAAAGTATTAGTTATATACAATCAAATGAAGAGATATGGGGAGAAGATAGAAGAAACATGTGTGGTAGAAAAAATACTACACTCATTACAAAAGAAATTCCACTATATGATTGTCGTAGTAGAGGAATCACATAATATGGATTTTTTTTTGACAATTTAAAATCCTATGAGAAAACTACAAGCCCGAGTCAACAAAATTCAAGAAGACAGGTGCACAAGCACTCTTCTCAAAATTGTTTACGAAATAGAAGCAAGATAACTCTAAATATACCCAATGAGGTAAAGGATGTGGACACTGCAGAGGAAGAGAGAGATTTGAAAGAGAAGGCTGAAACAACCTTGAAAGGTCAACCAGTCAACTAAATGAAGCAAATTGGTCGATAGGTTCCACTAATAGTAGCAATCCAAGACCTAGGTTTGACAAAACAAAAATTAAGTGTTATAATTCTTAAAGAATAGGTCATTATGCCAACGATTACGAGAATATAACCAAAAGAGTTGAAGAGAATGACAATCTAGCGGTGGAAAAGGAGCAAAAAATCATCGTATTACTAGTCCATGATGAACAAATAAAAACTAAAAAAAAAACACGTGGTATCTAGACAATGGAGCTATCAATTACATATATGGAGACAAAGACAAGTTTATGAAGTTTCATGAATCAATTACAGGGAATGTCACATTTGATGATTATTCAAAGATTCTCATCAAATGAAAAATGACAATTATCATTTTATTGGTAATTTTTATTATATCTCAAACTATAAAAAGTAGTATATGGAGTTTAGGACAATTATTAGAGATGTATTATGAAATTAAGATGAAATATTGTATGTTGACATTACTTGATACTCATGAAACTATAATTATAGAGATGGATGTGCCTAAATGCTTAAAGGCATATGTGAAAAATGACACTTGACTTTGACATATAAGACTTGTGCATATAAACTTTGATAGCTTAAAGATAATCACACAAAAAAAGATGTTGAAAGGTCTATCGCCTATTGAACATCCAAATTGTGAATGATGTTTAATGGGCAGACAATCCTACAAGAGCTTTCAAAAAAAGTCTACATTTAGAGCAAACCAACCCCTACAAGAAATGCACACAGGCATATATGGTTTTATTCAATCATGCTCATTTGGTAAAATTTTATATTTTCTACTTTTTATTAATGATTATAGTGGAAGAACATTAGTATGCCTCTTAAAAAAAAAGTCTAATCTTAAAATGTTTAAAGCGTTAGTTGAAAAAAAAGTTATTATTCTATGAAATCACTTAGAATTGATAGAAGGTGAATTTTATTCAAATGAGTTTAATGAGTATTTAATGAGTTTTGTGAAGATTGTAGTATAAAAAGACTCATAACAATACCTAGATCCCCATAATAAAATAACATGGTGGAGAAAAAGAATAAAAAATCCTTAATATGACGAGAAACATGTTCAAAATCAAGAAGATACCAAAAAAAATTTAGACCGAAGCAATAAATTATATTTTTTACTTGTCATATCGATGTCTTATGGAAAGCTTTTATGACATGACTCATAAAAGGCAAACTCATTTATATAAATATTACTCTAACACATATTTATATTAGCTTAGGATAATTCAAGAGATTTAAAAGATAAATATATCTTTAATAGTTATCCCAACCTAATAAATCTAGACTTAGATTTATAATAGTCTAAATGTATATTTATTTTAATTTAAGATAATTCAAAAAAATTTAAAAATAAATATATCTTCAATAGTTTTCCATACACTTAGAAAAACTATTGATTTCAAAATTAGTTCCAACATATTTTAAAGGTGTAAACATAAAAAAAAGTTGGAAGGCCGAAGATCCGTAGATGAGGAATATCGCATGAGTGAAAAGCCATCTGAGTCAAGATCACAGCCTTCTACATCATTTTTTTTTTTTGGTTTTTTTGCAGTGCTACCTGTATATTTGACAATTGTTTCATGTTTCACACTGGGTTTTGTTTTTTCTTGGGTTCAATCAAATCTTGGAAGTTTTTTTATCCAAGGACGAGTTTCAATCTCATCGATATAGCAACAACGTTAAAAAGAACATGAACACATTGAGTTAATAAGAAGAGTTAGCTATCTTATGTAAGACATTGCTTGAAAAGAAATTTGTGATTGCAGCTTCATTATGACTCTTGTTCAGGGATTAACAAAAGTGTGCAAAAGATACCAAAAGAACTAGCGCGTGCTGGTAGCTGTTTCTTGCATACGCAAGAGATGCTGCCAGGTTCAATTCGTAGAGAAGGTTGAACCTCTACCACTGCCCCATCTGCAGCATAGAAAAAAAAAACCTGGTTTTTCATGAAAGGAAATGATTTTCTTGGGAAAACTAGTATTGAGGAGAGCGACACACGAGGGCTTACATGAATAAAAACAGAGACCATTGGATTATGAGTCCCCCACCCTTGTTCATAATGCACTCACTTCTCTTTCTCAACCAATGTAGTATGTTGTCCTCGAATATCCATTTATTTCAATGGATTCTTATGAATCTGATCTGCCACAAGGAGAAACAGGTAATATGACATAGGTGTAAAGCATTACCGAGGAATGTTGGGTTTCTTATCTGAAATTCGATACAGCTCCTGCTGATTACGAGAAACAGTATCGTCCATCATGAATCTTTGCTAAACATGCCCGACCAGACCTATGACATGAGAGATTACATACAAAGGAAGCCCATCTAAGCCTGCTAAAATCCAAGAAGACAGGCAATTGATGCAAAGCAAAGGCACTTTAATAAGAATTTCGATGTCATTATCCTAACGCCTGCCCTATGAAAAGCTAGTAGACTTTAATACACGGTATCATAATGTTCAAAACCGGAGATGCATTATTCCAATCGACACCACAGATGCTTACAAAGAAAGAGTACGTGAATTCACATATACCGTTTGGTTGCTTCAATGTTTAAAGTAACCATAGTAAATATTATGTTTGAATATACAATTTAGTTTTAATGAAATTCATAATAATTCACGTTTTACATATGATTTTTGAATTTTAGTGTTTAAATATCCAGTACAATTTATTTGCACAATTCATGTGAACAGTGAAAATAAATTGCATTGTTTGCACGTGAACACTTATACTATTCGCGTGAATAGTTTTTTTTTTTAGTATGTTTAATTTTTTGTATATTTAAAAAAAAAAAATTAGAATGAATTAAATTTACTTGTATACAATATTTTTTTCTTGAAAAAATAGTGTAGAGTAAATTAAATTTATTTATATTATAATATCAAATCAATTTTATTTTTAATAATATTTTATATAATTAAATTGAGAAATCCAAGAAATACAAGTATGCTGCAAGCTTTCGTATACTGCTGAAAGCTTTTGTATTATATCTCATTTTATTTTTAATAATATTTTATTTAATTTTATTATACGTGCAAAAATAAGATATAATAAAATTCAACATTGGACTTTTCAAGATAGTATTATATCTAATTTTATTGACAGAATGAGATATAATACAAAAGCTTGCAGCATACTTGTATTCCTTGGACTTTTCCACACCTTATGTGAAATGGTAATTGAACATTCAACGAGAACCGCAAGGAAAGCCAATATTCTAGTGATTTTGTGGCTACCCTCACAGCTTGAGGTGTGGAAGGGCAGAATTCCCATCCAGTCCTTTTGAATCATAAAAGGAAATAAAGCCTTTCACAGTAGATAGGGGGATTTTCTCCCGACAGCAATGCCTTGATTGGACCATGCATTCTTGTTGATGGGTAGAGGAGAGGAGTGCAAAAGCAAGCCACAGATAGTCTGTGCTCTACACTTTCGAAGTTGTGAGTAGATATAAGCTGCTATTTCACAAGAGTCCTTTGAAATAAAGTTTACTATCAGATATGACTTAGCTTGTTGGCTACTATATGCAACACTCATGGTGATTCAACTAAGTAAAAATGCATGGTGCTTTATAAAAGTTAGCATAGATGCTTCACTCATTCCCATTTGAATTTGCAGATTGATGCATAATACAGATAAGAGGCAAAATTAAAGGGATTTTAATTCAAATTTAACCAGTGCTTGCTTGTGAAAGATCTCCAATGTTCACTACAAGAGCTCCATGAACAGGAGGAACATTTGTCCATGAAAAACTTGGGAGTCAACAGATATAGTCTTGAAGTAGGAAGGTGAGAAAATCCGGGTCAGAATGCTTGCTGGTGCCGGGTAATAGTGGCTCAGGAGAGCATGTCCTTTCGCACAATCCATCCCTCTGAGGTTGTCAGGCTTGAGTCCAGGTGCCTCAGATTGTAACTCAAACAAAGTTGCAGCTAATCTGCAAGCTTCGTTCGAGTACTCCATTGTTGTATCTCTGCAGATTCAAAAGAAAAACACATTACAATGCTTGGATGAGGTCCGTCCATTTCTGTGATTTGATAACTTTGTATTGCATCAAATCATGCAGAACATGGATTTAAGATTTGAATTCCAACCCAAAGGATGTAAATGAACACTTTCAAGCAGGGCATTAAGGCAAAGCAGGAGTTAAATAGTAGAGGGACAATAAAATCACACAAACAACTACAATAAAAGAAAAATCGAACACTAAATACATGCTGATTAGTTCAGTATCAGGTATGAACTAACCAGCAAACTAGAGGAAACAAGGTCTCTCTCCAATTACCCTATTTTTGACTTGCACAAATCAAGATTACTAACATACTTCACCTTCCGCTTCATCTCTCTGCTATGCATATAGAATGTTTATTTTATTATATCATGTTAGTTATTAATATTATAGTTATTAATTTTTTAAATAAAATGTTAAAATTCTTTTTAAAATTAATTCCACCTTGATCAAGGATTCACGATCAATATTATTTGAGAACAAATAAAATATATTTTTTAATTCATTTAAAGTGATGAATCATCTCTTAATTATTTAAATGTCTTCATATAATTTATATTATATATGATATTTGCTCATCTGTTACCTTTGATTAGGATAATATATGATTATGATCAAGACATAACACTCTCTATATAAGATAACTTAGTGATCTCAAATCTAAAGATCACTTACATAACTATTAAACGATCATTTCTATGAATATAAATGATTTTTCCATATCAAATTCTCTAGTAGATCAATACAATATATATGTCATCTGACAAGCATCTGCATATTAATTTTGTATATCCTTCATACCTCAGTTTATAAAAGTTGTTGTTTCTTTTCATTAAAAAAAAAAGAAAAAAAAAAGCATAATATGCAATAGTCTCACCAACTCTAATTAATATCCAATTTTAATAGAATATGGACTAAGAATATTTAAGAACAATATTTTTTTTATACAAAATATTTTTGTTCCATAAATTTTATCTTTATTTTGATTTATTAATCAAATATTAGATTCATTAATCAAATATAATTAAATATTAAAAATAAAAAAAAATTATTAATGATAAATATATTTTATATAAATAAAATCAATGATTATATAATCAATCAATTAGCTACGAAAGCATACTCCATTGCAAAATAATCTGAGATAAAATATCAGTTCTCCAAGTTTAGAAAGATAAATATCATTACAGCTTCGCTCCTTTGAAGGCCACCAATTCGGTCTTACAAAAAAGCATCTGAGATTTTGCTTTTTTATTCATTATTGGACGACGTATCTATAACGATACTCAGGTCCCATGGATTATTATATTCTTCCCTCATTTTAGAGACTAACTTCGTATCTTCAAATGGTTTAATCTGGAGACCCCATCGTTGCCATTCAAGTGTTTGCGTGCAAGCAAGTCCTTCACAGTGGTTTCCCTGTAGACTGGAGGATTTTCTTCGGAAAGTAACTCCTTGATCGGCCCATACAGCCTTAAGGTCTCAGGCAAAAGATGTTGCCTGAAAAAGCATGCCACCGAAGTTCTTGGACCGACATTTCTCGCTACCACTCTGTGAGTTGCGCTAACAAATTTGTCATTGGAGATTAGCTGCACAGAAGATTGAAAAAAACAACTGCTATAACATTTGAACCAGTTGTTGCAATTTTATGTTCACGGAATATATATCAAGCGCGTTCGTTCAATAATGTAAAAATGGATCGATGTTGTATCATGAACTTGCCTGAAACAAATCTCCCACGTTCACCACTAGAGCTCCTGGCATGGGGGTCACGTTGATCCATTGATTTTCATGGAGAACTTGGAGGCCACCAATCTGATCTTGTAGAAGCAAGGTGAGGAAACCACTGTCAGCATGTTTGGTGGTGCCCATAGTCAGTTCCGGTTCAGGACATGCTGGGTAGCAATGACCCAGAACATAGAGTCCCTCTGCACAACCAATGTCCTGGAGATGATTGGGTTCGAGCCCCAGCGCTTCGGATAACAATTCAAACAGGCTGTTCCCCAGTGTCATTATTCTTTTCGAGTAATCAATGAGTATATCCCTGTATTAATTAATTAACTGGTTTTAATTTGTTCTTGTTATCACTTAAACTATGCAATAAGAAAAACAGAAAAGTCTGACAGAGAAAAGATAAAACAATGCTAAATGTCACTCGTCAGGACAATGTATAGAGGCTCTCCTTTCCACATACCTGCATACTGGAGGCAATTCTTCAGGATTTGGAGGGCTGGGTGCCATTACACATGTCAAAGTATCTCTCCAACTAGCTGCAGGTACTTGGTACAGATCAAAATTGGAATTGTATAGCACTGTCCGGGTGTAATCGCGAGAATAGAACTCCTTCTTTACCTCAACATCCTGATGGTGAAATCTATGTATCCCATCAATTATATCCTCTAGTATGCTCCTTGGAATTCCATGATTAACCATCTGAAAGAAACCCCACTTCTTGCAAGCACTTCCAAGTCTCTGAATTATGTTGCGTCGTCGAGTTTCGTCTTCATTCCAGCCTTCAAAGTCGATGACTGGAATGCTGAAGTAGGGTTCATGAAAAGCAGGGGCATCATCAAGCTTGACGCATTGCTCGTGGATGAACATTCGGGGAATCTTTGTCACTCCAGCATCCACAAGCCCTTTACGCCGGCTTTTGTGTCATCAAAAGCCTTGAACTCGCGTTGCCTGTCATAATCAGAATCATTTTCTGCTTGAATTTGGTTTGCCGCCATTTCTCTTTTCCTCTCGTTCCTTTTTTTTCCTTGTATGTGAAAGCAGGTACAATAGAATTGGTTTGACAAGATGGAGAAGAGGCACAGCCACCAGGACTATTGAGCATTAGCACAAGCAGATGGGATGCTTGTAATGGTGCCAGAGTAGGGCATAAATAATAGTGAATCTTGTTGGTGTTTTTAAGCACGTGGTCTGAACTCTCATGTATTGAGAAAATCCAATGCCTAAGGTAAAGGAAAAAAAAAAAAAAAACTCAATGATTAAAAAAATCAAGTATGAGTTGCAATGAAGATAGTATTTATTGAGATTAATTACTCCAACATGGTGTGAGAGTTGTGATTACTGAGCAGATGTGCTTTCGGTTAAGTTTGTAGAATTAAAGTTTTAATTTATTTTTGAAAAAATATTAGTTTTATGAATTTCCAATTATCAAATGATTTAATCTCATTATACAATAATTTTACGTATTCATTTGAATCATCAGAAGGGGGTTGATATTTCATCAAATCTATTTATTAGATTAGAAATTTGTATATTTTTTATTTATCTATCTTGTATAGATAATTATGTATTCTATTTCAATGTAAAAATTCATGAAAAAAAATGTAATTTATATTTATAGATAAATATTAATTTTTAGTCTATTTTTAGATAATATTTTTTTAACATTATAACAAGTTATATATATATATATATATATATATATATATATATATATATATATATATATATATATTGTGACTCTTGCTTGAAGTATTTATAGTTGAATATTCTAAAAGAAATTAAAAAATGGTGGTTGAATTATAAATAAAAAAAACTAACTAACTAAAAAAAGATGGTTTTGAATAAAAATATCTTTTTCGTTCTTATACCAAATCGTTTAGAAATTAGTATTATAATAGATAACATAATTTTTTATTTTAAAATTATCTTTAACAAATTCATTACCTCAAGCTGTATACAGTACTTCATTACTTAAAAAATAAATATTTGCCACTTGTAATTATTAAATTAATACACAATATAGAATATTTATATAGTGTAAATACGTAGTTGAATTACTTAAAAGATATATAAAAAAGTTTACTTAAAGAGGGAAAAATGTGTTATTCAATTAATAAATTAAATTTTCATAAATTCTAAGCAACAAGATATAAACATAAATAATTAATAGTTGGATCCAATATAATCAATGTTATAAGTAGAGTAATGATTTATTTATTTTTAGAAAAAAAACACGTATACTTTAATTAATATAATGAACCTGCATCGACTTATCTTGAATGGCATGAAATAAGATCTTAAGTTGTACAAAAAAGATGAGTGCTTATGTCATTTATTTTTTTCAAATACCATGAAACATCTCGAAAATATATATATATATATATATATATATATATATATATATATATATGTGTGTGGATTGGACTGGTGTTGTCACCTTTAATTTTAAATCCAACGTTCATCCTCTGTTGTTTTTTTTCAAATGAATATTGAGATTTAATCATTTGATATTAGAATTAGAAATCCATAAAACTAATATTATTTCACAACTAAATCTAAACTTTAATTCTACAAATTAATTTCCGTGTTTTTCTCGTAAGAGGGGAAAGAAAAAGGTGAAACAAGGCTGTCAAAAAAAAGAAGGAAAAAGTGTCCAGGATTGCAATTCATTATAATGGTACGATCCACTCAGTTATACAGGGGTACGGAGAGAGAGAGTCTCAAAAAACTCAAGTGTCGGTTGTCTTTAAAGATATGGTGCAAAACCGTGTCTTTTTAGATTTTAAGAATTTTTTGTTTTTTTGTTTAAAATAATAAATATATATGTTTTCGAATCTCAAGCACAAGATTGGATCATTGGACCCAGCCCCGCCTTACAAAAACTCCACATTTAGAAGCTGTTTGGCGCTGCGGTCCAGATAGTTTTTTACAAAATTTTAAATATTTTTTTATTTTAGCTAAAATTGAGTGCGGTTTGTACTTTCTGGATCGTTTTGATGTGCTGATATCAAAAATAATTTTTAAAAAATGAAAAAACATTATTGACATGCTTTTCAGCACGAAAAGCTATTTAAAAAACAACAGCTATCACACTCCCAAACACCCTCTTAAAACGCCAGGAATAATGGAGGAGAGAGAGACAATGCTCTACCCAAATCCTCATTATTGATTCTTTAACAGGCAAATTGTCCACTTTACTGATCAGGCCTCAAGCAGTTTATAGCTTGTTTTGTAATCTAGTTATATTTATTTTTTAAATAATTTTTTTATATTAAAATATATATTAATAATATTTTTTTATAATTTAAAAATATTAAAAACATATTAATTTAAATTTAATAAAAAATATTTAAATTTTTAAAAAATATTTTTAAAACGCAAAAACAATCAAGGCTCTAATAAGTTGAAGGAGGGAGGGCTCTTCTTCTTCTTTCATCTACCATTTCAGTATAGTGTTTTTTTTTTAATTTAATCTTTTAATTTCAATTTGTAATACATTATGCTTTTCAATTTGATTTTTTTTATATTTAATCCTTTTATATAAGTTTTTTTTTCAATTTTACCATTCAAACAAAGTTTATTCTGAGTTATTATTTTCAATTTGGTCTTTAATTGTTTTTTATTGGAGTTATTTTTCTCTTTAATTTAACTTTCGACAAAAAAATGTATCATTTTTTCTTTTAATTTCTTTTTTTCATCTTTTGCCCTTTTTTATTTAAATTTTTCATATATTATTTTTTTATTTGTTTCTTATTCTTTGAAATTTTTTTTCTCTTAACTCTTTTATAAAAATTTTATTGGTTTTTAATCTCACATTTCAAACTAAGTTTAAGTTGTGTTATTTTTTTTTAATTTTTTACTCATTCTTTTATTTCTTTTTTTTTTGTTTTAGTTATTTTTCTTTTCAATATAATCTTCCTATAAAAAAAATAGTTGTCTTTTAATTTATTTTTTTAATTTTAATTTTTTTTCTCATTATTTTAATTATTATTTTTTATTTTAGATTTTTTTGTATAGTTAATTTTTTTTTCTTGTTATGTCATTCACCGTTTGTTGGCTCAGCCCAATTTTTTTAGTCCTTTTAATCCAATTTTATGTTTCTATTTTTTTTAAGATATCGATATCTTTTTAAAAAATATTTGTGAAATTTATTAGTATCAATTTCTTGTACGATTTAGCAGGCTAAGACGTCTCGTATCGCAAAAGTAAAACTAAAAACAAATAGGGTCGGGTGCATTGTCGTTCGTGACACCTATTGTTCCTACAACATTCACAGAAGGGCAAGAAAAAAAAGTTTAATTTATAGCTCGACAAAGAGAACTTTTTAGTTTAGAGGAGAAAATCTCCTTTCTGAGAAATAATTATTTAGATCTTAAATCACATGTTTGTTTTAAGTAAGAAATCAGCATTGATCACAGAAAATCAAACCATGTCTCCCAACAAATCAGAACCGTTGACCGAAACCACTACCATCCTGAATAAAATATGATACACAGATATAAGAACACGTGCCGGCCAATGCTCGCCGCATTATCAAGAAGCATCTATTCACAGGTGTCACCACATGCAACTGTCAGTTTTGAGACATCGATCTTTCAACTCCACCTTGACCGTCCTCGAATTGAATTGAATTATACATACACGACAAACACTCGTTTGGTGTCGGGAACTTTACCGATCTCTCTTTTGTTGTGCACAGCCTCGGAGAAGCATGCTTTTTAAACTGCCCCGGTGAGACTCATGTTACGAGTTTTGATTGGATGACTTGATTTTGTAAGGGTCATGGGCCTGATTTTTTTATAAAACAAAATAATATTATTTTTATTAAAAAATTAAATAAGTAATTACAATTGAGTTTTTGATTATTCTTGATGGATGAATTAGATCACTGAATTAATTTAAATTTTTAAATAAATTATCTAAATTTTTATTTTTAATTTATTTTAAAAAAACCTAAATTGAAATTATCCTGTTAAATTGAGCTAGATTTTAAAAATAAAAACTACAGTGAGAAGAGTTTGTGAGCTTTTTGTGGGATATATTGGGTTTCTTATTGTACTATTTAATTTTCATCTTCTGCCCATATATATTTATGTTGCAAAATATACACCAAAAGACACTAAAAAGCATATGCATTGTTCCACTTCAACGAATTGTTAGAAGTTCCCTCAATATTTAAATAAGAGATCATGATAAGAACTTCTGGAACATCAACGGTGTCATTGAAATTAATTATGATGCAAATAAATTATATATCTTGCTGTTCCTGCGTATTGCGGCACTACCACTGCCCGTCTACTTTACTTCTTCTAGAAATTACATGATACATTTCACTTATGAGCTTCTTAACTAACATCAAACAACTTTGTAATCAAGGATTTGGACATTGTGTTCATATCATAAATTCTCAATAAAGTTACGGTGAGATAAGTATATATATCTTAACGTGAAAGAAGTAAAAAACATGTTCACTCTTCAAATGCGTTGAAAATGTTGTGATTTGTTCATTCACTTGTTTGAATGCAACATACTTTTGAGTTTTATTTTTAAAATTCGATATTTTTAATTCCTTAAACATCCAAATCTAAGTAATAATCGGATCCAAAATTTGTAATTATGAACACCTACAAGATCATATTCTTTTTGTGAGAAAAACAAATAAATTTCTCTTGGTACGTAGCGCAAATGAAAACTCGTACTTGATGAGTTCAATATTTAATACATGGAGAAGTTCTATTGCATAAACGCTCAAAAATGGTTCCATCAGACGTCCTGATTTTGAGAGGACGGACTTCCGAGTAACTGTTTTTCACGTGCAGGCCTAATCTACGATCAAAGCACCAACAAAAGAAACAACTGTCCCCAATCTCTCAAGCAACATCCTAGCTACGGTGACTTGAAAGATCCATTACCAAATTTACAGCTTGAAATGTTCCAGTCGATGGTTCCCGTCGAGCCCTTTTGAGTAAGTGTATGAGACGTAATCTTTAATAGTCGTTTGCCGATATATGGGTGGGTTTGCTTCCGACAGCAGTTCCTTAATTGGTCCATACACTCTAGAAGAACTCTCTTGCTGCAAATGCGTTCTAAAAAAGCAGGCACTTGATATTCTTGGACCAGTGTTTTTTGCCACCACCCTATGATACACACTCTTGAACTTGCCGTTGGTAATTAGCTGCACAAATTAAGACAGATAAAACTAATCATATAGTCCTTAATTATTTAATTATAAACTTGTAATGAATGGTTTTAAAGAAGTCTTGCCTGTGTCATATCTCCCAGGTTTACTATCAGAGCTCCAGGAATAGGGGTAACATCAATCCATTGATCTTCATGGAGGACTTGAAGGCCACCCAATTGGTCTTGCAGAACAACCGTGAGGAAGGCACTATCTGTATGCTTGCTAAGGCCCAAGGTCAAGTCTGGTTGCGGGCATGCCGGGTAGTAATGACCTATAAAATACAGTCCCTCTGCACAGCCCATATCTTTCAAGTGGCTAGGTTTTAGCCCCAGAGCTTCCGACAACAGTTCGAATATAATTAGCCCTAATGACATCACTTTGTTCGTGTAATCATTCATAATATCCCTGATGAAAAGTTGATCGATTAAGCATGTGTAATTCATAGTGCAACACGTTCTTTATGATCTCAATTAAACCCTGAAGCTTAAAGAGTACCAACGAGGTATAAACTGTAATTTGTTGAAAGGGAATTATCCTAGGGATGAAATCTAATGATCAGATCAATATCATGCGTGAAAAATAATCTCTATCCCAGATGCTAATCAGGCCAATGTTTTCTTGTAATTAATTTGCCTACATAATCAATTATCTTCAGCATACATATAGTTTGGTTAATTTCCACAGGAGTAAAATTTAGGAGTAATTAACACCATACCTACAAACTGCAGGCAATTCCTCGGGACGGGGTGGATGAGGGGCCACGAGGCAATACAAAGAATCCCTCCAATTAGCTGCTGGTGCTTGATAGAAATCAAAGTTGGTATTATAAGCTACCCTTCTCATTTCATCGCGTGTATAGAATTCTTTCTTCACCTCTGTGTCTTGTTCATGAAATCTACGCACGCCATTTATCATATCATCAAGAACACTGGATGAAATCCCATGATTGATAACCTGAAAGAAACCCCATTTCTTGCAAGCTTCTCTAAGTTCCTCAACAATCTTCCCACGAAGACTTGCATCTTCATGTATGCCATCGAAGTCTATTACTGGTACGGTAAAATTATGGGGGCCTGAACTTGACTTTTCATCTGTACTAGATTCATGGATAAAAATCTGGGGAATGTTTGCAACTCCAGAATCCACAAGGCCCTTTACTCCAGCTTTGGAATCATCGAAAGCCTTTAGCTCACTTCTCCGGTCGTAATCAGATTTCAACTCAGATTCAGTTTTGCCTGAACTGGTGCTCAGCATTTCTTGCCTTGACCTGCGAATGAAAACTCTATATTATTAGATGCTAGCATGCAAACCTAAGAACCTAAAAAGATAAAAGGTAAGGAATATAATAAAATATAAAATGAGATACACAAGAATTTACATAATTTATCAATAAGTTTGGATACATTAATGAAGCAAAAGCCATAAAACATGGAGGAATATATTCCTCCAACTTATCTTCCACTCATATTGCATAACAACTCATCTTTCACTAATTAGGTGGATTTAATTAAGCGGTTACATATACGTCACTTGACCGATCTTTAGAAGGATCCAAGTAAGCGTGCAAGCGCGAACATGTACAGTCTCTCGTAAGGCTGCTTACTAGTCAATTGCTCCTTCTTGGTTTCCTTAGTATGTAATGCGATTGCACGTCAGAGTTGTAGCTGAAAAAGAACATGCATACTGCTAGGACGACCTGGGATCAATGCTCAGAATTGAAAGGGACACAATTTAACTGGTTTGGCAATTTGCCTACTGCTGATTTTACTCACAATGGAGAACTTCCCCTGAAATCATCCATTCTCTTCCATAAAATCATCCATTCTCTTACAGCTTGATTTGCGCTTTATTATAAGCGTAATTTGTCTCCATTCATACCATATAAAACAACTTATCTTTTGTCCTAATCTGGGAAAGCCCAACAGTTACATGTTGACTGGGATGGCATCGAATTCTTCGCTAATTGAAGGACAGGAGACTGTGGAATGGGACAAGGAACACCGAACAAGCCCATTTTTCTAGTGAGTTTCACCCTATAACTGACGTGGACTTCAAGACCGTCGAGCAGCACATGCGCAAAAGTAGAGTCAGTGTTGAAGAACAAACAAGCAGTATAGTTTCCAACAGTCTTAATTTTAGATCAGGGAGCCCGTTTGGAGCCCCTGTGACATTAATGGAGGTGCCATAGTGTTTTAAAACAGAGTCAAAATACTTTTCAAATGTTCACTTTCATATCTTTTCAGTGATTCAATCCTCAAATCATGTCTAGATTTTCCTTTATCTTCGTCAATGTTTAAGGCAACTCCAGATTTTATACTAAGTTATTCTCTTTAGATCTGGTCAACAAAAACAAATGTCATTTTTGGCTTGACTTGTGTTTGAAAGTGTCATAAACTCGTAATAGTTATTTTTTAAAATATTTTTTATTTATAAATATATTAAAATAATATTTTTTTATTTTTTTAAAAAAAATTATTTTTTATATTAACATATCAAAATAATTCAAAAATATCTAAATATTTAATTTTAAAAAAAAAATAAAATATAAAAATAAACCATCTCTAAAAAAATATTTCACTAGGCATTGAGATGGAATTTCAACCATGTCGTCAAATGAAACTTAACAAAAATTATGGTATAGATTTCTAACAATTAATTATTACACACTAGATCTGAAGAAAAGATCTATGTTCAAGTCAATTTTCAATTATTTCTAACTTTTAAAGAAAGGATTAAAGAGAAAAAAAAAACAATAAAATAAAGATAAACCAAAAATAGAGATCTATGTTCAAGCCCCTTGACGCCAGCTTTTGCACCATAAGCCTTCAACTCGTTTTTCGGGTCAGAACTGGATTCGATGTCTGCCTGGATTCCGCTAGTCCTCTTGACCACCATTTTCTTTCTTTTGTGGATCTGTGTGATCTCACGTTTTGGCCGCACCTGAGTGTTAAGATCCGACTTTACAATCTGAATTGTTGCAGGGGAGATGTCCCGTCTAGCCCTTTTGAGAAGTAGACTTTCCTCTAGTCATTTACATCTACGTCTCTGTAAATCGGAGGATTTTCTTCTGATAACAATTCCTTGACTGTTCCATAAATTCTCGAGGCATTCTCTCCCGGTGGCTGTGGCCTAAAGAAACATGGTACTGAAATTCTTGGACCTGCTTGCTTTGCCAATACTCTGTGATCAACACTAACTAACTTGTCATTGGAGAGGAGCTGCAGAAAATCAAAAGATGAGAAAATTAATACCATGGTGGTCTTTTGCTCTGGACCTTGCAATCTGCTTAGAAAATCAAAGACTTGAGGCATTTTGTCAATTGTATAATTGAAGTACCAGTAGAAGATCTCCATTATTTACTACTAGAGCTCCACGTTCAGCAGGGGCGGAAGCAGGGGGGGCAAGCAGGGGCCCGGGCCCCCCCTGCAAAGACATTTTTTTTTCAATTATTGGGTAAAGGTAAGTCTGAAATTAAGTGTAACTTTTTACTTTTAATTTCTTTTGAATATACTCTTGACCTGCGTGGAAAAGAAAGAAAATATAAAATATTATTTTGTGAAATATAAAACAGAGCTATTAATTTACCTTAATATAAATCCTGCAACCGATCAAAAATAAAAATAAAAACACAAATTATAAGCAAAAAAATTTTATAAAAAAATTAAAATAGAGTTACCAATTAATTTATTTTTCAACAAATAAAATAAGATAATTTAAATTTAAAATCTAATTTTGTTTTGTTTTGAGATGTTTGTTAATAATTTGATGATGTTTTTTTTATATATAATTCTATCATTTTTTTTTATATATCTGTTAGTTCTACCAATTGTTTTTTTGAATTCTTGTTATAGTGATTTTTTTATATAATTAATTAGATATATTTTATTGGTTTGTTTTGATTATGTTTGGATTTTTTTTATATATTTTGTTTTTAGTAGAGCCATCAAAATTATCAATTTTTTTCTTACGATATATGTTTTGATTTTAGGTTGAACCATGAACAAAATAAGAAGAATTGATTTTTAAAAAAAAATATTGATAACTCACAGCCTACTACACGAGTTTTTTTAGTGATGAATGTTGTTAAAACAAGACTTCGCAATCAGATGGAAGATGATTTTCTTGCGAATTATTTGATTGTCTGTATAAAAAAAAAATTGTTGAAAGATTCATAATTAATATGATAATTGATGATTTCTATTTTATAAAAGAATGACAAGCACAATTAAAATAAATATATAAAAATTATTCTTTATTATTTTTTACTTTATTGCAAAGTTTATCAAACATAAATAATGCTTGCTTTAGCTATTGTTTCTTATATACTTTGGTATAAAGACCAACAACATTAAAATAATAGATACATTATAAAGATAAAATTAACTTTATTGTTTTGACTCAATTTGATATTGCTTCGACTCAATTTGATATTACTTCAAACATTTTACCTTAAACAAAGGTCATTATATGTTTGTAATAAGTTATTTGAATAAAACTAAATTGTACATGTTTTGTTTTATAACTCGTGTACAATAAATTAAAATAAATATTATATCTTATTATATTAAATTTGATCCTTTCTAATAAATAATCCTAGCTCGACCGTTCAGAAGGGACATCAATCCACCGATTGTCATGAAGAACTTGGAATACTAGAAAGAAAAACTTCTTTCTTTGTTTCGGCACCGTGTTGCCAAGAAGCTTTGAACTACAAGCCCACAGACATCAATGTCTACTTGACTCCATGTGAAACTCGTACCTTAACAGTATTGGGCTCAACCACCTCATCTCTTGTGAGCGCTATCTTTTGGACCAGTTCCTATCAGTCCTCTATTTTTTGGAGACCAGTTCATATCAGTCCTCTATCTTTCAGACCAGTTCTTATCAGTCCTTGATGAAGAGGAGCGTATAATGTGAATCGAAGCCCATTTCACAACCATCTTTCTTTTTTATATTGCAGCCCTGTAATGGTAATTAGGCCGGCCATTGCAGGTACGGCTTCATATCTAAGCTAATAAATACCCGTAAAAAATGTCTAATGGGTAATGTGCATTAAAGCATGTAGGCCCAGACAAATACATATGACTTCGGGTATGTATATCAACTTTATACCCTTTTAATCATAGTTTTTAAACCCAACTTAGTAATTAATCCGATACAATGACCGGGTCACAGGTCAGATAAGTTGATCCCGCTAACCCAAGTCAACCTAAAAAAATCTGTTGTTTATGGGTATAGTTTAATTTTCTCTTAATTTGTTGTTAACATAAACAAAAACAGGGCAAGAAACAGAGTCTAGATTCAAGCAAAACGCTGGCAAGAAACAGAAAAGGATTGACATAGAACTTACATCCATAAAGAGAAACGAAACCAGTGAATACAAAAAGGAAAACTCATTTTAAATAGGTATGGATCAACATCCAATAGTATGGTGGATTATCTTCTTAATTTTCAAATACAAAAAGGAAAACATGAATTACCCATGTAATTAAATATAACGAATTAAAAACCAGAAACCAGAAAAGCCAAAAAGCCACAATGGAGAAAAAATGGCAAAGAAGAAAAGGATATATAATTTACCTGCAAAACACGGTTCTCCAAGTGTATAGTTACTGGTTTGCTTCATCAATCAATAAAGAACAAAAATTTAAGAGAGAAGAAAACTGAAGAGAAACAACAAAAGTTAGAGTTTGTTGAGGGCCTCTTCTTGTTATTATAATCAAAAGAGAGACGAGAACTTACCAGCCATGGCTTGCCTTGAAGTTTTTTGTGGGTGGAGATATTCCTCTGCAACTGATATAGCTTGAACTTTGAAGAGATTAGGTTTATGTGAATTGTGAATTTGTGATTCTGTCTTCACATTGTAATGCAAATGGTTTGATAATTTGACAGTCAAAAGATAAAACGGTGATGTTTTATTTATACATATAAAAAAAACAGCTGGGTTTCATCCGGGTTTACCCGGGTCGACCTGCAAAACACATTCCGCCGAGTCGACCGGGTTTTGCCGAGCCAAATCTCTAGATGGTTTTTTCATCAACCCGGCCCGGTTCCAGCCTCGGGTCAACCGGGTTCCTAATCGACCTACAGGGCTGGACCGGGTTTTAAAACACTGCTTTTAATACACTTTTTTTATTAAGAAAACATTTAACATGTAGGGATTTGATTGCACAAACTTTCTAATATAGGAACCAAAATGTTTTTTTAAAAAATAAACATCAAGGGCTGAAAAATTACTTTTAGGGTATCGGATGTGCGGGGCAATAATTTTAATGGGTAGGGTAAAGGGTTGAATTAATGGGTCGACCACCCTACCAATTGTTATCCAAGCCTGTGTTTAACGAAGATATGTTAAAAATATATTTTAGTTGTGAATGCACTTGTCCATGTTTTTTCTAAAAAAGAAAATTAAAAGTTACTCCTAACAAGCACCATTTTGAGTACTGGAACTAATTTTTTCGAGATAAAATATTGATAAAAAAAAATTACCAATCAATTAATAACATTATTTAAAAATGCATAAATTACAGAAGACATGAATAAATTACTTGATTCAATTTGTTGATAATGCATAAATTACAGAAGACATGAATAAATTACTTGATTCAATTTGTTGATAAACTTCATCTTCTTCTATCCACCAAATATCTCCCTATTTGGGATTTACCCTGCACCATCCCCCTCCTTCAAATGCTTCCTGAATCGGGAAGTTAAGACATTGCATGTTTAATTCTTAGCCTCACTCTATTGGTGCATTTTATAAGAATATCTTGATTTTATAATTCATAAATAATATTTAACAAATTAATCTATATTGACTTGATTTATTTTTTATGTTATTTTTTACTAATATTTTTTATAAATTTCATCATTCAATACAAAATCCAACAAGATTAATTATAAATTGAGATTCATAATTTGTTTTGATTTATTTTTTATAATATTATCTTAGTCTTATACCTAAAGTTATAGATTTGGTAAATTAATGAGTTCAATCATATCATGTTTTTTTATTTTTTTATGAGATTATCTCCATCTCATGAACCAGATCACGAGCTTAGCATATTAACTTAAATCGTTTTATATATTTTTTTTAATTGATTTTTTTTAATCTCATCTTTTAATATTAAACTGGTTGAAAATTAAACTTTATAAGTTATTTAAAATTTGTTTTCATTGTGTTATTTTAATTTTATGATCCAAATTATAAAATATATTACCCTAAATTAACTTATATCAGTATAATATATTGTTATATTAATATTAAAAATATATCATCTTAAAAATATTATATTTTTACTTGCTTAACTCATTAAATTAAATATTAAGTCGATCTCCTAAATGTTTGAATAATATTTTATATTTTTAAAAAAAATTAACACAGCGCGAAACCTGAAAAGACGTGTCGATGTGAAATTGCAACTATCCTATATTTTATCAATGTCACAATTTTATTGGCTGGTTAAGGATAAAAAAGGCATCCTATATTTTCAAGTGGTGATTCCAACTATTACAGAAAGCAGTCAGGGTAGAGTTCCGGATACGAAATTGACTTTGATATTTTACCAACTATGAGGTTAGCAAAACCTATTAAATAAAAGCACATATGGTGGTACAGAGCTTTCAATATCGTACGTGTCCTGCCGGACCTCCCAATCCTTTTCTTTCTTCGTCTAGCCTGAAATGTAGCTCCTCAGTACGAGGAAAGGGCCCGAAAACATGATTCACCTCGTTTGAGGTGATTGTTCTCGGTTCAATCTGATTTTTATCAAAAATTAAAATTAAAATAAACCTACTAATTTTAGTTCAATTTAATTATTTTAAGATAAAAATCAAAACCCAACCAGCTAATTTTCAGTTTCAATTCAATTATTTTATATTTAAAATCAAATATTATATTATTTATTAAGTTTTTTTATAATTTCCAACAGATTTAATTTCAGTTTGATTTAATTTTTTTAATTTTACTTGATTTTTTTTATTTAACTTAGTTTTTTCGACTCGGTTTAGTTTTTTTAATTTTAGACTTATTAAATTGATATCAAACTAAATTGATTGGTTTTTTTAATATTTTAATAAAAAAAAATTTACAATTTGATTTTTTTTAATTTTCTTAATATTTTGATTTTTTTTACTCATCTCTTAATTACACGTGAATCCATAATTGATATTCAAGAACTAAATAAATAAACAGAATGGCTGTAATGGATTCCAAGAGATCGAGCGAAGTTGGATAATTCCCTTCAACAATTTCTACAATTTATAAGGAAATTGATTCTGTACTCTTAGAAACGTTTTTAAAAATATTAACAGCATCATCTTACGGAAAAATAAAAATTATTTATTTTTCTTGTTAAACTAATGGATCAATCATCTATAATATGTCATCAATCTTCTTGATATTAATTATCTTAGAGATATTAAATAAAGCCTTGCAATTACTGAATTAAGCAGTATAATTAGTTAAAATATAATTTTTTTTGGAATACACAAACTAATTTGATTGATTTGATTTAAATAAATTATAAATGAATAAAAAAATTGATTTTATAGAACTTTCGATTAATATATTTTTATAAAAAATAAAACTCTTTAAAAAACTTTATAGGTAACAAAATTTTATTGGTTTTTATAAAATGAGAAATTAAAAAGTTAAAATTAAATTCATATGTCACTCAAGCTTTTAGATATGAAAAATCCTAAGTGAATTTTCAATTTAAATCTACACACACAAGCATGCCGGCTAGGCTCAGGTCTACATTTGAGTTTACTATAAAATAATATTTTGAATTATAAGATATTATAGTTTGCCAATTAAAATTTTTTGCCCATGAAATATTAATAGTATATTCTAGAAGTGTTTTTTTTTGCAATTCTGAATATTTTTTTCACCGAAACAGATCCAGATTTATCATCAAAACTTTCATGTTTATTTTTTATTTTTTTATGGGGGTGGAGGATGAGTTTTAAATAAGTTTTTTTTTAAAAAAAAAAAAATTACACTCTTTCTCACCTTGTTTTTAGTATTTCTTCTTCTTTTTCTTTTCAAATATAAAGTTTAAGTTTACTTTGCTGAGAGATAATTGAGTTATTTTATTTTAGTTCAAAAACCTTATTTAAAAGTGTATTTAAACTAAGATAGTGTCGTGATATTCTACATCGAAAATAAGCGTCCAGAACCAGGGTTTTATAAGTAGTGCTAGTCACTGATCTGTTATACGTGTTTTGTGGCGTCAGGCTCAGAAATGAGCTCGCGTCACCAGAAACAAAACTGTGAGGATAGGAGGCCTAAAACAGACAGTATAGGACAAGTTGGGCTAGGCTCAGAAGTGAGCACGCTCATTTTCAATGTGAGATATCTCGCATTTGGTATTAGAGTCGAGGATAGCTCGTCTTAAGGTGGGGGATTGTGATATCTTACATTGAAAGGGAACGTCCAGAGCCAGGGCTTTATGAGTAATGCTAGTTGCTAACATGTTGTAGGTGTTTTGGAGCGTCATGCTCAGAAGTTGGCTTGCGTCACTAGGAACAAAATTATGAGGGTAAAAGGCCTAAAACAGACAAAAATCTAACAACTTTAAAATTCTTTAACGAATATGTATTATTTTTTATTTTTATTTAAATATTTTTTTTATTGGTAAGCAGCCTAGAACTTTATTTTGAAATCAATTATAAGATTAAATTTATACTTAGTATGCATATTGGAATTTTATTATTATATTTATGTTGAAAACATATTTGTTGTGAGTTTTTTTATTTTAAATGTTTATAGTTTTAAATTTCAACTCAGGAATTTCCTTGAATGTTTTTTTTTAATGATAAACTAAAATTTCTTGCTTTATATAGAGAACAATTAATTGAAAACAAATTCAACCTACGTAAAAATGCACTGTAAATACAGAAATGTTGTGTCAAGTAATATATCTTTAACATTTCCAATACAAATTCTTTTTATACGAATCCTTTAATACGCTTTTAAATTTTTATTTTTATTTTTTAATTTCAGAGCTTGAGATGCAGCAGAGTAGAAGTCCCATCATTGCTTTTGTCGTTGAAGTAGGCGTAATAATCTCTTACTGTGGTTTCCCTGTACTTTGGGGATCTCTCTTCTGATAACAGCTCCTTGATAGGCCATGGAGTCTCAGACGAGGACAAGGCTTGCGCAGAAAAAGCATGCTACAGATACTCTTGGTCCTATACGGTTTGCCAGCACCCTATGCTCCACGCATATGAACCTGTCATTTGATATAAAGCTGGAAAACTAGCATCAAACGCAAGGTTAGCCATCAGAAGGGCAGATTATTGATCTCCTGAAACATTTTCCCAGACAGAAACTTACGAAGAAGAAAATAGTTTTTAGTATAATTAAAATAAATAAAAAACCCTATAGAAGAAACACTATAGCCTCTCTCACGAACTATTGTGGATGGCAATGGTATTTTTTTTTATGACAGGTGCGAGAATTGAGAGGGAGAAAAGAAAAAAGAAAGAAAGAAAGAAAAGATAAAAAAGAGTTGCCAATGCATGTCATGCCTCCATCACTAACAAGTGTCACCATAGAAAAGAGCTGCTGTGAAGTCGATTCCAATAATATCAAAAAAAGCTATTATTAAAGCTTGGAAGAGATCAAACGTGTCATCCAAATACGACAATCTTCCTTACACGCTAACATATAAGTTATATTTGCCAGTTATTTTTTTAATTTGGTCCCTTATTAGATTTTTTAATTTGATTCCCAATTCTTTTATAACTTTTATTTTTTACTTGGCCCTTGCTTATTTTTAATTCTTTGATTTAGTCACAAATTTCATTATACTCAAGCCCAAAGAAAAGCTCAACTAAAAAGAAAAAAAGGGAAATGAAATGAAAGAAATATATAGCTAAACCGGATTGGTTGAAAGAATTGTTAGAGTTAAATTAAGTTTTGAACAGAGTGATTGGTTCGCATTTCACCCCGCTAATCAAACAAGGTACGTCAAGCCACTTCCAACATAATTGAATTTAAAATCAAGACTATCCAATGGACTACAATATAAAACAATGCTAGATAAATAAATAAACAGAAGCTAGGTGATCAAGTTATTTTATTTTGATTTAATTATTGATAAATAATTAAATAAAGATACTAAATAATGTCACGTCACGAGACATGTTTCTTTACTTGTATTCATAGCTTAGCCAGTGATGATTGTTTTTAGCAGTTTTTGTCTCACATGGTGATCAATTATTTTTGTTGAACACGTTATTGAAACTTTGGATGCACCTCTCATATTTCTCATCACCTAAGCACAGGCCAACGGCGACGAATCTAAGGTGCGGGCAGGAATAACCTGGTTACCTAGGCCCCGACAGTTTGAAAGCTTTTCAATATCCCCCGTGAAGTTAAAAATAAAATAAAAATGAAACTATTCTTACGAAATGGCCCCCAAAACAAATCTTGACATCTTACCACCCCACACAATACTGAAAGCACGCGGCAGGATTAATGGCTTAGGTACTGGGTTAAAAAGTGAGTTTTAAGCAAATTTTATTACCGAAACGGGCAAGCAGAATATCCTATTAACTCCATAATTTTTGTAAATACACAATTAAGTTTGATGACTTTCCTGTATAAGATCTCTAGTGTTAGTTACCAGAGCCCCACACCTAGGAGAGTGAAAGCACAATAAGATACATAGTGAAAACCCACTCTACCTTCAAAGTAGTTTAAAACATCAACTACAGAGGAAAAGAGAAATGTATCAGAAATAAACCTCCATTTTGACCATGAACATGTCATATTGGATCACATAATGACAACAGAAAAATGTTTCCCTTTTCTTTTTCTTCCAAGTCCCTAGTTTCTAAAAGAGGAAAGCCTCATACAAGCATACAGAACTGGATCTTTGACAAAATCCAGAAATCAAGCCACCGAGCAAAAGGAAACCTTCAAAAGATCAAAAGGTTACTTTCATAATGCTTTTGGTTTGGGAGACCTCTTCTTCACTTGTCTCCTTGGGATCGAGTTCTTCATGCCAATAAAAAAGAGCAATGCCCCAAACAGTGCCAAGTTCTGAAAGAGTAACAGACCATGGAATAGCATTAAGAGTTTGTCAGATACATGAAGCAAATGTTAGATTGATCACAAGAAAACAGTAAAGGAAACAGAAAATTCTAAGAAATTAAGAAAAGACAAAACTTCAAAAACATAAATATAATTCATAAGTGCTAACCTGTGCAAACTTTGCAAAAAGCAGGTTAAATTCCTTGGTGTCAGCGTCATAGTTGTAAAAATCATACAATATTGGGGTGACGATGAGCTGGTGCAGAAGCTGCACAAGAAAAACGCAGCATTTCATGTAATTGCCTGGTCAAATTGCCAGTTCACTACAAGAACAAATAGACCAGTAGACAAACCAGAAGATAAGCTCCAATAGAACTGCCAAGGATGAAAAGAAGGCTTCCAACAGCTTTCACAGACATAGCAGCAGCAACGGCGTGCTTCATCTGTAGAAAACAACTCCATGAGTTATGACATTCAAACAAACCCACTAAGAAAACAAAATGAGCAGGATCAAATTAGTGTAATACGCACTTCAAAATGTGGCACTTGAAATCCAGTATGAGACGACACATGTTTCGAGAAAGAACGGATTTTAGGTGCCATAATATGTGCTGCCGGCCCACCATTGGAACCAAATTCGTTGAACCTACAATCATGAACAATAAATAATGATTCTCAATGATCAACTTGCAATTTAGGTAATATTTGTTATTGTGGAAAAAACAAAAAAAAAATAATTTAAAGGAAAAAAAATCATTTTTTTGAAAAGCACGGCCAACCACGAAAACAAACTTGACAGAAAGTAGTAAGCAAAAATGCATTTGGCAGTAATGAACAATTACGAAGCAAACCGCAAACAGCAGAGCAACCAACGAAATTATCAAAAACCATCTCATCGGAAATCCAAACAAAAGAAACCAACAAACTCAACACAGTAAATCAACATAATTACAAGGTCATAGCACAGTTGGAAAGATATCCATCTCAGTAGCAGTACATCAGCAGAAAGCAAAGAAAACGACAACGGTGCAAAACGAGTCACCATGGATCAAAATTCCAAAAGAAAACAAGAAGTAATCTCATTTTAACACAGCAACAAGCTCAAAATGGGTGTTCCATGGAGACACTTGACTTTACTAGTGCCCACGTCTAGAAAGCATAAAAATCAACAGCAACTCATAAATTGTAACATAGCACTAATCTAACTTACCGACCACTAATAAACAATTAACAATATCATGACAACCACAACTTACTCCAAATACGCACAAAATATTCATTAAATACAACAAATTAAAATATCTGACCAAGATCTACTTGTAGTAATTAATCGCCACACCAACTAAAGCAGTAAACACGTAAATTAATTTTTAATATATATATATATATATATATATATATATATTATACTATCAGATAAATCTATCTAAGGATATGCTTGAAAAACAGAGCATCAGAATCTAGAGTAAGGTGGGAGCATAAGATGCAAACCCCTAATTTTAATATAACTGCAGAAGTTTGTGTTTATAAATAGAAAAGGAAGAGCAGATCTGGAGAAGGCTTACTCTTGCCAAGCAGAGAGAATGAAAACAGAGGCAAAGAGAACTCTCCCGACGAAAGAGATGAAAGCCATTACTGTAGGGATGGAGACACGCTGCTCCTCTACTACTGATGTCCGAAAGCAAACTTATTCTTTTAAGTTTTTGCAAAGATCAAGACAGAGAGGGGGGAGATTTAAAAGGAGCCAAGCGAGGGACGGTGCTTTAAACGGAGACAGGCTTGTTAAAGGACTGGGTTTTTTCGGTTCGGTGCTAAGAGTTCCTCTACTGCTATTCTCACTCTTGAGAGTATGGAAAGATTGATTACTCGCTGGTCTTTGTAGCACTGGCGTTTATTTCAAACTCTACACGTGTAGCGGCCAATCACGTCTGTTCGATGAATGACGTGTTGCTTTATTATCTCGAGCTTGTTTTCCAATCCACCCTGACGGTGTACGTAATGTGTATTAATGTTGTTCAATTTTTTTTGTCTTCGCGTGAGTTACTCCTACTTTTGCAAAATATTACAGTCGAAAGAAGTCCTCCACCTACTTTTGGTGGGGGTGATTGCATAGTAATAACAATTATTTTATTGAAAAATATATTAAAATAATATTATTTTTTTATTTTAAAAAAATTATATTTAATATTAATATATCAAAATAATTTTAAAATATTTTAAAAATTAAAAATTAAATTTTAAAAAACTTCAGTTACTAAATACCCCTTCGTTATATTTTCAGTGTATTAATAAATTCACCATTAAATTCTTTTATTAATTTAAATAAACAAAAAATTATTTAAAAAAATATAATTACACTTTACATATTAAAACTCTATAAATTTATTAAAATTTCTCACTTCACATGATCAAATATATTGCAGGAAGAAATATATAGGCTATTTTTTATGAGAAAATAAAAACCATGTAAACTTGACTTGATTACTTAACTATTTTTCTGGCAAAAAAAAAAAATTATACAGTTTAGAATTCATTGATATATTAGGTACCTCGGAAAAAAAGAGAGGAGAAGAATAGGACCTAATTAAGATTATAGATTGGGGATTTTTATGAGATTTTTTCAATTCTTTTCGAATTCATGGTATCGTCCTTGTTAAAAAAATAAATAAATGAATTTTTATTAAAGATTATAGCATTGATATTGATAAATCTATTTTTTAAAAAATCGTTTGCTTGGTAAAATTGGACTAAACTCTAAATCCACCTATCAAGAGGCTTGGATTGGTCAAAATTCAAATGATTTTTTCTTACAGGTCATCTTATAGTAGAGTTAAGTCAATTTCTAATAATAGCCTGGATTCAATTCAACCGGTAGAACCACAATCAAAATTACGGACAAAACCAATGGAATAGAGAAATTTTCCAACTAAGTTTTTTCTTCTTCTTTATAATAGCAAATGTTAAAAAAATAAAATAGACCAGTAACTTGTAGAGATTAATCTCTTGATTGAAGATGTATATTTTATTTTTTGAATTTTAAGGTTCATATCTTTGACTCAAAATTCTTAAAATTTTATTAAATGTCTTTAAATTTGTATTCTTAAAAGGAAAGTACGACCCATGGCATTGCTAAATTACCATTCGCCCTGTCATTGAACTTCAAAATCAGTGGTCGTAGCAGGAACGTGTTAGCAATTGGCGCCACGATACGATGTACGAATTATGGTGATTTTTTTTTAAAGTGTTTTTATTTAATAATATATTAAAATAATATTTTTAAAAATTTATTTGTACTATTAATATATCAAAACAATTTAAAAACATAATATTTTATTTTAAAAATATCAACTAGTTCCAAAAACTAAACAAGAGGCCTGGCAAAGAATCAGCATTACTTGATTCAAAAGCACGAGCAACTGCCAAGAAATCAGATCTGAAAGCTTCAGATCTCAACAACGATAAAGAAAACAAAAGCTTGGAGCCTAGAACAAAGACATTTCCAAATCAGAAGCACTTGCGAAGAAAAATTTAAAGAGTTGAAAATCAAGTCAAATTCATAAAAGGGGAAAAAAAAATATAAAGCTGTGAATGAATCAGGCGGCCACTGCTGTGTTCCCATCGGATCCCATTATTGTTCAATTATGGCTGCCTCGTGCACAAAGCTGGACTTCATAAAAATTTTTAATACGAGGAAAATGGCAGGTGTGGTGCCATACGTACCTCGTCAAGAAAGGTATGGGGTTAGCAGTAGATGCCATTCCAACGCTATCTGTCCCGCTGTATATTACTTTCTGGGATGTTTCGCCATAAGAGGATCAGAATTTCTCAAGAAAATCTAAAGGTGAATAACAACTTAAGAAGCAAGTTCAAACGCATCACGGGTATATAATTACGCGTTAATTCCAGTTAATAATTAACAAGCAATATGCTGTCAGCTAAAGTTACCATCCATGGCTAAAATACTTGTTGATTTCTTCATTGTTTAACAAAATCATCGTGTAAATGATTACAGAGACAGTGCCAGGAACCCGGTCATGCAAAGGCAAGTGGGATGACGTTGCCTTGCAGCATACTCCACTCTTTCTTCAAGGTTAAGATGCAAATGTTGGATCTTATGGCATTATTAATAATAATATCCAGATCGGAGAATAATACATAAATAGTGCTTTTCCACGTGTTAAAACATTTCAATATATATTGTGAGATTGGAGAGTAGAACTAATCATCAACTGTTTTTGAAGGAGGCAGTCTCTCTGTTGAGTTTTCGTCCTTTGTCCGGTCCAACTCACATTGGATTTTTTTTTTTTATGGTAATGTCCATTGTCCAGTAAGAACACGTAAATATAAGAATAAAATGATATTTATTAACCCTGAATATATATTATTCTGCGCAGGGATAGCCAGTCAAGAGCACACCGTCGCTGGTGTTGAGGTTTATGGAATTAATTTATCACGAGAAAACTAGGGCAGCCTTTCAATATTCAAATGGAGGGGATCTGCCGCCACGATTGACAATCTGGCATGATATATCTATTGCTACATCTTTTCTTTTTAAGTTAAAAATTGATTGAGTGTATCGCCAGCTAAATTGTCAGGATTGATCATTCTAAGCCTTGGATAAATAAAACAAGGATACTCTCTAGATGGACTTTTTTAAAGTGGAACTTTTCAAGTAATATCATAATATGTATGATCCATCATTATATATAAAACCCAGTTAAGTTCGACGAATCAATTTAGTGATATGTTAATATAAAACTTGAAATTACTTGAATTGAGTTTTATTTTAAATTAATTTTTTTATTAAAACAATATTATTTTATCTTTTTTTAATAAAAAAAATACAAGTTGGCCGATGAATCCACAGTTGAAGCCTTCGACCAAGTCAGACTACTGTCTGAGTCTCGTAACCATGGTGTAATCAAGTATCACTCTATCTATTTTCAGTGTGTGTTCAACGCTGTCAAAATTAAACCAGGAAATATATGGCAGGGGATGGCGACGTATTATGGAGGGTGTCTATATATGCATTCTTTTAAGCTTATAATATGTGTAATAAATCACTTGAAAAACCCAACCAAATTCAGGGCCGGAGTTAAGATTCAGAAATGAGAGGGGCAAAGAAAAAAACTTCGAAAAACATGGGGGACAAACAACTAAAAAGCAGATGATAAATATGAACTGATAAAATTAATATATATATATATATATATATATATATATATATTAAAAATTCTAAGGGGGCAATATTTTCTTATGAATGATCGATCATTTATCAATCATGAGATCTTATCTTACTGTTTACGGGTTCATGCATTAATCTGTATACAATTTTAATATGAAAAGTTTGACTTTCCATCTTACTATTAATTACGAGTTTACTAATCAATTTGTATACAATTTTAGTATGCAAAGCTTGACTAGATAATCGCAAGACGCTCCTTTTAATTTGTTGGAAAGAATCATTAAGCCTAACCCAGTCAGTTTAATTTTGAAAGAGTCAGCACTAATTTATTTATGTAATAGAATTTGACTATCATATAAATCTTTAACATTGTTAATTAGCCTACTTGTTTTAAACTTGGATATTTCCCTATAAACTTTATCTTGACTTTGACTTTGAAAGCTAGTTGGAATATTGATGAGAAGATACGGCAAGCTGTTCGGTCTAACGATGGCTCACGGAGTTGCAAACCAATGAATCATCAGGAACTGCAAAAAGACAACTTGTAGCCATCGGCCCAGAAACAATCGAGGAATGTTGCTTTTTTTTTTTTTTTTACCCGAGATGTCCGGGCCAGCTTGCGCGCACCATAACTAATCCCCGGGCTCACTGAACATCCTACAAGCTCAGTAAGCATGTAAGGCACCGCGGGAATGACAGATATACATATAAAAAATCGAACCCGGAACGAGAACGAAATAAATCACATGATTAACCACAACAGACCTCAATTGCTTTTGATTGAATGGGGAGAGTGAAGAATTTGAATGCCATGTCGTCAGGTCCTTATTGTTTCAAGCAATGTTGGCCGTTCATTTCTTGTTATTTTCCATTTTGGTCCCTATATTTCATTTATATTGCATTTTGGCCATTGGTTTTATTTCTGAAGAGAGAGGTGAAAATCGAAGAGAGAAGACACGAGAGAAAACAAAAATCAAGATTTGTTTTTGCCTTTGAAACTTTAATTTTGATTTAAGATCGTTAGAATTGGATTAGAATAAATTTTGAAATTGTTGCGTAGTCCAGATGATTTTTTTTTCAATGGTGGAAAAACAGTATCTTAAAGAATCATGGGCAAAGGAGTCGTCGAAAAGGAAGCGGCAGGTTATTTTCTTCTCTTTCAAATATCTTACCCCGACGACAACAGATGGATGATCTGTCGTTTTCAGAAAAAATAAAATAAAATTAAGTGCACGGGCATAGCAAGCTTGGCCCCGGCACGTCATATTCGAGCCTCGCAACCTTGGTCCGAGCGTGTAACTTTCCAGGCCCGGTTTGTTTTGTTTTATTTTTTTTAAAATATTTTTAGTTTTTTTTTTGTTATTCTTTTTCCTTGATGATTTAATTTTCTTTGTGATTATAAAATTAATTTATAATTTTTATTTTTTTAATGAAAATATAGGTTACTGTTTTATATATTTTTTGCCAATGATGCACACCCTTCAAATTATGTTAATTTACAGACACAACTCAAAATATATTTAATAATATATACAATGGTTTCTTATATTGAAGTGTCAAGGGTATATAAAATAATATAATTATAAATAGATCGAGACCTAATAATAATAATATGTTGATATTATAGATTTAATGATTAAATTATTTATTAACTCAGTGTCTCGTCTGTTTTTACTAAAACATAATTATTATTTTAATCTAATTTTATTTCATCAAAATTAACTATATATTTGTCAAATCTAACTCACGAGTTGACCCAAAAAAGAATTTGGATTGTTGGACTATTAGATTATTGCTGGATTATTGGATCAAGCCCAATGAATCATTCTTTTAAAAACAGTGTCGTCTTTTTAATTTTTATTGTTTTTTAAATATTAATACGGTGAGTTTAACATGAATTTAGTTAAGATAATTAATCCGGTTAAACTAGATATTTAACTCAAATTAGATTCTGATTCCTCTACTTGTTGTTCAGTTTAATAACTATGATGATCCGTGAGCCAACTCGCAGCAACGCTCGGCCCCGTTAACCCAGTAGATTACTAACCTGCGTGCCCCTCTTCTTTATATTATTCTCGATCCTGGCTAATCTTTGCTGTCCCAACTCTTTAAACTTCACCTGCTAAACGACCCACCGAGCAACCCTATCTTTGGCCGTATATGCTGTGGCCTATAGTCTATACTGCTAATCGGCTGAAGACTAGAAATTCATTCCAGAAACACTCAAAGAGAGACCCAACCACACAGATTTGAGAAGTCAAAAACAACAGACATGGGGTTTTTCTCTTTTCTCGGCAGAGTTCTCTTCGCTTCCCTCTTCATCCTCTCAGCCTGGCAAATGTACACCATGATTCCCTTTCTCTCTTTCAGATCTCTTTAATTTTATCGAGTTCTTGTTTTATTTCCGTTTGTTAAGACGGATTCACGTGCTTTTTATCACGGGCCCTTTCTTCGAGATCCGATGCAAGCTTTATATTGCTGTTTTCGCTTATGAATTTATGTTTTTGTCAGATGTATCCATCCATAGTAGTAGTATACTTTGTGTTTTTGTTTACTGTTGCATTTGTCGAATTGGGTTCAACATGTTTTATTTTTTTAATTTGATTGTCCATCTAGCCAAAAAACATGTTTTATTTGATCAATTATTTATTCACAGTTTTAGCTGTTATGACTTAAGAACAAATGCACAAAGAAGCTCTTGTGCGATCTTGAATACTGATTTTATTTCAGAAATTGATCTTCATGGTGTGCTAAATCGAGCAATGCGATCTGTAACCATTATTTATCCTGTAATACCATGTAGTAATTACTGCAGAAATTGATTTTTGTTATGAATACCAAATTGAGTTACTATAATGTGACGTGTAACAATGATTTGTCTTGTAATAGTGTCGTATTATTTTATTTTTTGTTTCGAAAAGTTTGCCTATTTTTTTGGGAGCTTCTACTGGTTTGAAACTATTATTTTCTGCCCAGCTTCATAATTTAGCTGGTGGGTTCACTGCACTTTTGACCTAAAAGGTTGGTGATGCTGGCTTCTGTGGAAATTGATGTTCTGTATGCAATGTGTAAACTTAATTATGCTGGACAAACTATGTAATTAAAAATTTGCATTGCCCTCGCACTGCTATTGGGTAGATGCTGGATGCCTCTGCCTTGACGTTGCTTATAATGCTCAGGTTCAATGAGTTTGGCGACAATGGTGGCCCTGCTGTGACAGAGTTGATTCCCAAGCTCGCTATTTTCAAGAAACATCTTTCGTCCCTATTGGGGGTTGAGATCCTGGACATTGATGTAAGAACTCTTACCCTTACCTGCTGCTCTGGTACTTACGCAGATTTTTTTGGGTGTTATTTCACCTTGTATGCTGTTCGCTTTCTGATTTAGTGGTATTTTATGCAGCCTAGACATTTGGTAGCGGGGATGATTGCTCTAAAGGGTCTTGGAGGCTTTTTATTCGTATTCAGCAGCCCTTTTGGTGCTTATCTCCTGGTTAGATTCTCCTTTCCTGCGGGTCTTTATTTGATTGATTAACTTTATGACTTGATGAATTATCCCTGGGCTTTGGCCAGCAGCTGCTTCTGATTCATACACTCATCATCATAGTAAATTTTTCACTATTTCTATTTTGCTTCAGCTTATCTACTTGGTGTTTTCCTCCCCAATTTTGTACGACTTCTATAACTATGATCGGAACGAGTCCACGCACGTCATTCTCTTAAATGAATTCTTGCAGGTTTGTCCTACCCTATGACTTTTTGATGTTGTTTAGGACCCCCTTTCATTTCCCTTGTTCTTCTTTTATTATGCATTTATGCTGGGAAACCTTCTTGATTTCGGGCTTGTGATGTTTTGGCAGAGCGTTGCCCTTTTTGGTGCATTGCTTTTCTTCATAGGGATGAAGAACCTGATTCCAAGGAGACAGCTCAAGAAGAAGACCCCCAAGGCGAAAGTGGGCTAGGCATATCAAAGAAGCAAACTTTAAAGATTGGTAGTTGTTGAAATTTTACAGGGTGTCTAGCGGCTGCACATATCATATATTGATGGATGTTTCCCCAGCTATTTGTACGATACCCAAATCTGTAGTTTGTTGTTGTGGGGGGTTTTACATTTGGAGTCCCTTTTTCACTAGGTTAGGTGTGATATTGCCATTTCAAATTCTGATTTGGCTCGATATACGTTCATTTTGTCTAGTGAAATTTATTTATTATCTGTCAAGCTAGAATATTGCTATGAGTTTCTTGAATTTGGGAATGGTGCATTAATATTATTCATACTTTAGTTACCCATTCATACGAGTAATTTTAATTAAACCACAGAAGTATGCAATTTATTCAGTTTCGAGGCCGTATGATTTTGAATATGCTCGCCTCAAAAGTTAATCTCTTGGTTACTGCTACGTAGCACTTTTCCATTGTGTTCTCGCATCTCCACGGTCCAGAATTCGACGGTAGGGGTGAGTATGTTATTTTTTAAGATGTTATTTATTTAAAAATATATTAAAATAATTTAATTTTTTAAAAATATTTAAAAATAAAAAAATTAATTTTTTTAGTAAAAATGGTTGAACTATGACCCCAGTTTTTAAATAATTGTATTCTAATAAAATATCTTATTATTTATTTTCTAGTTTTAATTTATTTTTTTAATAAAAAATATTATTATTTTTTATAAACTATAAATTATATTTTACTCGAGAAATTATAAATGAAAATATTTTTATTATATTTTATAAATTATATGTATATATATTTTTTATTTCCTCTCAATATTATTTCTTTCTTCAAGGTTTACTACGTGGCAGTGTAATTGAATTCGACTAGTTTAGCACAAAATTGTTTTTCGTTAAAACTCGCTCGCTCTCAATTAAAGACGTTTCTGGACTGAACTCTGAAGACTGAATAGGGAAGAAAACGATGTATATATATATGATAAAAACGGTGAAGACGTAAAGTGAGCATAATAATAAGTTTAACAAGTCTCCCTTGCGGCTCTTCTCATCTTCTTCTTCACAGAAATGGTAAAAGCACCAACAATTCCCTCTTTGTTTCTTTAAATTTAGTCAAATTGATTCAACCTCGTTTTTTTTTTTTGGTTAATGGCAGGATTACTTGAAGACGGTAATTCCTTCTCAGCTCGTCGCCGACCGAGGCTCCAATTTAGTAGTCATCAATCCAGGCACTTACTTAACTTGAAAACCCTAAGAGTAAAATAAAAATCATTACCCACTAAATATAATCGATTTTTGTTTTGGCTAATTGTAATTGGTTTATTTAGGCTCTGCAAATATCAGAATAGGATTAGCTCCACAAGATGTTCCCTTAAATATTCCTCACTGCATTGCTCGTTACACCAATCAACGTCCCAAATTCAATCTTCAAGACCAGGTCAGTTTTTATTTACCGCTTTTCTGCCTCTTCACAGCTTTACTTTTCTTTCTGTTGATTTTTTTCGCTTTTAGATGCTGAATTCTCAGGTCACAACGGCGCAGCACATGGAACGCGAGAAGGCTTATGATACAGTGAGTTAACTCATCCTATTTGCATATTTTTTATCTCTACATTTTTAGAGGAAAACTTTAAGACTTGATGTATTTCATTTTTTCTTTTTTTCCCCTTGAAGATAGCGTCGTTATTGAAGATACCTTTTCTAGATGAAGAGGTTGCGAACAATTCGTTCCCGCGCAAGGTATGTGAAATTGTCGCTACTATTTCATTTAGCCTAATTTAGTCGATGTCATGGTGATCTGTAGCATTTTTTTGTTGTTGTGCTATTATTCTTATAATCCCCACTTTGGAAGAATTGCTGCTACTCTGTCTACTGGTTTAGAGGGGTTTGACAGCTGTGGTACTGTCTTTTGAGGCTATTTATCAGATTTTTAAAGTGATTATAAAATATATAGTTTAGAGGTATGAGGGGCTCCAGACATGCATCTCAGTTAATGGTTAGAAATTGCTCATGGAATTTTACTAATTAACTCGTACTGCAGATAGGGCGTGCTGATGGATACAATCCACAGAGTGGTAAGAGTGTGGCTTTTCAGTGGGCTAATGTGTACGAGCAGGACGCAGGTTCCTCTTTGGCATTAGGTAGTAGAATGAAGTCTGATTCTCTCTAACATACATGGTAGTTAGACAAGCTAAATTTTATTTTGTACTAGCTAAGATGTAATCCATCTTTAAACCTTTCAATATCTATTGGTGGCCATCTTGTTTGACTTGGAAAGTGGTAGCATACTACTTCTAATTACTTCAGAATTCATGATTGAATATTGCTGCAATTTACTGTTGTTGCCCTGTTAATATTATTGCAATGTGAACTGTCCTATGCTAAGTTTGAAGGTTTGTATATTATAAATTACTTTTGACTTGGATTGATCAGTGCTGGTGGAGCCAGATTACATGTAGCTGGAATCTCTTATCTTTGAATGTTGTGAAAAATAGGCAACGAATCCAGAATCTGGTGTTTGTGAGGGCCAAATGTGACACTTTCATTTTGGGATGGCCATTGCATTAGAACTTATTTGGAAAGTTTCAAACAATAAGGGGGATTTTGAAATTTTTGTGAACTTTGAGCGTGGTTCCCCTTTAGATTGGTCCCTGCTCCAAGGGAATACTATCCCTATACAGGGTCAAAAGGCTACACTAAAAAATTTCAGATACTTTGTAGATTTTATTGATTTTATTTTGCCTGGCGTTTTGAATGCAATGCCTTTGTTATGCTTTGAATATTCAAGGCTAACAAAAAATGAAATTCTCGAGCATTATGCTTGTGTTTAAAATCACAGTACGAAAAAAATAAGAGGCAGCTCCATATCGTTTGAGCTCAAATATGAATAGTGGGCCTTGGGATAAGAGATCCTTGGAACATTTTTTAGTGATTGCCTTGCATAGGTTGCTGTTGATTGATAGACTGAATTTTCTTTGTGTTCTCTGTGCTGATTGCCTGGCACTGAATAATGTCTTGCACTGGTGGCTGTATGATCCTTATGGAAACACAGTTTTTTTAATATAAAGCTTGAAGCATCGATTACTTTCTCATTGGACTGATACTTGGCTTTCTTATTTATTTTTTTATTCTTCTTGTATTTTGAGATTCTGTCTACCCTTGATTTCTGCGTCACATTTGATAAAAAAATAATTTATCACGCACTATGGCTTTTAGCTGCCCCATGACAAACTTAGATTAGTGTGAATTTGATGTATCCTAACATATGCAAATTGTTTGTGCAGGAACATCAAGAAGTAAAGGTATAACTGGTGAATCTGTGGAGAAGCATGAAGGCACTGGTGCTGAGGAGATATGTTCTGGGAACCGCAAATTCAGAGGACACATTTTTGGTGAAGAAGCACTTAGAATCTCCCCAACAGAGCCATACTGCTTAAGTCGTCCTATTCGCAGAGGTCATTTCAACATTTCACAACATTATCCTTTGCAGCAGGTTTCGTCCTTGCATTAGTTATCTTAAAGCATGATTTCATTTATACGTGCCTTTTTCAGCTGAAGGAAAAAAATAATACCACTTATCCTGAAAGTGATATTATAGACTGGCACCTTGTGTGGCGATGTTATTGTTTTGGACCAGACTTAACATTGTTGTATTATTTTCCAACATTTTAGCGTACAAATCATATAAGAAACTATGTTCTAGTTATTTACAGTATTTTCTTATTTTCTATTGCTTAGGTGCTTGAGGACATGCATGCTATTTGGGATTGGATATTGATAGAGAAACTGCACATCCCTCACTCAGAAAGAAACATGTATTCTGCAGTTCTTGTTTTGCCAGAAACATTTGATAATCGCGGTAATGATATTTGGGTAGTTCCTTTTATATAGATCTTAATACATTCAGATGGCAAAATCTATTCATCATTCTCATTTCTGTGCCATACTTTTAAACACAATCTATGACCTTGAATGCTTTTCAAAGTATCATTTAGTCAATCACACATTTTTTGCTGCCTTGGGGTTCTTTGTGAAGTTGCACCGTGCTCTAACTTTTAGGTGGAATTTGGTAAGAGGTTAAAAAATAGGGGTGAGTTATTAAAAGAGTAATTTTCAAGGATTTTTGGCGTGTTAATATATTGAAAGGTGCATTGTTTGTGGAAAAAGAGATGAAATAATTACATTATTAGTAATTATTGGTGATAGAAGTGAAAAATTATTTGGTCTGTATCTTGACTTGATTTACATTTAAATATGTGCACTTTACTTTTATCAGGCATGTGCTTGTGTATTTCTGGTACGTGCCTTGGCCTAGTGAGCCCCTTTGCATTCAAGTGTGCCAGGGCTGATAATACCACCAGCTCAAAGTCTATTTCAGATGTTCTAACATTTTGTATTGATCTTGCGTAGCTGAAATGCCAATTTCCTTTATTTTCTTGCACCTGAAACTTATTAAGTTGCTTTGGCTGGATGTGCCTTCTCTCTCTCTCTCTCTCTTTTTGTTTTTTTTTTTTGTTTTTTGTATTGTCATAGAAGGGCCAATTAGTGCAACTGGGCCAAGGCAAAAAAGAAAACGTTGGAAACTCTACCTTGCATACCTGGTTTTTCCCATACTTCCTTGTATGACAAACTGGCTTACTTCCTTGTATGACAAACTGGTTTTAATTTCTTTTTGTTGCTTGCTTATTCGTGCATTAAATACTTCCTGGATCTTATGCGTACACTTCTCCAGTTCTCCTGTAAAGTCACATCTTCACATATTTGATTTAGCAGGGAGGAAGTTTGGATAACTCTAGTATTTTGTTGTTACTTTTCATGAGCAGAAATAAAGGAAATGTTGTCTGTAGCATTACGTGACTTGCGCTTTAGCTCAGCAGTAGTGCACCAGGTAAGATACTTTTTTTTTTACCTGCTGATATTTAATTATATTGTTCCATCATTAGATTGTAGTTTGTGGTGGCAAAGCTTGATGTAAATCAATCAATTTATTGTTTATGTTGTGTGAATGTTGAGTGGGAGACAGATATGGTAGACGCAGTAGAAATTGATTTTGAAGGTGATTCTATTGGTGTGGATATATCTGTAGCCATGAAGTACCATGGTACAACGGAGATCTGTGAGTAGATCATAGATGAGTGAGAAAGATCTTGGCTCTTTTTTTTTTGTTTCAGAAGAATTAATTTTCCCTTTTTTTTCCCTGCCCAACTAAAAATCATAATTGCTTAATTTAAATTTTGACATGTTATTCATAAATTATTCCGTAACTCATATTTTTAACACTTGATATTCTCTTGTTATAAGGTTGTTGATAATTCAGAAAGGATGTAAAGAAGGGAATTAAAACAAGAAGGGGATCTTTTTTAATTCTGGCTATCATTGGCAAACATCCTGTTTGTTCAATTAAACATGTTATGTACTTCAGGTTTTGATTTAAACATATTTGGTAATGACCTACAATTTTACTTCAATCAAAGGCATTGCCAAACATACTCCCTCGAAAATATACTCAAGATTTCAAATATGTGAATTTACAAGATTACTCTTAACACTTTAGTAGTTGAGTGTTGACTAAAATTTGGATAAATTACAATAGTTTATTGTTGAAATGAAAATCAATGATATCAATTTGAGGTCTAGGTCATATTTCAGCATCAAACTTTCAGCTTCAGTCCCACCTTCCCTATGCCTTTACCCACCAGTTGTTTAGCTTGGTTTATGTATCTATTATTGTTTTCCAGTTTCAGTCATTCCTCATTATTTTGTTAGCAGCGATTAAAATTTTGCATCCATCTGAGAAGGGTTCGATAAAGAGCATTTCCTATTTCTTTATATTTTTTGGTTACTATTGGTAGTCTTCATTATTGACCTGCTTCTCCACATTGACACTGTTCTGGGAATTACTCCTATATGAGGATCTTTTCTAAAATGATTGATGCAGGAAGGTCTTGCTGCAGTTTTTGGGAATGGGTTATCAACGGCATGCATCGTTAATATGGGTGCTCAGGTGACATCTGTCGTTTGCATTGAGGTAACTACCATTTTATTCTTAAAAGTAGCTTTATAAGCATTCAGGCTGTGCTATCAAAATATGCTGATTCGTCCATCGGTCCACTGGTCAATTACACCACTGCCTATGTTAGAAGGGTGGGCTGCATGTTTGAACTCTCATTGGGGTGGGGCACAATGAAGGGTATGCTTTCTCAATGATCAAAGGAGTTTGGGTGAATAAAGTTATCCTGTGTAAATGTAACAAAAAATGTTAGTCCTCTAGAAACAAAGAATTCTGATATTTTCTTTTGTTCCTATGCTTACCACTATAAGGAATTTTTGGACTCTATTGCCACTACTCTATCAGAGCCATCATGCTACCCAACTATCATGAGGTGTTGCTACACTATATAACATCTCTGTCACCTTTCTCACCTTCATTCAATGCATGAACATTGGCTCCCTGGCTGACTATTACCGATTCGCCACCTTCAGTCATTTACTGCTTTTTGAATCACCAATTATTCCATCTTTTTTAAACACTGCAGATTCCACCTTGACCACTTCAGTATCATTGTTGCTTCTTCAAGCGATGTCATTGCATCTCTATGTTGCTCTCATTCTCATCCCACTGGATGTACCTTCATTGTTTGGTGTCTAGTGGCAAGGAAGCAAATAACTGTTTATCACGTGGCTTTGGCCCTCCTCCCCTGCACCGAGATTCTTTATGTCTTTTTTGTTCCTAACAGTATTGTTTGGTCAATGCTTAGGATGTGGATATCAAGGCCATGACTCTTGTAATTATTAATCATTTTCAACTTTGGTTTTCAGGATGGAGTGGCTTTACCTAATACGGAAAAGACTTTGCCTTTTGGTGGAGAGGTGTGGATTTGGTTTCATCCTTCAACTCACTACTGAACCCTGAGCTTGTTATAAGCTTCAGTTACTAAAGGAATTTCTCTTTCATGAGTTTGTATGATGTAGATTCACACTTAATGCTCCTTAAGCTGTCCTGACAAGTCTAGCTTTTGGCTTCATATATTATAAAATGTGCATGTGTTATTGTTGGTTGAACTTTTTTGTAAAGTGTTTTACAGAAGATACAATTGACCTTCTGATTGAAAACTCTTGTGATGAAATAACTTGTGGGATAAGCTGCTTGACCAGATTTTAAGTTACCCATCCCAGGGTTGAAAGCTGCACCAGGATGTGTTTGGGGATTGATGTCTAAAAACCATGGTTACGAAACATCCACTTGGGATTCCAATTATGCAGCTAGATCTCTACATTTTAAGTTACCAATGTCTGGATGGGATTCCAAACATGCTTTTTTGCAGACCTTTTTTTTTTTTGCAACTCTACCAAAATCCCAAAGACATAACCTAGCAGGGGAGGTTTAGATTATGAGGTTGCCAACTTGATGATGCATACTGTTTTGCACAATCGCTGCATCCTCAATCATTGACATGATTTTTTAAATCAACTGATCTGATGATCTTAATGTTTCCTTAAGGTCTTTCTCCATTTTCCTCACCATTGTTCTTGCCAATAAGGGGATGGTTACTTGCTTCAGAGTCTTACCTAAAAATATGTCATCATGCCATGGTGATATAAACATTAACTCTAGGAAAAAACAAAGAGGCAAGGATGAGGACATCCGTAATGGATCACAAGTAGGTTATTTGGTACTTATCTGCTCTCACCTTCATTGTTGACTGCCAATTTAAAAGCAGTGGTGCATGCTTAGATTGTGTTGGTCATGCTTCATGTCTTATGCCTCTTGGTATTTATAGTTTCATGGCTTTGGAGAAGTTTCATATAACAAATGGATGCTTGAATGATTATCCTTTGAACTGATGGTGTTTTAAAAGTCTTTTGCTATGTAGCTTGTGCAAATACTATATTTAGAATATATCTGCTTCATATTCTAGTCAAAGTTATTTTCATTGTGAACCAACTTTTCTTCAGGATATATCTAGATGCCTTCTCTGGACCCAGAGGCATCATCAGACGTGGCCCCAAGTTCGGACAGACATGTTGACAAAGCCTATAGATTTGTTGATGCTTAATAGACTGAAAGAGTCCTATTGTGGAATCAAGGTCGCTTTCTTTTTCTATAATTTTTCAGTTTATTGCCATGCATTGGCTACGCTGCCAATTTCTTCCATTCTTTTAGCACATAAGTGTGCTTCTTCTTATAACAGAAATCAGATGACATCATTATTGCAGTCATTTGATGTTGGTGATTGATTTCATTCATGAACAAACCTTGTTTTATATGGCCTTTGTTATGCTGATGAATATCCAGGAATTTTTTTACACCTGCTTCAATTGCAGAATAGGAAAATCAAAATCCTGGTAATTATCTGTTATCTAGTTTCAAGAAACCTGTAACCATCTGGATTCTGGATCTTCAAAGTTGATATTGCAGTTTGAGGTCTAATGCCTTGTTTGTTGATCATATGTAGATGCCATGAACTTTAAGATTTCAGACATGAATGATGATGACATACCTCCATATTATGCCTTTTTGTCTGGGTCATTTATAAAGCTCGTGTTCCTATTGAACATGTTTGGTTCTCCTTCCATTATATGCTGTTGACAATCTCATGAGGTTATATTTTTTGATGGACAGAAGTTCAACTGTGAAATACTATTTTTCTGGTTGTCCCTTTCTCTGCTAGAGTAGTTTATGATACTCCTTTTAATTGTATCTTCAACTATGTGTTTCTATGAAAATCTTGTGTGCAATTTTATTTGTTATTTAGTTTCCTTGAGTAATTTGCTAGTACTTTCTATTCTATTCAGTATGCATGAACAGCCAAACACAGTCTTGGGAGTGCTGATCTTGATACATGGTCCTAAGCTTAGTATATTTTTAACTGAATCAGCCACTCCAGTACCCCTTGAATAAGGCATTGCCACTGTAAGACTTCCATTTGTATCATTTTGTTTCCTCTGCAATTTACTTCTGTGTACAGGAGGGGGAGCTTGATGCTGTTGCTGTAGTTCATTCTTACGAGGATGGCATGCCTGCTGGATCTCACAAAACTCGACTAACTGCTCTTAATGTTTGTCTTCTATTGCCAAAATTTTCTGAGATTCATCCTCTTCCTCAAGGATATTTAGCTTAATAGTGTTGTAACCTTGATGATACTCATGAAACAGGTGCCTCCCATGGGTCTGTTCTACCCCACGCTTTTGGTTCCAGATATTTATCCACCACCACCTCGTTCTTGGTAGGATATATTTCAAGTTTTCTTGTTTTGCACTGGCTTTCCTACCTTGCGATTATTTAAACAATTTGCTGAAATTAATGTCTGGCCATAATGCTGAGCATCATCAGGTTCCATGACTATGAGAATATGCTAGAAGACACATTGCATATGGAATATTCTAGAAGGCCTGACATGTCAGATGGTTTATTTTCTGGCATCAGTGTTGGATATCCAATGTGGGAGAGCTATCCAATTTTTCTTCTAAGCCAAAGAAAGAAGAGAAGGTTGGCCTTGCTGAAGCTATCACTAGTAGCATTCTTTCCACTGGTAAGATTCATTTGTGATTATTTTATTGACTGAATTGAATTGTAATTTGATATTAACATAACTTGGTATTGCATGGACAGGTCGTATAGACCTCCAGAGAAAGTTGTTTTGCAGCATACAATTGGTGAGTTTTGGCAGCGAGAATTTGCGATTGCACTTGTTATTTCTTGTAGCCTGGATGGTTGACATAGTTTTCTCCACTGTTGTCCTCTAGATTGGTGGAGTGGCTTTGACAGCTGGTGTTATTCCTGCTGTGGAGGAAAGGTTGTTTCCGCGTTTGATTAGCACATAATTTTGTGGTATTATCCATGTTTGTTGCAATGAGCACGTTTTAGATGCATTCAAGTATTTGCAGTAGATTAAGTTTAGCAATTGGCAAACCAGTAGAGCAGCCACTTAACGGATCATGTTCTGGTCCCAGAAGACACAAGTGAGAACCTTTTTTTTATATACATTCTTTCTCAGGCAAAGTTCAGGCACCTGTCAGAAAAAAAGAAGAAGATAATAGCGACACTTTAATTTAACTTCATTCCTCTTTTTAAGGGGGTAGATATTTAATCATCCCTTTTATATTTATCAACATCCTTCTCCAGTGAGGAAGACTTTCAGCATTTCAGATCAGAGAATATACTAGCCCAACCAGAAGATGGATGAAGCTCTTGCTTCATTATTCAAGAGAATTGCCTAACTCCAACCTTTTCCATCCTTGTCTTTTATGGATCTTCTGACATTGTTAACCCAACTTAACTAAGCATTGAATTTCAAACCAATTGATTTTAAGCTGCATGGATCTGTCTTCTCCATTCAGTTATGGAAATTCAGTAGACCACGAACAAAAATAAAATATGTACTGAGTCAAGTCTTGAAGCTTTAGACTGCCCCTGTTTCAAAAACTTTTCGATATCAAGTCAATAAAACTCTGCTTAAATTACAACATTGACTGAGATCCTATAAAAGATAGTAACTTCTTGTTAACGTTATCTGCTGAATTCATGTTCTTTCTTTTTGCAGAGTTTTACATGCAATTCCCTCAAATGAAAGCAATTGATACTGTTGAGGTTACCTTATATATTTTCTTCATGCTTATGATTTAGCCTATTCTTTGTCTTTGATTCCTTATGCATATCTATATGATTATACACACAAGGAATTAAAATATCCTGGCCTTTACTAGATGCAGAATTCATCATATAATAATAGCAAATCATTTATTTCATCTGGTGGCTAATTATACAGAAAATAGTTGTGGAAATTCAATTTGGCAATTTGTACTATTATTGAGGGATTGGCAGGGTTTACATTTTCACAAGCGCCCCTTGAATTTTTTCTGCTATTTATTAGAGTGAAAATCACTAGATGCCCTCTACTTTACGTTTTTGGTCATATAGACCCCTCTACCCAATTTAGATTTACAACAATCCTTCTACTACCAATTCTGGTAAGTTTTAACCACTGTATTCAATCCTGGTGTAATTGTCCGTCGTGTTGACCAATAGGCACTGTTGACTTAGATCAAAAGTGTAAGCAACGACACTTTTATGGCTGTGAAATTGTCTGCAAAATGTAGATTTTTTATTTATTGTAATAAGCAAGCCTTAACTGAAGGTAGATTAAAAGGTGTCAGAATCTTAGGACTAAAACGAAAACTTTGGGGGTGCCATGCCTTCCTCTGGGTATAACATCATTCCTCCCCTGGTTAGCATGATGGTAGTATCCATGGTCTGTTTGTACTTGTCTAATTGTTGTTTCAGATCTTTGATATTGCCCAACTCTCATGGTTGTTAAACAGGTTCTACAGTCAAGAACAAATCCAACTTTTGTGCCCTGGAAAGGCGGAGCAGTAAGTCAACCTCTCACTAACTTGTATTTCTTGTTTCTCCTTTTTGCTTGTGGTTGGTTTTCTGTTTGGTCAAGTTTGAATGCACCAATTTTAGTTCCTCATGTCATTTGTACAAATTGTTATTCCAAGATCCTTGGAGTTCTTGATTTTGGTCGTGATGCATGGATTTACCGGGAGGATTGGATTCACAATGGGATCCATTTTCGAAGTGGCAGAAAATACAAGGACTCTTACTATGTTCAAGCACAAGCAACATGTTATATAAACTCTTAGAAGGTGACAGGTAGTACGCTCTGATTTATAATTAGAACTACTGTAAAACAAATTCTAATATGGTGATAGCATTTAAATTTTCAGAGCTCCAACTGTTGAGTTCATGGGGGGAAGCCGAAATGATAATTAGGAAGGCCTTTTCCTTTTCCTTTGTTTTTTTATTTCTTTCCTTTTGCATGTTCTAGTGAATTCGAATAGCATTTACATTTTATTTCCATGTTAGAGACTGAGCTTGGGTGGTTTGACACCTCTATCTCATGTCCTTAGCATGTGCTTGGTGCGAAGCATGAAATTT